>CM021102.1:417579785-417856432 GCA_007115665.2 Sequoiadendron giganteum | reverse complement strand
GAACCCCCGCCTAGGGCCCGGCCCGGCCCCGGACCCCGGCGAGGATACATGAAGAGTGTACAGTATAGAATGATCAGTCGCCACATACCAACAATGATTGTTCTGACACATAGGAAATAACCTGATTACTCACGTATGAGCGCCTTGGATCCTAGTAAATCATAGGGTGGATTAGTTGATAGACCACCATACGGTCCCTCAGGTGGACAACAATGACCACATATGGGGCCACCACAACATTAGCTTCCTCATGGTTGAGATGATCAAGGGAGCTCAGGGTAGATTTTTGTATATAGACTTTTTTGTATCCATATTTTGATGTATAAAGACCTTATGATGTATATACATTCATCAACTATTGATAGCCTCATGTATATTTTTGATGTATATCACACATTTAATGTATTATGACAGATTTTTTTTTGATATCTATATGAGACATGAGTGATTATTGATGCAACCATTACATGGTGTTTATTATATGCTTTGATCTTTTTATTATGTATGATATATGGATGCAGATGTATGTGTATATGTATGTGTTATTATGATGTTCATGGTTTGATATTGTAGACATGGAAAATGAACAAGTTCGGTTCGACACACTTGATCCTGATTATTAACAATATTTCCTCCTAAATCATACTCTCAACTTTTCATCATATTTTGTCTCTTAATTTAATAAACCATTGTTTATTTGATTAAGTCTTTCTCCTCCAGTGATTAAATTAATCGATTTAATTTAATTAACCTTATATTTCTATTTAATTAAATAAATCATTTTATTTGATTAAAGTCTCTAAAGTCCTCTTATTAAATTAAATAAATTAAACCTTATTTGATTTAATCTAACATTATCCGACTTAGTTAAATAAATCAAAATCATTTATTTAATTAAGCACTTCCTCTCAATTCTGATTTAAATCAATTCATCAATTTAAGTCAAAATTGTCAAATCACCTAATCCCTCATTAAATTAATCAAAATTTTGATTAAGTTAATCCCTATCACTAAAATCTTCTAGAGAATACAAGTAGCACATGAAAATAGATTTAATTCATTTATTAAATTTTTATTTTCCCTCACATGGCATCAAAAGAGAATAACATCAAAAGAGAATATTCCCTCACATGACATCAAAAGAGAATATTCCCTCAAATTTGAATTCAAAAAGTCCAAATGGACTTGTACATCCAACAAGGAATTCACTCCTCTTACATGTCCTTGTGCATTGAGCAAGTGACATTTATTTCATTCATTTTTCCCTCTCACATGTCATTTCTTAAATTTGAAATTCCACGTAATTGCATTTATTGACACTTTGGCCAAAATGTGCACAACCTTCAACCATTCACATCTTGACAAGTGGCACTTGGCCATTGGATGTTGAATGATCCCACATCGCTTGTTTTCACTCTCTTTTCTAGTTTGGAAATCTATAAATTAGAGACTTCTCTCCTTATTCTAAATGATCAATTTTGAGTAAACTTACTATAATCAAACTCATCTTCATTCCACACATTTCATGCAAATTTAATCTCTTGAATTGAGAGCTAATTTTGTTCATTCCATCCAAGTAGCTAATCTCACCATCAACAACCATCAAGCTTGTTTGTGCAATTAATGTTTAATTACACTTGCATAAATTTACTTAGGTTTTGCTTAGGTAATAATTAGTTTACTTAATTAATAAGTAAGCTTTATTTAGTTCAGCTATTTTTAGGTCAACATTAGGGTTGCATACTTTGCTTTTATAAAGCAAATCATCTCATTGTAATCTTTGAATTCCTAAATATATCAATTTGCACATCTTCATGCAAAGCTCTACTTTTTCATTGTTTTTCTCTTCTGTGGAAGGTGTTTAGGTTTGCATGTCTGATCTTGGTTTCTAACATGGTATTAGAGCCTTGACATGCAACCCCTTCTCAAATTCTGGAGAAAATCATTGCGGAGTTCGATCGGGGTTCCTTGAGGGTATCTTGCCTTGAGTTCATTTATGCAGTGTTTTGGATCAGATCGGGCTTCACGATTGGATTTAGAACACTGAAAAAAGTCAGGATTGGCTTTTATTTTGCAGATTTTGGTCATGATTTGCTAGATTTGTGAGGGTTTCAAGTTCGGTGATTTTTTGGAAGCTCTAGAGGTAGCTGATTTTTTGGAGCATTTTGAGCACGAATGAAGGTCACCATCGCATTCGTAGCAGCCAAAAACCCTAAAGATGCCTGTCATTTGGTTGATTTATGAGCAGTTGGTCTGGAAGGCAAATTTTTTTTGCCAGGGAGGCCGTACGGCCTCCCCAACATGCTCACTGAATGCACGAAAATTGAAAAAAAATTAAAAACTATGTTTTTCAATTTTCGGGCCGACGCTCCCAGTTTGGAAGGCTCCCACTGCCCGACGGCCACCCGATGGCCAATGGGCGGCCATTGCTCCGCTGCCGCTGCCGGTCCGCCGTTGTTGAGCGACACTCATCCAACCTGCCGCCAGGTCCGCCCAGCCCCCGCGGGCCTAGTCTGCTCTGCCCGTGGTCCTATGGGGAACTGGGCTCTATGCACCCAGCCCCCAGTCGACCTCCTAGCACCTCTGGTGGTCACATGGATGACTAGGGGCTCCACCCCAGCCCTCTGCATGCCAGCCCCTGGTCGCACACTGGACCATGGGCCAAAATTCTTTTAGCCCCTTGGGCTGCCTATAGGCCAAATTGGCCATTCTAGAGCACTTTCACCAAATTGGGCGTAACTTTTGTGTACGGAGTTGATTTTTAGCAAATGAGATATCGTTGGAAAGCTGGTTCCGAGCCCATTCTGTTGGTGTAGGTTAATTTTCCTGATTATGTTCCAGTTTTATTTTTTAGGTCCTTGAACTCAGAACTTGTATTTTTCACTCCGAGGGGCATATCTTTTGACTCGGTGATCCTTTTTTCTTGATTTTCATGACATTTGAAAGCTGGTTCAGTCCTCTACATAGATCTGAAGTATATTTTTATTTTTTGTTTATGCATGTTTAGGCATTCTCTCCTTTTGCAATCATTGGGTATTGTAATAAATGAACTGATATAAAGTTCCATCAGGGGGGGTTTCTTGCATAATAATCTGATTAGAGTGTTCATGCACTTTTATCTTCATCAAGTTTTGATGAAAACACGCATGGGTTGTAATCTGGTTTCTTAGTTTCTTTTGGCCATATTTTGTCTTAGCTTGACACATATCAGATTCATATTGGTTCACACTTTAGATTGAGAGCCTATGGTTAATGATCCGCATCAGATCCATCTCAGTTTGAGGGCCACTAAATTTGTGGTTAATGTTCCAGAGTCTTTATGGTACTTGTTCCCATGGAAGAGTTTTAGTCTCAGTTTGGCATCGACATCGAGATTCACGGCTTCTAGATTATGTCATCATTATATCATCTATTGTTGTTTTATGGATTCCAATGTTGTTCCCGTTTGGTGTTTTCGAGTGTTCCATGGCATCAGGTCTGTTGTTGCATTATTATGATTTTGATATGGTTTCTTGTAGCTAGAAGTATCTTTCCTTGCTTTCTAGATTGCGGTTCTAGTGTTACTCCACAGTGTTCTTCCAGTGCTTCTTTGCAACAATCATCTCATTGTAGGGGGTTTGTCCCACTGGGTTTTCCTTCTCTACCTCATTATTGCATTTGTACATGGGTACCTGATTAGGCCTTGTTGCCGAGACCCATTCATGCTTTCTTGCATTCATCTTAGTTTTAGGTGCATGCTTATTTAGTCTCCCTAAGTTGCACTTATGGGGGGGTGTTAGTGTAATTAATATTTAATATCACTTGCATAACTTTACTTAGGTTATGCTTAGGTAATAATTAGTTTAATTAATTAATAAGTAAGCTTTATTTAGTTGAGCTATTTTTAGGTCAACATTAGGGTTGCATAATTTTTTTTTATAAAGCAAATCATCTCATTGTAATCTTTGAATTCTTGAATATATCAATTTGCACATCTTCATGCAAAGCTCTGCTTTTTCATTGTTTTTCTCTTATGTGGAAGGTGTTTAGGTTTGCATGTCTGATCTTGGTTTCTAACAAAGCTTACAAACAAGAATTGGGAAAGGGCTGATTTTGACATACCAATCAACACCAATTTCCCCATGGGATTGATAGTTGTTCATTAAAATAGGATTTGTTTACTTCCATTTACATTGTTCTTCACTTATTTTCCTATATTAATGTGGCAATCTAATTTCATGGGGAATCCTCATTTCACCTTGCACATTTGATCTAATGCCATGTTTGTTTGTTGCTTGTGTGCAGGTCTAAAAATGAAAGGGTTCACATTCTGGCGCTAGAAGGAGGGTCGTCTGAATTTATTTTTACAGTTCTACTTACATCTCTGTTGCAGGAAATTTCGTTTGATAATTGTTCTATTAACAATAGCTTCTGTTATTATTTATGGTTAAAAACCTTTTACAGATCATTCCACTTCATGAGAAGATAGTTATTTATGTTTTTTACTTCTGCATATTATAATGTTTGAGAAATAATTTTTTCTTACTAGTCGTGACTTTTTTTTTCTTTATGCCTAACTGTTCATATATGCTGAAAGAAAATAATCTAGAAAGATAAAATCATAATTTGAATAGGCTTTTTGCTGCAAATTTCTTCTTCCCCCATTATTTTCCTTGCAATTATCCCATGCAGTCAATCCGTCCATCTCTCACGTTATTGCGCCTTTCATTCCATCCATCTGCGGTATAGCAGTCTTAGACGTTTTCCTCGGCCTTTACTCCTGTCTTTTACCACCATACCGCACCGTCACTTTCTTCTGCACTCACTGTCTCCACCGCCTTCTACCGCTTCACCACACCATCGACTTTCTTTATTCGTGGTACCACGATATCCACCACAATACCGCGACCCACCTCCTCACTAACCGTGGTCTTGCAGTTTCCACTTTCCTAGTCTACCGTGTTACCGTGGCCCAACCTTTCACTATCCACGGTTGAGTGGTGAATTATCTGCTGGACGCTACCGCCGTCCTATGATCTATCTCCCTAACCGTCATGGTAGATCGATGTTCACCGCGTTACTGCCAACTAGCTTTTCCTTGCTCGTGGTAGCGAGGTAACTGCTTGGTTTAATGTCACCGCATCATTGTGGTCTCTCGCCTAACTGCCAGCGGTAGCGCGGTAATCGCCCACCATCCTCATCGCCATCACCACAGTTTCCCACCTAATCGCCAGTGGTAGTGCGATAACTATTTTCATTGCCACCACGTCACCGTGGTCTTCTGTCCTACCATCCACGGTATTGTGGTAAACCCTCCTGACTATCTGTGCTAACTGCCATCGCGGTCTTCTGCCCTACCGTCCGCGGTATTGCGGTAAACCCACCTGACCGTCTGTGATAACCACCACTGCATCACCATGGTCTTCTACCCTACCGTCCATGGTATTGCGATAAACCTGCTTGACTATTTGTGCTAACTGCCACCTCACCGCGGTCTTATGCCCCACCATCCACGGTATTATGGTAAACCCGCCTGACTGTCTGTGCTAACCGCCATTGCGTCACCGCGGTCTTCTGCCCTACCATTCGTGGTATTGTGGTAAATCTGCCTAACTGACTGTGCAAGCCGCCACCGCATCGCCACACAAATTACCTTAACCATCTGTGATATGGTAGTAGAGGTTGCAAATTTATGAAATGAGACGGCGGTAAAGGGATTTTAGCATTATAAAGGGGGAGTAAATGACTTTTTTTTTTTTTTTTAATAAGGGGTGGAAAATTTTTATAGCTTATGTTTAATGCATTGATATATGAGAGATTTTTTGGATTATTTTATTCATATTAACTTTGTATTTTCTTTTACAGGTTGATATTGGAATCAAACCGAGGCAAAGCAAGATTGGAGAAATTCACAAAAGCATTTTTTAATGCTTATTGAGTTAGATTTTCCATTTGATTTCAAACCATCTCACATCTATTTTTGGTTTAAAATTAATCATTTGACTTGATCCTTTTGGTTAAAATTGAACCTTAGACATTTACTAAATTTCAATTTGGGTTCTAAAAATTGAACAAGGCAAACTTTCACACTTCAAAATTGGTGCTTTAAAAAAGAACTCATTTCTTGCTTTGAGGATTAAAATGAACATGTGTACTTGATGTTTTGTAATCCTTTTCACAAAGTAATATCATTTAAAAGGCGTATGCGCTTCTCTTGTGCCTCACGACGATCTTGAGAATCAAAAGCCTTTTTGTGATATTAAGTTGTCAAAATTATTACCTCCACACTTCATTTTTTTGGGTTTAAAATTGAACAAAACATCTTGCGAGTGTGAGTAGGCTTATTTCGCGTGTTCTCCCTTTTTTTCTAAATGAAGGTTGATCGAACTACGAATATGTTTACTCTGTTTTGTTTATCTTAGCGGGCCTGCCTTGTGGGAAAAAGTACTTACCCAAGGGAATGACCCAACCGGTAACACACTAAGGACAAGTGTATTTCCAACTGGGATATAAAAGTGGATACTGGAACAAAGTGCAGTATCACGCGGTTGGCTCCGACGAGAAGGGAAACAATGGTCTCTTATCGCATGGGTCAGCCTCGATGAATGGAAAGTCCGAACTAAAACCCCTTATTTGGAAGGCCAAATCCTTATCTATTTTGTTGGTGCAAAAGGTCATGTCCTTTAAAGCCGTCCCACGTTATACATGCGGTTTTGTTGTAGAGATGAAAAGTATGCGATGGGAGATTCATGGGTACTGATGCTTGGCTAACCTGAGAAGTGTGTGCCGTGAAGGGGATCCGGTGTGGTCAAGCATCTAGTCATCCGCACAAAATATGCACAGCTGGATTCATCTAAGTGGGAACCCAACAAAATATTTTCTCTTCATCCTAGGGTTGTACATGTGCTTGGAAATGGAAAATACATTGCTTGGTCCTCAAAACAATTGAAAAACAAACATTCACAAAGAGCTCCAAATTTCAAACCCCTTGGAGGAAACAAATATCCTTGACGAATTCAAGTACTCTTGCTTTCCCTAGGGATCATATCCTTAGAGGTTTCTAAATGCTTGGATTTAATCATCATTTGTTTTCACTAAGGTCAACCTAGGAAAATTTTGCCCTAATTTCCTTGATTTCCACATAATGGACCTTGTGGGATGAAAAAGAAAGTGGGACATTAGACATGCAGTTTGAAACATAATCAAGAATGTGCTTTTCGTAAAAAAGAATTCACTAAGAAAAGATAAAAGACAAATTGAACCTCACATGTGTTCTCAATGATTTCCCAAAAATTCAAAACTCCAAAACCAAGATTAAAAAAGATTAGTCTCAAAGCTTGTGAACAACGTCTTGAAATGCTCCTTGAAGTCAGAGAAACACTAGTGTACAATTTCTATAAGAAGGCTTCAAGAAATAACCCAACTTTGTATGCATTCTATTATCAAAAAAATCTTGAGCTTTTTGAAAGGTTTGCTTTCCTCACATAGGAAGTGTAGCATGATTTTCAACACTAAGGTTTTTTAAAAAAGAGTTGTCTAGGTCAAGTCTAGGATCAAAATCTTCACTCTCATCCATCTCTCCATCAACAAAATTTTGAGAACTTTAGAAAAATAATCCATGCTAAATTTAAAGGCTAAATCAACATTACTCTATCTTGGCTTAACACACCCAGCCAAATAGTCAAAGCTCTTGAAAAAAATTTCCCCTAAGATAACGCAACTTCATGGGGTTTACTAGTTCATGATCACCTTGGTTGGATTAACACACTTAGCCAATCCATTCCCTTGTGTGAGTTTTTCCTAGGATAACACAACTTCCTAGGGTTCACAAACTCACCACAATCTTGTTTGACTTAATACACCTAGTCAAACTATCACAATCAATCCAAGCCCTAAAGTTTAGCATAACCCCTAAAAGGTTCTTCAAAAGGTTTCACTCACTTATCTCCTCATCACCACCCCATTTTTGATCCTTTGCTTTCCCTAGTTCTTCTCTTTTGGGCCTTAAAGATTAAGATCACACGATCCCTATTTTTATGGTCCAAACAAGATCACAATACAAGAAGAACATGGAAAACATCAACAAAATATCAACTTCTAGTGACTTGGGTCAAGTAACCACCAAAGCAAACCTTGTGGGATCAAGAAATCCCCCAAGTAGCTCTTCTCTACCATCACAAAATCCTCAAGAGGAAAACCATGAAGAGGAAATCACAAATGAAGACATGGGGATGACACAATCAGAAATGCTAGAAATGGTACAAAATCCAGAGAATCATGAAATTGTCAATGCCATGTTTAAATACTTATGCATGTTAACGGAAGGAGGGATCCAGATTCCTTCCAACCTTGACGTAGGCACTAGTATGGACATGCCTCTTACAAACACATTCCCAATGTCAACTCTAGATATCACTCAAGAAATGTCTCAAACCATATCAACAATCACACCAACCCCCCTGATTGTAAACAAAGGAAGTGCTATGTTTCGAGAGTTACATCGCCTTGTGAACAACAAAGAGGTAAGTGTCATCACCACACTAGAAAACTCCATCCCGGTAAATCCATCACACCCCTACATCCCATTCACCTTCCATAATCATACAGATTCATCCTCATTCCATGCGACACCCGCCTATCTATTAAACATACAAACTTCTCTACCGCAAGGAGAAGGTGGTTTGTTTGGAACAACATGATTCACTGACCCATTCTCCTTCCAAGGGAACTTACCACCCTTTCCTCCTTTACCACTCACATCCACATTGCCTATTGGATTGGGTCTTCCCCCCCTACCCACATCTAGCTTCTCAAACCCAGGCAATCTGGGCATCACATCAAATCCTTTCATTTTGCCTACAACATCACAACAAGAAGTAGCAACCACTCAAGCCACCACAATCAATACATCAGTCGGTCCTCAAATCTCTCAAAAAATACCTTCTCAAGGACCAAGCATTTCAACCACACCTCCAACAACCCAAATCTCAACCACCAACACAACCATTTCACCTATCACCATGGTTGGCATAATTCCCAAGCCACCACCAATCCCACCAAAAGTCAATGTGACGAATTCATTCACCACCCTGAAATAAAAACCAGCAAGCTGCTCACCAAAACCATCAAGCTGCTCAGCAAGCACAAACACAACTAGCTGCCCAACAAGCCGCTCAAGCAGCCCAACAAGCGCAAGCCCAAGCTTAAGCCCAATAAAAATCACAAGCACAATACCAAGCCCAACTGCAAGCAATCCATCGAAAAGCATACTACCAACAAGCCCTACAATACTTTCAGGCACAACAACAAGCTAAACAACAAGATTTGTTGGCACAACAACTCAACCAACAAAAAGCTTTGTTGGCTAAACAACAACTAGACCAACAACAAGCTTTTTTAGCACAACGACAACTAGACCAACAATAGGCTCTATGAGAACAACAGATGGACCAACAACAAGCTTTGTTGGAACAACAACAACAAGATCAACAACAGGCATTGTTGACACAAATGAAAGCATACCAGTAGGCCTTGAATGCACAATAGAGCTTGTAGAAAACTCCCACTAGTGCTCCTCCCACCAATTAAACACCCCAAACACCTCAAAACACATTCATTCCACCTCCTGATCTGAGCAACGATGTCACAACGCAAATCAAACTACTCTTGCAGCAGGTATTGGACCTCCAAGTGGGAAAAACAACCAGAAAACTAGGAAACTTGTGCCCTTATCCATTTGACAGAAGTCTTATGATGGTACCATTCCCAAAGGGATTCAAGATTCCCAAATTCAACAAGTATAATGGAACAAGTAACCCTGAAAACCACGTCAGGGAATTTCAGGTACATTGCGTGGAGGTTGCATACGATGACACATATTGAATGCGACTCTTCCCCCAAAGTCTGAGTGGTCCAACCATGGAATGGTTTTCTCGCCTACCCATGGGCATTAAAACATTCTCAGAAATTGTGGAAGCATTCCTTAAAAATTATGCTTTCAACATGGGTGCATACATTAGTTTGGAAGAACTATCAACACTCAAACAAAGAAAAGGAGAGTTGTTCGCATCCTTCTTGCAAAGATGGTGATCCAAGGCCAATCAGAGCAAGTGGACCATGCCATAAGAACAAAAATTTTGCACAATCATATCTAATCTAGATGAAAAATTGGCGTTCTACTTAAAAATGCCATGCATCACATCATACGATCAACTGATCCCAAAGGCGCTCAACATCGAAAGGGCCCTTACTGCACAAGGAGCTGCCTCAACATTTACTCCACCACAGGATAACCACCCATCCAAAAATTATAATGATAAACCTCCAATGTGGTCGAGGAACACAAACATCACAAAGGACGGCGTGGTCGATGCTAAAGTGGTCATAAGTACTCCCAAACTAAACATCCAAACTCATCACCAACCATAAAATCACAATTGCAATAATGTGCAAACTAATGTAGTAGTAGCACAATAACAACCACTTACCACCAACCAAATCAATAACTTGGGAAATCAAGGAGGACCACCTCTACGAGGCAAATACCCTTCCAAGCGGAAGTTCACGACCCTTGGGGAATGCATTGAGTCCATAATGAAGAAGTTGGTCAAGGAAAATCTAATCAAAGTCTCCAACTCCGGACAATATACGGAACCCATGACCAAACCACCATGGTATAATAAAAACCTCCTTTGTGACTTTCACAAGATCAAGGGACATACCACCGCAAATTGCATGAGACTAAAGAATATCATCCAAGACCTCATCAAAGACAAGATCATTAATGTCGAGCAACCAACTGGTAATCAAGATCTGAAAATATATAGAAATTCGATGCCAAACCACAATCAAGGAAATAGTCAAGGGAACAACACAGGCAAACAAATATATGCTAGCGCTAATCTAGTATATGAAGAGATAGTCGCATGCGTCAATGAAATGGTCACAGTCATTAATGTCAAAGGAGCCAACACTGACTGTGGAGTCACCACACGTGGCATAAAGGTCACCATTGCAGGGGAACCTCAACCATCTAAGATCCCCACTTCAAATACAAAAGAAATACCCTATGACTATAATATCATCGACCGGCTGAAAAGAACTCCCGCATAGATCTCCATCATGGAACTGTTAAAAATTTCCGCTACCCATAGGAAAATTCTTGATGAAGATTTTGCGGCATCCACCATATCTGCCACTCTTGACACAATAGTTTCAGGCTATGGTTGGTAATATCATTACCTTGAATCTGCTTACATTCTCTAACCAGGACTTCCCCCCGCAACCATCTCATAACCGCGCATTTCACCTTCAAGTGCTAGTCCACAAAAAGAAAGTTAAAAGAGTCCTGGTAGATGGAAGTGCAGGCCTTAATATTTTCTCTCTCAAGCTTATAAAGAACTTGGGATTTGTCTAAGATTCCATTAATAAGAACAAGAGTATCACAATAAGGGTATATGGTGATCAAGAAAGAGTGTCTCAGGGCACTATTAAAATCCCAATCCAAGTGGGACCGACAACCATGGAGACTACCTGTCAGTTCCTCGACCTTGACTTACCATATAACATCCTCTTAGGATGTCCATGGATCCATGGAATGAAAGTAGTGGCCTCGACATATCACCAATGCATCAAGTTCTTGCACCAAAATGAGGAGGTCACTATACATGGGGATCCCGAACCATTCACATACTGCAAAAACTTGGAAGCCAAGTTCTATAAAATCCCCCAAGTGCTGAAAAATGATGAAGGCCCATACACTGCATACATCGACCTAGCTAACCTCGCCTCCACTTCTACGACAGAGACACCCACCATCCCTGACATATCTGACATCAAAAACATGATCTAGGACAATGGATGCAGTGACTACATAATGAAAAGGAATGCATTTGTTGTAGGAGAGTTACCACAATCTCTTAGGTCACATGGGAAACCTCGATCAACCGAAACACCCATCCACACCCTTAGGGACGACCCCTCCGGATTTTGCCATTGGGGAGACCTAAGTCGGGAAAATGTTGATGAGGAAGATATTTCAAGCTCAATATACCATGATGTAGAACCCACACCCACCTTACCTATGGATGAAGCTAATAGAGGGATACAAATAATGCTTGGCATGGGCTACAATAGAAACCAAAGCCTTCGAAGGAACATTGATGGATGGTTGAAGCCCATCATTGCAGAAAGAAGAATGCGAAACCTTGGACTTGGATGTACTCCCCTGAGTATAACCATACATGGCAGAGGTACTCCCAGTAGGGCAGTTAGGTCCTCCCCTCAGGTACTGGCAACAACCCTTAGACCACCCGTATGCACAGGCATCCCACTTGACAACTTCACCTTTGACGTCACTAATGTCTGCACCAGTAGTGACGATGATAATACCATAACAGGCCTACCCATGATTTTTGAAGATTCCTCCTTAGTAATGATTAGTGCCTCACCTACTAAGTCAAACCAACAAACCCGCAAAATCACCTTAGTATACCTTCAACTCATCGATCATGACCAACGAGGACTGCTAATTCTAGACTCATTCAAAAACGATGAGGCTCTCTCAGAATTCATGGGACTAAGGGATACAGTTCCATGTGGGGATCACAAGGAAGGTTTTGACATCACTTTAGACACCCAGGCATATTACGGGAAGACGATTGAGTCCTTCAGTCACAAAAGAAAAATATCGAGAATAAGCTCAAAGTTATTGAGTGCAAACCACACTGTGGAACTCTCTAACCACAAAACAGTAAAAATAAAGGACACATCCAATGGTGAAAACCTCTTTGAGGTGCCAGAGGATGAAGGATTCAATCTCGCCCCTACTGCTCTACATCAAGAAAAATCAGCAGTCCTGGCAGAGCAGTGTAATCCTGTTAACTTGGGAACGGAGGCGACACCACAAATCACTTTCTATGTTGAGTCTCTCCTAATAGAGGAACAAGAACTGCTAGCGGCATTTCTAAAAGAAAGGAAGGTAAAATTTGCATGGACCTATGCTAACATGCCAGGTCTAGATCCGGAAGTTGTGGTTCATCATTTAGCTGTTTACCCTGGAGCTAAGCCAATTAGACAAAAGTTAAGAAAAATGCATCCCCAGATAGCCTTGCTAGTCAAGGTAGAGTTACAAAAACTCCTGGATGTTGGCTTCATATGCCCGATTGCCTATCCAAAATGGGTATCCAAACTTGTACCAATCTCAAAACCGAATGGGGGCATCCGCATCTGCACAAACTTCAGAGATCTCAACAAAGCATGTCTTAAGGATGATTTTCCACTACCCAACATTGATACGATAGTGGACATGACAGGAAGACATGAAATGCTATCCCTGATGGATGGCTTCTCGGGGTATAACCAGATAATGATCACAAAGGAGGACCAACATAAAATGAAATTTACATGTCCTTGGGGCACTTACTACTAGAAAATGATGCCATTTGGGCTGAAGAATGCAGGGGCTACATATCAGAGAGCCATGACACTAATATTCCATGACATGATACACAAAACCATCAAAGATTATGTGGATGACATACTAGCCAAATCAAAGAATAGGCATAACCACATAGCAACCCTAAGTGACATATTTGACAGACTAGAGATGTATACAGTTAGGCTTAACCCAAAGAAATGTGTCTTTGGGGTACAATCAGGGAAAATTTTGGGCTACATAGTGTCAATGAGGGGAATAGAGGTGGATCCCATGAAGGTTAAGGCAATCCTCAATATGGAAGCACCAAGAGCACTAAAATAACTCAGAGGATTACAAAGCATATTTCAGTCCATTCAGAGGTTCATAACACAGTTGGCGGACAAACAAATTGCCTATTCACATCTACTTCACAAGGGAGTAGCATACAAGTGGGATAAAAAATGCAATCAAACATTTAGCAAAATCAAAGAATATCTGCTCACACCAACCGTATTGATGCCATCCATTGCGGGAAAACCATTGATCTTATACATCTCAACAACAACAGTAGCTCTGGGTGCTCTTTTGGCTCAGCACAATGAGAACAAAACAAAAAGGGCTATCTATTACATCAACAAGAAAATGGTTGGCCATGAGTTAAACTACACGTTCATTGAGAAATCTTGCCTAGTGGTAGTGTTTGCTTCATAGAAATTCTGACACTACATGCTGGCACATAAAATCAAGCTCATCACCAAAATAAATCCCTTAAAATACCTACTATCAAAAGTTATGCTCACGGGAAGAATGGCTAAATGGGTCATGATACTATCGGAGTATGACATTAAGTATGTAGAGTGAAAGGCAATCAAAGGATAGGTCATTGTGGACCAGCTGGCAGAAGCTCCCATCTATGTGGAGAACCCACTCATATAAGAATTTCCAGATGAGTCCATCTTTAATCTCAGTGAAACTGATCACTGGAAACTATACTTTGATGGTTCCCACACACAACATGGATCATGAGCCGGTGTCTTCTTTATCACCTCATAAGGGGATTGCATACCAAGATCTTACAAGTTGGCAGTCCCCTGTACAAACAACATTGCAGAGTATGAGGCTTTAACCATAGGTCTCAAAATTGCGGCACAATGGTGAATCATGGCATTAAAGGTCTATGGAGATTCATAGCTTATCATTAACCAAGTCGACGGTGAATACTAAACTAAGGATGATAAGCTTACACCATACAAGAAGGTGGTAGAAAGCCTCAAGGAATCATTTATTGATATCACTTTTGAGAAAATACTGAGAGCAAACAATAGAGCAGCTGATGCCATGGCAACAATTGGATCCTTGCTAGATATCCCTCGCAACATCTTGAAACATGAATTCCTAGTAGAGCAGCTTCTCATACACGCTTTCAAGGTACCAAAGTCAGAATATGCATGTGAACTCATTGGTCCTAGTGATCTTTGGTACCATGAAATCTACACCTATCTAAGATTAGGAGTCCTCCCAGCCGACATTACCCCGAACCTCAAGCGAACCTTTGTCAAAAGGTCCTTACGATTTGTCATCCTAGGAGAAACCCTCTTTCGTAGAAGCATCGATGGAACCCTGTTACATTGCTTAAAACCTGAGGAAGCCCTGACTACTCTGACTGAGGTACACAATGGCACTTGCTGTTCACACTCGAGTGGTATGACCTTGGCCAAGAAGTTACTAAGAACCGAATACTACTGGCCGACAATGGAAAGAGAGGCACATGACTTTGTCAGAAGGTGTCTACAGTGCCAACAACATGGAGATCTCATTCATGTACCAACTCAAGAATTACATCCTACTGTTACACCTTGGCCTTTTTCACAATGGGGGATCGATCTCATATGTAAAATCTCACCCACCTCATCCAACGGCCACAAGTTCATCATCACTGCCACGTAATATTTCACAAAATGGGTTGAAGCAATTCCCATGACCTACATCACTGGAAAGAAGATATCCAAGTTCATCTTGAACTACCTTATTTGCTACTATGGCATCCCTCAATCCATTATCTCTGATAACGAGACACCCTTCAAAAATCAGGATGTCCGTGACTTGTGCAAAAAATTCAAAATCCAACATTGCTTTTCCACACCATATTACCCACAAGGCAACGACCAAGTAGAAGCTACCAACAAAACCATTTTGAAGATCCTTAAGAAAACAGTCAATGACTCTAGTCATGACTGACATCTGCAGTTAAATCCTGCCTTATGGGCCTACCACACTAGCATCTGCACACCAACAGGTGCCACCTCATTCTTCATGGTCTACGAATCAGAAGCCATCCTCCCTATCGAGATCGAGCTCTCATCACTAAGGATATCATTGAAAAACCTCATCATATATGAGGAATACAGGGTTATAAGACTAAATGAGCTGGAGTTACTAGATGAATGATGCATGGATGCCCTCAACCATCTACAGGTCTACCAGAATCGCTTGAAATGAAGCTACAACAAGAAGATCAGGCAACACACCTTCCAAGTTGGTGAACTTGTGATGAAAGAGAACCAAAAGAATGTGCCAAATCTAGAGAGAAAAGGAAAATTTGAGCCCAACTGGCTGGGAACTTTTGTGATCATAGCTAGCTATAAATCAAGAGCATATCAATTAGCAACACTAGAAGGTGAGCCTTTGTAGGAGCCTCTGAACAACTCTCACCTCAAAATTTTTTATGCCTAAGAACTTGCAAGGTATGGAACTGAAAAATACAAAAAAAATCAGAAAATGTCTTGAAAAAATGGTTACCTTGATAAAAACCTGGCAAACAGGCATCTTGGAAACAACAAAAATAAAATAAAATGCAAAAACCCAAAAAATCAGAAAAAGGATTGAAAAAACGTAAAGAAAAAAATTGTCCTCTATTGAAAACCACTTCGGTGGCACTTTGGACAAGTAACTTGGTGAAAACCTGGCAAACAGACATTAAGTGTAAATAAAGCACTACCCATCTGCCAGGATCTACACAACTCACTCATCCATTCCTATCACATTTCATTAATCCTCCATCCACCCATCCGCTCGCATCCATACCATAGCCTGAGCTGATGCCCATATCATATTCCACCATAGTACTACTTGACATATTCCTAAGGTCAGTTTGTCTTGCCTTTATCGAAGTATTCTATCGCTTAACACTAGGGGCATGTCCTTGAAACTGGCACTAGATCAGATTTGTGCATATCTTTTGTGCTCTTTCCAAGACATCAAAAAATCCAAAAACATTCAAAAAATTCATCAAAAATCCAAAAACATGTCAAAAATTTCAGAAAATCTTCAAAAAAATTAAAAAATTTCATCATTAAGTCTTGTTAGTCTTTCACCTTGTCCAAACTACATCGTCTCTAAGCTTGAATGTAGGAAAGGTTGATCTTTGATCATCCCCCAAGAAATTTAGGTTAGTCCTTAGACGTCCATTGCAATAAAATGGCAATCTGTTTGCCCATCTATCTCATCATTGAGTCAAGTCTTTCACCAGTTGAACTATGTGGTCTCTGCATGTATAACGTAGGCAAGGTTAATATATGGATCAACTCCCAAGACCCCTAGGATAGGTCTTTAGGTTAGTCTCTTTGCCGTAAATCTTGAAAATACCAAAAAAATTTGTAAAACATCTTGAAAATACCAAAAACAACCTTGAAATATCTAAAAATCCAAAATGGTGCATCCATCTCATTTTGCTTTCACTCTCGATAATCATCATTCCTAATAAAATCAATTGTTGCCTTCACCCTTTGGTGAGTCAGTCAAAAGCAATTCTAGCACGTTCAAAAGTTAACACCCTAATCATTAGAGTCTCAAAAGTCTAAGTCAATAAGCAAGCAAGTTGATCAACTCAAAGTATCAATAGCTTATCATCCATTTAGTCCCACCAAAACCCTGATCACTACATGTCCTAGGATGAATCGTTCCCACGATGGACATAAGCATTAGGTACCTCATAGTAGTTTAGCCTTGGCTAGCGGTACGAAGAACATTAGCTTGTCTATTTTCTTTATTGGGGATTTTTATTGGCTTATCTTATTTTGCACTCATTCCAAGGACCTCTCGATGATGCCTAAACAAAATAGGTTTAGAGAGAAAGGAATGGGACAAAGATCGTTGTCTCTTTTATCTACTATGCTTGTGGGACACACTTGTAAAATAAATTAGTCACATATGATTTGTTTGGTTTGTGGAGAGGATGTTTTGGATATCTTGTTGACCACATAAGAAAGCTTGCTCTCTTATGTTTTGGCTCGAGGTGTTTAGAATGTTTAAACCACATCCTGACTGAAGTATGCATGCTAAGTGTGAACAATAATGCTCCTATCTAATTGTTGATTCAGAGTTCATCACATTAGGTGCAACGCCATCGCGGTCCTTTATACCTTGATGCATCGTATCTATGTGTGTTATCAAACATAAAGTAATTTGTCTTTTGAAAATCCCAACTCTTGGTAAACAATACATCATCAATCATCATCATAACGTAGGATTGTGTGGATCTTCCTTCCATCCATCTTATTCATCTTATTCTTCTATCTTTACTAAAATTTTCTATCTAAAATCGGTGTGTCGCATCAAAATATACACGAGACTATCCATGGTCGATGACTGTCTATGCATCATCAGATTTGTCTATATCAAAGAATTATCTTTCATCCTTTGATCAATAGGACCACTCCTCTCACATTTTATCGCGATCTCAATCCGAAAATCAAACATTTTCGCCCGATCTCTCGAGGGGGCAATATACCAGCATAATCCTTTTGCTGAGGCAACAATGGGGCATCTGAAAAATCAAGAAATTTTTGACTTTGATCACAACAATTTATTATTTGAATCAATGCAACAAGTACATTGCTTCAAAGAGGGGAAAAATGTAGACATGGAAAATGAACAAGTTCGGTTCGACACACTTGATCCTGATTATTCATGACATTTCCTCCTCTTATTAAATTAAATAAATCATAGTCTCGGCTTTTATTCATATTCTATCTCTTAATTTAATAAACCATTGTTTATTTGATTAAGTCTTTCTCCTCCAGTGATTAAATTAATCAATTTAATTTAATTAACCTTATATTTCTGTTTAATTAAATAAATCATTTTATTTGATTAAAGTCTCTAAAGTCCTCTTATTAAATTAAATAAATTAAACCTTATTTGATTTAATCTAACATTATCCCACTTAGTTAAATAAATCAAAATAATTTATTTAATTAAGCACTTCCTCTCAATTCCTATTTAAATCAATTCATCAATTTAAGTCAAAATTGTCTAATCATCTAATCCCTCATTAAATTAATCAAAATCTTGATTAAGTTAATCCCTATCACTAAAATCTTCTAGAGAATGCAAGTTGCATATGAAAATAGATTTAATTCATTTATTAAATCTCTATTTTCCCTCACATGGAATCAAAAGGGAATATTCACTCAAATTTGAATTCAAAAAGTCCAAATGGACTTGTACATCCAACAAGGCATTCACTCCTCTTACATGTCCTTGTGCATTGAGCCAAGTGGCATTTATTTCATTCTTTTTTCCCTCTCACATGTCATTTCTTAAATTTGAAATTCCACGTAATTGCATTTATTGACACTTTGGCCAAAATGTGCACAACCTTCAACCATTCACATCTTGACAAGTGGCACTTGGCCATTGGATGTTGAATGATCCCACATCGCTTGTTTTCACTCTCTTTTCCAGTTTGGAAATCTATAAATTAGAGACTTCTCTCCTCATTCTAAATGACACAATTTTGAGTAAACTTACTATACTCAAATTCATCTTCATTCCACACATTTCATGCAAAGTTACTCTCTTGAATTGAGAGCTAATTTTGTTCATTCCATCCAAGCAGTTAATCTCACCATCAACAATCATCAAGCTTACAAACAGGAATTGGGAAAGGGTTGATTTCGACATACCAATCAACACCAATTCCCCCATGGGATTGATAGTTGTTCATTAAAATAGGATTTGTTTACTTCCATTTACATTTTTCTTCACTTGTTTTCCTTTATTAATGTGGCAATTTAATTTCATGGGGAATCCTCATTTCACCTTGCACATTTGATCTAATGCTATGTTTGTTTGTTGCTTGTGTGCAAGTCCGAAAATGAAAGGGTTCACAGATATGGATGTTGCTAATGATCTGTGGATGTAGGATGGATGATTTATTTTTGTATTTTCATATGACATATGATGATTATGCAGGATGATTGATATGAGATGCATGCTAACAGTTTATGGATGTAGGATGGATGCATTTATTTTTGTCGTGTCATGATACTTGGATGGAAATGTTAGTATGGATATAATAATGGGATAGAATTAGAATATAATGGTGTGATAGAATAAGATGATGATGTTTGATCAGGATACCAATAAACCTATGATTATTTCAAAATTTTATTAGATATGTGATGAGATAGGATAAGATGATTTTATTTTTCTTTTTAGATTATGCAATATTACATAGAGAAATCCTTATTTGATGCAGCAAGTAGACACAATGCACCAAGGTATGAAGAACTAAGGTGATGTTGTATCCATTGTGTGGTCTTTTAATCTACAAACACATAGGAGTATCTTTGTTCATACATGATGTAGACACTTAAAAATGTCTTGAATGATAGCATACACTCAAATTAGGTATACTAACATCATTTCCTTCTAAAACCCATTCACTTTTCGTTTAATTAATTAAATTATCCTAACTATTTAATTAATTGCACCATTTGTATCTATTCACCTAATTAATCTAATCGGGTTAATTCACCCCCTTCCACGCTAACATTTCACCAAATCATATAAATCCCCTAATTGCATAATTAACATTTTTTTAATTATTCAATTAATAATAAATCTAATTTCTCTCCACTTGAAAGTGTAAGGAAACTCAGGTGCGGAAACAGCTTCCTACACTAATCTCTTAAGAAAAGTATGGTGCAAATTCGTTTTAAACCCTTACAATTTCAGATTCGTTAATCTACTTAACAAAGATATTGCAGCAATATACCATACATACAGAAAATGACGAATGACACAATGATTTACCCTGGGGAAAACCTTTCGGTAAAAAACCCCAGCACTCCAAAACCTGCACAATGTATTATCTTCAACACAACGGTTACAACACACTTGCAATGCAAGTTCTTTCAGGAGATTTCCAACACTTGAAGACAAAATGCGGCAGCATCAAAACGTTCCAACAATACACTCACATCACACATCTTCGCAACCCTAAAAAACGCTTATATCATGCGCTTCCCTTTTTAGGGCAACTTCCGAAGATAACTGTATTAGGGTTTTACCGTTCTCCGAGAAAATAGGAACCCGAAAAATTTTTCTAGACATGTACACTCACACTTTATTACATTATTTGCAAGAAATACATTTTACAAAACAAATAATAAGAATAGGAATTATCCAAGGTTGAGACACCTTATTCCTAACAGAAAGGGAATATTCTAAGGGAATATTCCACCATTGCACATTCCTCCAAAAGGAATATTCCCTTTTACACAATTAAATTTTATTTTAATTTGCTAAATATATTTTTTCCTCACCCATGAGAATATTCCCAAGAATATTCTCTCTCCTCACTCATTTGAAAAAGGAGAATATTCATTTTTTGTAACAAACTTACTTGACTTCTTGTGCAAGTTAAAAGTGTGTTTGTTTGGACAAAGGTGAACCCTTGATTAAATATTATCATCGATTCTCATCCGTTGATGAGAATCCATGATCCATGCATCCAAATTCTTCCATCCTTGACCATTGATTAACCTTTTTGATCTCAACCCTTCATTTCTCACTTGCTCTCCTATAAATAAATAGGTCACTATTTGGAGAAAAATGGATCCACCTTTTTTCAGAGCAAACTCATGCTGTTGAAATCACTCACACTCACACTCACACTCATATTTAGCATTTATTTGGTATCATTTCAGCTTAATTACTTGCATTAATTAGCTTAGCTTCCATTAATGGCTTCCATGGTAACATAGATGCATTCATGCAGCTTGTTTATTAAATAGGGTTTCAATATTTTTAGCTTAAAATCCATTTAGATTATCTTTGCACTCACATATCTTGATCATCTTAGCATAAATCATGTTAAAATAGCTTGCATCATGTTAGTTTAGCATTTAAATCATGTTTCATCACACATCTCATAATGGTTTCATCAGTTTTCTTTAATAAAATTGATTAAAATAGGCTCATTTATCCATGAGATTGGGAAAGGCTAGCTATTCCACATCAATGCAACACCACTCCCTAGGATAAATTTCAATATCTTAGATTAGAGGTTTTATCAAGCTTTCATGATTTAATATGGTAGTTTTAATGGCTTCTTTATCTTTGCATAAATTGAATGATCTTATTGGGATTAGAATTTAGTGGCATGATTATGCTTCGTATCCTCATGGATCAAGTGTAGTCTACCCATACTACTCTGTCAATCATATTTTGGTGCTAGAAGGAGGGCATAACCAATCACATTTAACAAATTTTTCTCTTGAAGTCCATTTTTTTGGTTTGTGCAGATAAAACAATGCTCTAGGAGATTTCAGTGATGCCTTTGCAAGGCGTCACCATATAGTGATGCTATTTCCATATGATACATCGATGCCTAATTAATTCAAAGGTGCTGATTAAAATAAATGATGATGCTAATAATTTTTAGAGGTATTGAGAATTTGAAAATAGTGATGCCACCAAATAGATATGCTATCGTCGTCATTGTCTTTCTGTAGAGCGACACTAATTTTCACCAAAGTGACACTCATTTGATTTATGGTGACACTATCATCAATAGTAACGCTCTTCTCTGGTAAGAAAAAATAGTGAATAATTTTAGCATGTGTTTTAAAATTCTAGTTTTATATGCTTTTTGACACATGATTGACTTCTCACTTTTTTAGGCTATCTGGGTTTTGTAGGTTGGACGATAAAATGCAAAGTGGAGAATCATTCTTGTCTTCAAATCTAATGATTGTAACAAGTGTTTCAACACTTTTGGGGCAATTATAACCCATTTGTCATGCTTTTCATTTTATGCTTTAGGACCACACTAACTTTCAATTGGGTTTTAAAAGGGATGCTCAAACGGGATTAAAATGAACCCTCACTTCATTATGTAACTTTGGGTTTCAAATTAAAAAATACAACTTAACACTTCATTTGGTGCTTAAAATAAACTTACCTTTGCTTTGAGGGTTAAAATTAATGAGTGTTTTCCATGTCTTGTAATTTACATTTTTCATTAAATGTGTATGCTCTTCTCTCGCACCACTTAATGATCTTGAGGATCAAAAGAATTCCTTTGAAATTTTGTATAATCACCCACATATTTTGATTTGGATTAAAATGAGCCCCATGCTATTGTGAGGAAAAGGCGTTGTTTGTGCTCTCTCCTTGCTTCATGCGATCTAGGAGATTGAGCAACAAACACACTTCCCTGATTTTGTATATCTTTAGAGGGCCTTCCACCCCGCTTTGAAAGGTGGGAACAACTCGAGCGATAACGAGCTAAAGCCAAGCTCTTTTGAACTGCTATATAAAAAAAGTGTTTGTAACGAAAGTCATAAGCAACAGGTGTAGATGTGTCATACCGACAAGTGCCACCCCTAGTGTCTATGTTACACATCAAAATCCTTTTTTAGGAAAGGACTGGGAGGCCTCTTGATTGAAATAATCTTGAGCTAATATTGCCATGTGTATGACCACCTTGAATGAAAGTCCTTACTAAGAACCAATTGTTTAGAAGCCAAAAATATTTATGCTTGTTGGTGCAAGAATGATCATTCCGAAGCTGCCCCACAATTTACTATTCATTGTTGAAACAAGAAAATCCTTAGGATCTTCAGGATTTGAGATTTGGTGGTCCTAAGAAGTGTATGCCGTGGAGGAGAGCCAGTGTTACCAAATCCCTAATTGTTCACATTGTATTAGTATTTGGAGAAATCCAAGTGGGGATTCAACAAGTAGTATCTTCTGAACCTAGGATGGTATATGCTTGTGTTAGTTTAATACTTTAATTAATTTCAAAACATTGAAAACATACATCAAAAAAGTCTTTTTCAAAATTTCAAACCCTTTAGTCTAAGTATGGATACCCTTTGACAAAACCTTGATATTAATGCTTGTCCTAAAAATTTATTCTTAGAAACTTCTAAGTATTTTGGTTTATATCTCAATCCATACTTCCCAAAGTTAACATAGGCAACTATGGGTTGAACTTCATCCTTTTCACAAAATGGACTTTGTGGAATTGATGATGTTTTTGACATAGACATTTAGTTTTAACTTAATTAAGACAAGTGTTTGTGGTAAAATAAACTCACTTAAGCAAGATAAATTGACAAATTGAACCCCATATGAGCATTTGGAGATTGATCGCTCTTGTTGAACAACCTAACCTTACGCCCACTATCATTCAACCAAAATTTTAACTCATTGAAGGAGAAGAAATTGATATAATTAGTAGTCTAAGAAGCTTCACTTTTGAAACAAAAGAAACACCAACCTAGTGGAGAAACATAACATATGTCATAGACAAAGAAGAGGAGCACTATGATATTGTGGTTGGAAGGCCCATATTACCACCACTCACATGGCAATAAATATCCTCTTTTTCATAATCTTAACTTCTCTAAATTATCTCACATAAAATCAAAATCCTCAAGAGAAGGTCTATAGGTCATCACTTCAAACTTAGGCATCTTAGTCCAAAAGCCATAAAGAGGCACCTTTTAGCACTTAACCAAAATAGAAATAGGTTGGAATACAACTTCTATAAACGTGCTTCAAGGAACAACCTAGACATGTATGCATTATTTTGGAGTCAAAACCCTGGTCTTTTTCATGATCTTGAACTTCTCTAAATCATCGGGTCTTTAGAATTTGAAAACTTTAGAGGTCTAGCATGTTCCTCACTACCTTGGTCTTATAAAAAAAAGGTTCACTCCAGGTCAACATTAGGTCAAACATTTCATTCAACCCTTCATCAATTTCATCCTTCACTTCATCAAACTTTACAAAAATTTCAAAAACACCAACACTTTTTGACTTAAACATCTATTAAAACAACCCTTCACTTAACTACTTTGTATGTGAAATGAATCATCCATGCACTTAGTTAAGTTAGTTATCATATTTGAACTAGTTTATCTTGAAGGTCATGAGTATACACTAAATATTTCCAAGTTCATCAACATCCTTTATCCAAAACATCAAAACATCAAACTTGAGTCAAAAGTGTTGTCCCAAAGTGTTTACAAAAATTATTTCCCACATAATCCATATTTTCATCTCCCATTATCATCATTTCTCCAAAAAGAGTTAGATCATCCCTTTTACCTAGATTTGAGTCAACTAGAGAGTTCAAACATTATAAATCTCAACATAACTCTGCCATAGGTGACCCAAAAATTATGGTAAAGACAAGATCATAACACAAGAGAATCATGGAGAAAACCAAAGTCACATTCACCTCAAGTGATCCAAATCCTCAAGAATTTGATCTGAGAAGTTAGGTTACCCCATCGCAACAACCATCATATCCGTTAGGGCCATATGAGATTGAAGACATTACCAATAACTTGATTCAACTTACTAAAGATGAAATCATGGAACATCAAGCCTTAGAAAATGTAGCTGTAATTTCCCCATCATTTTTTACACAAAATTTGACACAAGGCTTCACAACTCCATCACTAGGGCTCAATAAAACATCAACACCTAATATTGTAGCTAGTCTTGCTAAGGACTTTGGCCATACCCCTCCATTTGAAAGCAACACACTTGTGGGTACCCTTGATACTAATCCTCCATCCCAAACAACCACTTGGACACCATCAATTGGTGCTCCTTCCATTCTTGAAGATCCCCAACATCCATATAAGCCTCTTACACTTCAGTACTCCACAAGAACCTCAACATATCAAGGACACCCCTCTTCATCCATACCCATGAGTACCACAAGTGTGCTCAACATCACACAAAGTAGTGTGGACGAAGTGTCACAAGTAGACCCAAAAGGGAAAGGAAATACCCTCATGAAAAATAAGCCTTTAACACAACATGGATCATCTTGATCTAATCCTCCCATTGACACATCAAACCCAATAGTTTCCCAAAACACATCTATAACATCCATTATCAACCCACATCAAAAAAATACCTTGATCAAAAACCCCATCAACCAAGTAATACCTTGACCACATCCCAAACACAAGGGAATCTCCAAAACATTAGTCAAGGGAATCCTTTCAATCAGTAGACCTAAGGTCCTAATGTGCCCTTAACATCACAAAATTTAATGATGTCATCCTCATCTTTACCATTTGTCCCCCAAGTAATGCAAAATCAAATGGGACATCAAACTTACATTCCTGCACCTCATTCCACTATCTTACAAGGAATGTTGAACCAAGGTAACCCCCAACCTCTCATCAACAATCTGATACCCACTCAAAACATCACCACACAAAATCCATCACAGATATCCCAATAACCAACTAATCATACATTGCAAGCACATGCCTTATCTTTACAACAAGCACAACAAGCTTATTAATAAGTCATCCAACAAAAACAACAATAGAAAGCAACCCTAGAAGTGCAACAATAACAACAACAAAAACAAGAAGCCTTGGCAACACAACAAGCAACCCTAGTAGCACATAAAAAACAACATCAAGCCCATCAAGCTACCGTAGCAATACATCAACAATATCAAGCCCAATAATAAGCCGTCATGTCACAACAACATCAGGCCCAACAACAACACAACCAACAAGTAGCCCTTGTGGCTCAATAACAACACCAAGCCTTACTAGCTCAATAGTATACCCAACAACAAAAACAAAAACACCAACAAGGTTCCTACTATAATCCTCAACAAAACATCGTCAACCCAAACACGTTCAAAACATATACATCAACACCTCAATCACCTTCACAAAATCCCACATGACCATACACCCCATACAACACTTCATCATATCAGAATCCCACATACAACCCATTCACCATCCCACAATATGCAACATATGTTCCTCCACCAAATCCCCAAGATGATGTAGAATCACAACTTAAGGCGTTAACATAAGAAATGTAGGATATCCAGATAGGAAAAATGAAGAAGCCCCATACACAACATAACCTATGTCCATATCCATTCAATCAAAACATCACAATGATACATTTCCCTCCTGGTTTTGAGGTTCCAAAATTTGATAAATACAAGGAGAGGGGAAATCCTATGGATTATGTGAAGGAATTCAATGTCATGTGCATGGAGGTTGCCTATAATGATTCCTTCTTAATGCACCTCTTCCCACAAAGTTTAGCAGGTCCTGCCATGGATTGGTTTTCACAGTTGCCTCCAGGCATCAAAACTTTCCAAGAAATCATTGATAGATTCATAGATCACTTCTCCTTCAATCTTGGCATGGATGTGAGCCTAGAAGAGTTATACACACTCAAGTAGAACAAAGGAAAATCCTTTGCTAACTTCTTACAAAGGTGGAGGCAAAAAGTTGGTAAGAGAAAGTGGGCCATTCTCGATGAACAAGTGGGAATTATCATAGCAAATGATGATCTAGATTTATCCTTCCACTTAAAGATGCAGTGCATTACCTCTTATGATGAGCTTTTCCCTATATCCCTTAACATTTAGAGAGCCCTAATCTCACAGCCGAGAAACAAACAAGTATATGGAGATAACCGCCCATCCACTAGTTTTAATGACAAGCCCCACTATTGGGCCAAGAACAAAAATATTACTAGTGATGTTGTTGTTGATGAAAAGGTGGTCTTAATTGATCCTAGACAAGAAAACACTCAAACCTTGAACACACAACAACCATACACGTCACCTTCAAACAATCAAATAACAATCAACGCTACAAACACTCAATGGGGACAACAAAGAACAAATAGTGCTCCTAAATGATAATTCACTCCCTTAGGGGAACCTATGGAGGATGTGTTGAAGTAGTTGATATAGTCTAACCTTATCACACTCCCAAATTTATCGAAATATCAAGAGCTACAAGTCAAATCTCGTAGGTATAGAGACAATAATTTTTGTGAATTTCACCGATGCAAAGGTCCTAACACATAATTTGTTTTAGACTCAAACATCTAATAGAAGATATTATTGAACGAGGAGACATTGATGTTGATAAAAAATATGGGAATGAAAATCTGAAAATTTACATAAACCCTATGCCCAATCATAAAAGATTATAGAAAGGCACCAACCTTAAAAAATGTAAACCATACACGTGATACCATGTTGGGACATATTTATTTATCACAACATGAGGAATTAGATACACATCAAGATACTATTTTAAAACAAAGTTTGAACCCATCAACAGTGTTTAGAAATATTTTATACCATAATGACATCAAGTGGATATCAGATTGTGATATCTCTCCCATATATGAATCAATGATTGGGCATGTTGAAGAGGTTTCAAATGAGACAAAAATATCCCTTGTTTCACACATACCCACAAATTTTTGTGAAGAGTCTTTTACTGATGATATATCATCCACCTAAGGATCATGTCAAGAGGAGGCTCTTGAGGATAACAAAAGATAATCTCAATCAAGTCAAGATTAAGAACCCCTATCCCTAGAGTTTCAACAAGAGCTAAGAGAAATATTCCAAACCATTTTAAACTCCAAAGGTGTCCCCGATATCACTCCTAAGATGTTTCTTTCTAACAGACATATAGACGGTCTTCATCCAAAACAAGTTTCCCACTCTTGGTATTCCTACACAAGAGCAAGCAACGGTCGAGATTCTTGATTCTTATAGTGATTTTGCATCATCAACATCTTTTGAGTCAGCATCAACATCTTTTGAAGCAGTATCAACAGCTAAAGATGTCATAGAATCAGAGCAAATAGTTCATATTCCTGAACAGTAGGAACCCATAACAATATCATGTGTTGACGATAAATCATATTCAATGGTTATGGATCAAAGGATACATTATCAAGGCAAAAGACTAGGTATTGATAATACCTTCACAATGTTGGGGGCAATCTTGTCTATAGAAAACATCAACATATGGGGCATGAAGGATCCTTATGATGAAAATGCAATCAATGCTATAACTAGCCGTATCATGAGTTGACATTCACCCATCATCTCATACGCGAATTGGGACCAACGTAAAAAGAAGAATTCCTATCAAAGCAAGACAAAGATAATCAAAGAAAATGAAGCAATAAAGAAAAAAGGACACGTCAAGTACAAATGGATACCAAAGAGAAATAAAGAAAATCATCCCTCAAAAACTCCATTAGTCAAAAATACTATGGGGAAAAATAAAAAAGGGAAATGTATCCATCAAAGAGTCCTCAAGTACAAAAAAATATTCTCAAGCAAGGAAGAAAATATATCCAATGGTTGGTCCTAGTTCCACGAAAACCTCCATTCCCACCCATCATCGCTCATCTTCCCAATTTTGGAGAATCCAAGGTTCCAAACCATCAACCAATATATCTCATATTCCTTCATGTCATTGTCCACTTCATTCGTGATATCCAATTCTTGCATTGACTGTGTGTTGGCAACTACTCTTCATCATAAGGATTCTAAAGGAAATTTATCGCGATGTGCATACATAGACAAGGTTAATTCTTGTATCCAAAATGCATAACAGATTTATTTAAGGTTGCATTCAAGTGATCGTATCTTAGCAAAACAAATTTTTCAAGTAGGATATCACTGACACGTTATGACAATGGCCTCTACATCAGTTCCACTAGGTGGTTCAACATGAGGGTAAAATTTTCAAAAAAAAAATAAAAAATCAAGAAAATAGTAAAAATAGAAATCGTCCTCCAATGAAAACCACTACGGTGGTGCTTTGGGAAAGTACTATGATGAAAACCTGGCAAACAGGCATCATGAGTAGAATTGAGTATCTATATGATCCTTCTTAGACAAAATAATCTCATCCTTGTCATGATAAATCCAATGTTCCAGCCATCCATCCAATCTAGATTTATCCAGATATTCCATTTTATCTTGATCTTGACAAAGATTCAATGTATACTTCAACTCTACTCATGGAATTTTTTTGACAGGATCTTTACCATTTTATCTCGTGAAGTCCCATAGCCCATATCTAGCATGATAATACTTTTTCAAACTCTTTGCATATACATTACCTATCTTGATTTGTTCATTAATATATTAAATATTGCTAGACACTAGGGGAAGATTATTACACTCTTGTTTTCAAATAACTCTTGATCCATGTCTTATATCTCAGAATGTGACATCGACATCATGATCTAGGTATCGTTTTCCTCAAAATCTCATCAAAAATCCCAAAAAAATTCATAAAATGTTCATAAAAAAATCCAAAATCATCCAAATCTTGTATAACTAAAAACCCAAAAACATCAAAATCCTGTACAGCTAAAATCCAAAATCATTTGAAAAATGTAAAGTCAAAATCCAAAACACATCAAAATCCCTAAAAAGGTCGAACATAAAAAATCCAAAATAGTACCTTGTCAAACTATGAGTCTTTGAGCTTGAAGGTAGGCAAGGCCATCATTGATGTGCCCCCAAGACACCCTAGGTCAATCCTTTAGGAGCCCATCATAATAAAATGGCAATCCATCAATTGTTTATATCTCATCTTCAATAAGTCAAGTCAGTCAAACTATGTGGTCTCTGCGTGTATAACATAGGCAAGGATAATCTTTGATCAACCCCCAAGGCCCCTAGGATAGGTCTTTTAGGTTAGCTTCTTGGTCAAAATCTCAAAAAACCCCTAAACATTTACATATCATAAAACCTTAAAACATTGGAAAACTCATAAAATCCCTAAACATTCAAATATCAAAAAATACAAAAACATTTGAAAGTGGAAAAGCACAAAAAAATTAGAAAACATTCAAAAGACCTAAACAACATCAAATATCTTGGAAAACCCTGAACTGCTTCAAATAACTGAAGACCAAAACATTCACATAAACTTTCAAAAAAACCAAAAACAACTTCAAAACATTGAAATATTCTAGAAAACCCCAAAACCATCCATCCCATTTTGCTTTCACCCATAATAAACCTTCATCCATAATAAATCAATTATCACCTTCAACCTTTGGAAAAACAAATAGAAAGCAAGTATTGCACGTCATAAAGTGAGAACCTAAGTGTCAAAATCTAAAGTCTAAATCATAGGTAAATACGTCAGTGAAGTTTATATCAACGACTTATCATAAACCTCATCCTAATCAAACCACCCGATCAACATGTCCTAGGATGTATCTTTCCTACAATGGACATTAGTATTGACCCATTTCGAGGACCTCTCGATGATGTCTATCAAAATGATTTAGAGAGAAAATAATGGGGAATGAATCATTATCTTTTGATTGCTGTGCTTGTGGGTATTCTTGTAAAATAATCTTGGTGCATACTTACTTAGTTGTGTGTAGGAAAGTTGTTTGGATTACATTGTTGACTATTGCGTATTCTTTGGTCTGATATATTCTAAGCTTCTAACTTACATTCCAACAAGGTTTCCATTAGTCAAGGTGTGAACAAGAACTATCCTATCTATTTGCAGAGTCAAAGTCCATTACACTAGAAACAATGTCGTCTAGGTTATTAATACCTTGATGCATCGTATCTATGTGTAATATCAAAAATAAGGAACGAAAACAAATCACAATCCTAAGATATGAGGAAATCATCATCATCATGCATCATGCATCACCATCTCTAATAAAGTCTCAGTGGATCATAGAATTGTTGGAATTTTTGAATCAATCACCAAAATCAATGGTCAAATAATTCATCTTATTTCTTATATCTTCTCTCCGTGCTAACCTGGTATCATGATAGTCAACAAAAAAATCATCAATGCATCCATCCCACGTCCACAAATCATCAACATGCATACATCTCGCATAATCATGACATATCACAATACAAAAATAATTTTTCATTGCAACATCATTATCATTTAAGTTGTGCTGAATAATATAGATTTGGTATTCTAAGAATCTTAAATCATTGCATACATATCATAAACATACATCACATTATCATATCATAAGCATGAAAATCTGCATTATCCATACATTCATCCATATGCATACATCATCATCTCATAAAATTGCATAAAAAAATACACAAAAAGAGGTGCATTCGTAATCATAATGCATCACATCATATCAACATCATCTCCATCCATACATTCATGAACATGCAATAAAGATCACATCGCATGTCGAATTTGTATAATATCATATATATCAAAAAATGGTGACTATCAAAATACAATATCTGAATCGATGTATGTATGTCTATCAAGAGTACAATATCCACAAGGCTATAAAAAATGAGCCCATGCATGTATATCTGTATAAAAAATTAGGTGAATACTCAAAAAAGTGTCTGTCAGCTAGCTAGCCCTGATGGTTTCTCCCCTCCCTAGGCTATCTCTCTAATGGATGATCCTTAGCTCAGGGATCTACTCCACTCTTCTATGATTTTTTTTGCTGCCTCATCATCACAGGGACATCTTGATGATAGTGCATATGATAATACACAACCTTGGTCATTGCCTCTCTATATAATCGGGTAGAAACTATTCATCTTTGTTCAGTAGCTACCATAGCCTCTAATTGTTGGCACTGCTTGACTTCTTGTGCCAACTACATATCTAAGGTCTTTCTGAGATGACGCTCCTAGTCTCTCTCAGCTATGACTTCCAATACCTATTGTCGGGTCTGATTTCTCTCAGATGTGATTGCTAATATCTACTTTCAAGCCTGATCTCGCTCAACCGTAACCACCTGCAACTATTGCTATAATTGCTAAATCTATATATCATGGGGATCTAGCCCTGGCAGTGGCTACTGTTTTATCAATGGATATTGTTTTTGATGCAATGGTGGTGCACTTGAGACTTGTCCATCTTCTTGTTGGCCATCCTAGCCATCCTATCCTCTACCTTGACCATCTGGACCTTTGCCCTATCCTCTGCCCTATCTATCATCTGGCTGGCCTTGACCTCTGCCCACTCCCCTCCCTCTTGGCCTCCCTCATGGAGATATACCTATTGGATCTATCAGTTTGGGAGGGGATACAAACCATGCATCATATGCAAACGTAGTTTGTGCATATGCCTATCCTTGATCATAGGCCCATGGCCTTGCAACCAAATTTTTGAATACCTCAACAACCTCATGTGTTGGGATCATGTGTCCCTAGGTTGTCTCTCGGGCTGATCTGGAAAAAATGATAATGTACTGATTGTCGGGCGTGTCCTACGTCTCGCCAAACTTTCTAGCAACCCTATCGAGCAGGTACCTCTCAATCATAGTGTGCTCTCGGCCTTGCATGAACTAGGTTTGCCGAGCAAAGAATAATTGCTATACATCATCATACCATGCAAGCATCTGGAGCCATGGCCACCATCTAAATAATTTCATCTCATCAATCACTCTCCACCAGTACGAAATGGAAAGTTGCCTTGCATGCTAAAGAGTGATGGCACCTCTATACCTCCAGACAATGAGATCATTTGGCTCCACATCTGCCATGTGGACAATCAATTAGAGAATGACAGTGTGCTCCCATGCCCATATGTGTAAAAGAGCGACTCCAGTGCCAATGGATCTTCCATCTCAATACGAAAAGTCATGCATATCATGGTAAAGGGAGGTCAACATCACTAGTCTCCATGCAAAATGAGTCCTTTGAAAGAGCATCCTATGCCATGTCAACCCCCATCTAGGACTCAATCCCCTGCTTTGTCGACCTTGGGAAACCAACCCTAAAATCATTGTCGTAATGATCAATCTGAAGGTTGATGCCCAACCTTTTTACATCTCAAGGTTAATCTGGAAGTTGACCAAAACAATGGAGTCTTGGTCAAGAACCTCATGGTAGACATCATATCCCACGGGTGATCCCACAAAGCTGGTTTACAATTTCTGAGAGGAACTGATTTTTGCTAAAATCACATATTTTTAGAAAATATAATGATTTAAGACTTAAAAATTTTGATTTTAAGGATTCCAATTGAAGAGGGTTTGATCAAACCACCTTAGCTCAAACCCCTTTGGATAGAACCTCGCTAGTTTTAAACCATACCTATAAATGAGTCTCCCTTACACCTATCAAAATGTTGATAAAAATCCCTTTTGATTTACATTTTGAGGGATCAAATGAATTCATTTAAAATTTATTTGAAATTATTATGGTAGTCCTCAGAATGAACTATCCAACAAATATATTTTTAATATGTTTTGGTTTTATTATGTATTTGTTTTTTAGTTTTATTAAACATAGGTTTTTCATTGAAAATGAAGGTCTTTGTTCTGCACATGTGGAAAAATAACAGATTATCAATTTTTTTTTTGAAAAATATGAGTGCACTAGATATTGAAGTCCTTGATCCAACAAAAATAAATAAATTTAAGTTAGATATATACAGAAAAAGTTATGCATTATATGGTCATGCTATGTCTGAATTGTAATTAGTTTGAATTCAAAACTTGATTAAAGAAAAAATATTCAATAAAAAACTATCTAACCAAGTGGAAGCAATAGATATCAGAGTTAAAAATCTAAATTCAAAAGAATTATAATTTTATCCTTCATGGAAAAAAAGTTATGCGTTATATGGTGTGCATCACTTTTTAAAAATGTTGTTTTATGAAAAAAACCAATTTTCGTGGGAGATGGAAAAAGAAGTGCAATTTGATTCCAATTTTTTTTAATTTTTTTTTTTAGAATCTACAGAGAAAATGTGATGAGACTCTAGTTTGCATCATCTTCAAATTCCTCACGGTTTATCAGCTATAAGTGCTCGAATATGAAGATTTAGTTAAAAATAATAATTTCAGTGTCCAGTTTGGCCAAAAATAACGTTCTCACCATGTATCAATAATTGCAAAATTCGCCATACATCCTCCAACATCACTGTTGCCTCACCGATAGGTAAGTGGAATGATGAACTCTCATTATGCCATTGCTCACACAACGCTGCCATCGTCACCAAATGGGCCTGCACGATGGGCATGTAAGCGATGTACCACAAGCCAATCTCTCCCAAGTGCTCTTATTGAAGCCCTAAAAAATCATCAAGTTTGGATAAAATTGTTAGACGATGCTTGTGGGGCATCAAAGGCTGGATAACCTCCTGCACCCATGATGCACACAACATCAAAATTCACAAAAAGGCTAAGTTTGGAGTTTTTATCCCCCAAAATGACAAAAGCATCGCTATAGTTCTCAAATTCCAAACAACAATGCTAGATGCATTCAAATTAAGAATCATGAAATGCGTTGCTAATCACATCTACATCGCCATTTGAAATTTGGAAACCCTAAACCTAAATTGCAAATCATGAGGTGCATCACTATTTACACTCGTGCCGTGATTTGAAATCTGAAACCTAATTTCAAATCACGAACTGTGTCGCTAATCACATATGCATCATTATAAATGAAAATAGCATCACTGATTCTCAAAATAGTGTCACTATATAGCGATGCTGCCAAAATTCAAATTTCAAATTGTAATAAATGCACTCAAAAATGAAAATGCAAGTCAATTTTCGAATCACATATCGGTGGTCCTGCACCTAATGGCCTCTTGTACTCTCGAACCTGGTCAAAAATGTGTCATGGGAGCACTCGTTGTGACATTTCTTCAGAGGGTCAAAGCTCAAAATGCAAGAGTTCTCTAAGGTGTGAATGCACAAATGAATTGAAAGTGACCCTTCCTCACCTATTTATGCCTCCAAATTAGGCTTTTTTGCCCTAATTTAACCATACAACTAGGGTTTTTCACCACTCACCAATCTTTCCAAACTGAAGCTTATTTTGCATTTTTGGTATTTTTTTGCATCCTAGAGCCTTTTTGGACCCTTGGGGCAGCCTTTTACCTTTGTTGAAAAATCAATCCAAAATTCAAATTTTTTGCAAGATTTCTCGAGGGGGTAGGGAACCAACTTATTCCTTCTACTGGAGAAATAGTGGGGTATCCAACAACAGTTTTTTTTTGTTTTTTGATTTTAGTAGTAGTTTTAATTCGAAAAGTGTCAGTCTTTGAACCAACGTAATGGGTACCTCGCTTCAAAGAGGGGAAAAATGTAGACACTTAAAAATGTCCTAAATGATATCATACACTCAAATTAGGTATACTAACATCATTTCCTCCTAAAATCCATCCTCTTTTCACTTAATTGATTAAATTAGCCTAACTATTTAATTAATTGCACCATTTGCATCTATTAACCTAATTAATCTAATCGGGTTATTCACCCCCTTCCATGCTAACATTTCGCCTCATTAAATTAAATAAATTGAATTATTTAATTGAATCCCTAAGTCCTCTTATTTAATTAAACAACCCTAAGTTATTTAATTAAATGTCATATCATATCTCCCCTTTTCATTAAATCACTTTATTTAATGAAAATCATCTAAATCCCCTAATTGCATAATTAACATTGTTTTAATTATTCAATTACTAATAAATCTAATTCCCCCCCACTTGCAAGGGAATATTCCTCCTTTGCACATTCCTCCAAAAGGAATATTCCCTTTTGCACAATTAAACTTTGTTTTAATTTGCTAAATATCTTTTTTCCTCACCCATGAGAATATTCCAAAGAATATTCTCTCTCCTCACTCATTTGAAAAAGGGGAATATTCCTTTTCTGTAACACACTTAGTTGACTTCTTGTGCAAGTTAACTTGTGACCTCTTGTGTAAGTTAAAATTGTGTTTGTTTGGACAAAGGTGAACCCTTGACTAAATCTCATCATTGATTCTCATCTGTTGATGAGAATCCATGATCCATGCCTCCAAATTCCTCCATCCTTGACCATTGATTAACCTTTTTGATCTCAACCCTCCATTTCTCATTTGTTCTCCTATAAATAGGTCACTATTTGGAGACAAAAGGATCCATCTTTTTTAGAGAAAACTAATGTTGTTGAAATCAATCACACTCACACTCATATTTAACATTTATTTAGTATCATTTTAGCTTAATTACTTGCATTAATTAGCTTAGCTTCCATTAATGGCTTCCATGGTAACATGGATGCATTTATGTATCTTATTTATTAAATAAGGTTTCAATATTTTTAGATTAAAATCTATTTAGATTAGCTTTGCACTCACATATATTGATCATCTTAGCATAAATCACATTAAAATAGCTTGCATCATGTTAGTTTAGCAGTTAAATCATGTTTCATCACACATCTCACAATGGTTTCATCAATTCTCTTCAATAAAACTGATTGAAACAAACTCATTTATCCATTAGATTGGGAAAGGGTCATCGTTCCACATCAATGCGACACCACTCCCCCAATAGGATAAGCTTCAATGTCTTAGATTAGAGGTTTTATCAAACTTTCATGATTTAATATGGTAGTTTTAATGGCTTTTTTATCTTTGCATAAATTGAATGATCTCATTGGGATTGACGTTTAGTGGCATGATTATGCTTTGTATCCTCATTGATCAAGTGCAGTCCACCCATACTAATACATCGGTCACACCTGGCATACATAAACCTTGTTTGATCATGTGAAATAATGAAGCCATCAAAGTAAGGAGACCAATACACAAAAGGTATGAAACTTGATATGTACTAGACATTGTATTACTCGAGACTATCCCCACACATAGAAGGCAAGTATTTGCCAAGGTCATATTACAAGAACATCCAACAAGCACAACAAATGAAAGCAATGACACATGCCCTATTCCTTTCTCTCTAAATAATTTTTAGATATCCTCAAGAGATCATCGAAATAAAACAATAAGATAAATCAAAAGAAAAGATAAAAATGACAAAAATGTCAATGCCATCATATCTCTTTCTAGAGAGAGTTGTTTTGGTTGATATTTGAAATGATGTCTATTGTAGGAAAGATCTATCCGTAAGACATACATTGGATGGTGATTGGTTGTAGATTTTTGATAGGTTGTTGATATGAGGGTTAATCGACATGTTTGATAATGATCAAGACTCTTGATTTTGCATGAAAGTTTGTGCTTAGATAATTATTGTAGTTGTTTTTGTTTGTTTCACCAAAGGTGAAAGTGATAAGTTTATTATGGATGATAGTTTATTGTGGATGCAAGTGAGATGGGACAAGATGAATTTATTTATTTTTTGGAATATTTCAATGTTTTTGACTTGTTGAAATGTTTTTTTATGTTGTTTTTAGAATTTTGAAGCTTTCTAATTTTCTTTTTGATATTTTTTAGATATTTGAGTGTTTTTTAAGTTTTCAAAATGTTTCGACCAAGAGAACAAGATCTAAGGGATATACTTATGCCTCGAGGGCTCATCGGAGATGGCCTTGCCTACATGAATGTGCAAAGGCTTTGTAGTTTGATTATTTGGAATTGGATAATATTTTTGGGTTTTTGATATTTTTATAAATGTTTTTGGATTTTTAGAAATGTTTGAATGTTTTTGGATTTTTGACACATTTTTTATGTTTTTGGATTTTGATGTATTAAGATGTTTAGGGTTTTTTTAAGTTATTTGATGTTTTTTGAGGATTTTCTAGATGATACCTAGATCCCGATGTTGAGATCATGTTATGAGCGTTAGGACATGGATCAAGATTTATTCGAAAGCAAGATGCAAGTATATGTCCCCAATGTCTAGCAATGTTTGGAACTCCATGAATGGATGCATAGATCAGGATGATGGATGGATTGGTATGTGAAGAATATACCAAAGATTATCTTGTGATAGGATATCATTTTTTGATAGAGCATGGTTACTTGCATAGTGCTATATGTAGGCTATGAGACTGCATGGTATAGAATGAGATAAAAATAATGACCATTTTAATATTTTTCCACAAGAAAGTTTGAAGTGTACCCCCAAACTTTATCAAGATCAAGATAGTTTGTAGATTTCAATGAAAATAGACTGGATTTATGGATCATGGATTTATTATGATGGACAAAATGTTGGATTTATTATGGAGGGGATGAGATGCTTCCACCTATAATGGAACACATAGATGTTTTATTCTACATATTATGCCTCTTTACTAGGTTTTAATCATGGTACTTGCCCAAAGCTCCACTGAAGAGGTTTTCACTAGAGGATGATTTTTCTCTTTACTATTTTCTTGATTTTTTCTTGTTTTATGACATTTTAGGATTTTAGGATTTTTGAATGTTGAGATCATGTCAAACCACCTAGTGGTGTTGATATAGATCGTACTACTATCATGATGTGTCAATGATATCCTGCCAATAGAAGTTACTTTGCCAAGATGCAGACACTTGAATGTAACACCTGAATGTTCTTATCTTCATCAATGCTAGGGTTAACCTTACCTAGATGCAGATGTTGCAATAGAGTGCTCTTAGATTCCTTATGATAACGAGTTTCTGCCAAGATATGGTCAATGTGAGATTTGGATATCATTGATTTCAAAGTGGATGGTAAAATTCCATGAGGAATGTGAGATGTTGATGGATGGGTTGATAGTTTGGATAATGGATCTTTGATTCTCCAAACTTGGGAAGATGAACAATGAAAGGTGTATATGGAATTATGAGTGAAATTAGGACTGAATTATTCATATAATTTCTATATTGCTCTTGAAGCCTTTTTTGGCATTGATGGACATCTTTGATGGATGAGATTCCCTTTTTAATTTTTCCCCATAGTTTATTTGATTAATGGATTTTGATAGAGATTATTTGCTTTATTTGTCTTTGGCATCCATTTGAATTTTATGTGTCCATTTTGATTTGTTGATTCTTTAGCTTTGATGACATGCTCTTTTATTTATAAGTATTTTCTTCTTATTGGTCCCAATTAGTGGGCAAAAATATGTGAGGATGATGATTCATGACATGATGGTTGAAGTGTTGGTAGCAGTTTTATCATAAGAAATCTTCATGACTCACATGTTGATGTTTACATTAGATAAAATTTCCCCCAGTATTATGGAGGTATCATTGATATGTTTAGATTCTTTGATGTTTGAATAAATGATACCTTGATGTTAAGGATTGTTGACCATTTGCACTGCTTCTAGGATACCCTGAATATGTAGGTCTAATCCTTCTCTTTGATAATGCATCCGCTAACAAACTAACATTGAATATGATTTGTCTTGAAAACATGATGCTACTTCTTCTATATTCTGCTGGGAATCTTCAACAATAGTAGAAACATTGGATCCTAATTTTTCTTCAAAAGATGTTTGTGATTATAGTCAATGTAGGAATCTTCTTCATGATTCATGTCATGAATGTCACCATGAATCTCTATGAATTTTTCCATCACCACATCATTTTTAAGGATGTTGAGAGTAGGAGACTCTTGTTATAGAGGAAGATCATCTACCTGTCTATCAGGAGTAAGCATCTCATGGGTAGATGTAGGAGTGTTTGGTGTATTAACATGATCATCATTCATGAAATCATAGATGGATTGGAAAATATTCATTAGATGATCATGATAGTATTTTTGGAAATTGGACTCTTCATCTTGACTTATCTCAAAGAAATTTTCGTCAATAGATTGGAAAATAATATTTAGATCATGATAGTATCTCAAAGATATGGGATCTTGATCTTGACTTGTTTTAGAGTAACTTTCATCATGCTCAAGATTATTTTCTTGACATGTACCTTAAGTTGATGATGGGGCATGGATGGAAGACTCTTGATTAGTTTTAATGGGTTCAAATGGTATGATAGAGGCTTATTTTCATATTGGGACTTCTTCAATATACCGTATCATGAAGTAAAATGAAGGTGGTATGTTGTAATTTGAGACATATTTAATGCCACCATTTTACTATAGAACATTGCTAGACATGTTGATTGATCTTGATCATACATTAGGAAAGCATCTTGATACATGTCCAATTCCTCATCTTGTGAAGAATGAGTAATACTGATATGTCCTACTACGTTGTCATAGGTATGATTCATATTGTTATAGTTTTCCATCTCTTTAGCTTTTCCATGATTGGGCATTGGATTTTTATATATTCCTAGATCTTTGTTTTCAAAATTTCTAGGTTGTTGATCAACATTTACTTTCCCTTGATCAATAAGGTCTTGGATGAGATGTTTTAGCTTAACACAATTTTGTGTCTTATGACCATTTGTTCTATGATATTGGAAAAAGTCCTTGTCATTATACCATGAGGGTTTTATTTTGGGTTTAGGATAATTTCAAAACTCAAGAAGTTCAATGTGTTTTGATTGGACCAATTTATTTAGGATCATTTCAATGGCCCCCCCTAAGGGAGTGAATTGTTATCAAGGAACATTGTTAGTTCTTGGTGGTGGTCCTCATGAAGGATTGGAATTTTGTACATTATATTGGATATTTTATTGTGTGTTTGATTTAGATGGTGTATTTATAACAACTTTTTCATCCACCACACCGTCATTATTTGTGTTCTTATTTTTGGCCCATATATGGGGTTTGTCATTGAAACTAGATGGTTGGTTGTAAATTCGCATAAACCCCTTGGAAATGAGTGCTCTTTTAATGTTTAGACCTTTGGATATAAGTTCTTCAAAATTTGAAATACATTTCCTTCATAATTGGAAAGTGAGATTTGTGTTTAGATTACCTACCACAATATCCACTTGTTTTTTGGGTAACAACCATTTGCACTTGCTTGCCATGTGTCTCCTTTTTTGTAAGAAAGAGGTAAAGGTTTCTCCTTTATTTTTTTAAGGGTGTGTAATTCCTCTAAGGTGATTTAAACATCGATATTGGAGGAGAAATCAGCTACAAATTGATCTATAATTTCTTGAAATGTTTTTATGTCGGGTGGTAGATGTGAGAACCACTCTATAGCTTGTCCTCCTAAACTACATGGAAAAAGTTGCATTAGGTATGAATTGTTGTAGGAAACTTCCATGCAAGCTATGTAGAATTCTCTTATGCACTCTTCAGGGTTACCACGTCCTTTATATTTATCAAACTTTGGAATTTCAAAGTGTTGGGGAAAGGGTAACATTGTTATGCTTTTGTCGAATGGGTATGGACATAAGTCTTGAACAATGTATGATTTTTTCGTGTTTGCATTTGGGAGGATATATCCGTAGGTGGAATGTTTGGTAATGGATTGTAAGTGTTCTATATATTTTGATCTTGATATGGAGGAACATTCATGTTGTATAGAACTATTTGATATTGGATATTGATTTGAGGTAGGGTACCCATTTGATATTGAGGACTCTTTTAAGGTAGGGAACCCATTTGATATTGAGGACTAATTTAAGGTAGGGGGCCCATTTGATAATTTACATGATGTTGGGGAGATTTATTTTGAGATCCATATTGAATTTTGGGGATGATGTGTTGTTGTGAAGGGTTTGGTTGTTGATAATGGATGTTGAAGATTTTGTTGAAGGTTTTATTATGCAAGTAATTATTGTTAAGAAATTTGTTGTTGTTGTTGTGCTTGGAGTTGTTGTTGTGTTTGAATTTTTTGTTGTGATTGAAGTTGTTATGTTTGAAGATGTTGTAAGGTAATGTATTGATGATGTTGAGGATGTTGTGAGGTGTATTGATTTTGTGGAATGGTATTTTGAGGAGATTGTTGTTGATGTTGTTGTGGGATGATGTTTTGTTGAGTTTGTAGTTGAAGTGATTATTGAGGGGTTGTTGATGAGCACATATGTTTTGTGAGGGTGATGTGGTTAAGGAATTTATCCTAAAGTTCATCAAATTTGGATTTGGCATGTTTGTATTTGATATGCTCATGTTTGGTATGTTCATTTTTTTTGGTTTGTGTTTCGTATGTTTGTGATTGTTTGGTTAGTATATGGTGGTGGGTTGTTGGTATTTTACAAACCTAGGTTGGTTGGAGTCCTTAAATTTTCAATGTTATATAGAGGATTGTTATATTGATTTGTGAAGTTCGTTTGATCCTCTCCTTGTAAAGTGACCGTGGGTTGACTTTGTGATTCATGAGATTGTTGGCATATGGCTAAGGAGTTATTTCTTATAAGTGATGTCATTGATGGCAACCCAATTCATGCCACTCTAGTCCTGCATTTGAATGAGCAACACTACTTTTGGCTCCTACCTATAGAACAAAGCATAGAACAAGAGATCCGGTTAAAGGTCTAAAAGTTGGTCTAATCATCTCACCAGATAGGTATTTTGGGTTATGAACATTTGAAGAAGGATTGTAGAGGCTTACAAAATCTTAGTTTTGATGCACACTCATTGATAAGCGATCTAGGAGGTACGATACATTAATCTATCAATTACCTATGTTAGAAGGCCGACCCGACAAAGATAGAATTCATAGATGTATAAGATGAAATTAATTATGTTTCATTGTTGAATTAAGTGTTGTATGGGTCCTATCTTAGTCTTAATAAATTTTGGAGGATGCACATAATGTTTTGGTGATGAATCCAACTGACAAGTTAAAAGTATCTTGATACCGTATGAAGCCGACTATTGAATGAACTCATCTTTGATTGCGGATATATATAAGATATTAATTTCATCACTTGATATGAATGGGTTGTGAGATATATGTATATATAGTGCAAATTGCGAATAATAGCAAGCAGTAATGTGAATCTGATGCGAAGAACAGAAACAGGAAGAGCAAGACAGAGTTAAGTGGAAAAGCAGAGAGCAAATCCTGAATAAGATTTATGAGCTTCACCAGAACTATTTCCTGACATTGTCAGATGCTACTATCTTAGTTCACCTCTTTAGATGGTCTTAATTTGAATTTTGTAGGCAGTAAGCCTTTATCTTTTAAGCATTGAGTTCTAGGCAATGTTCCTGAATGAAAGTGCATTCATTTTATACACTATACTTTGAGTACTCAAATTATGGATTAATCTCCACCATGGTTTTTTCCTTAACAGGGTTTCCATGCAAAATTTTTTTGTGTCATGTTGTGGATGTTTATCTATTTTTGCATACATATTTTTCTATAATGCAATGATGAAATGATTTCATATTTTGAATGGTTGAAGTTGTTAAATATTATTGAACACTGATTCACCCCCCCTCTCAGTGTTCCCTTGAGTCCAACAATTGGTATCAGAGCAAGTTCCTCTAGAGAAGTTTTTCAGCTTGAGGTAGATCTTGGATTGTGATGGACTCTAGTAGTCTTCAACAATAGCTTATGATATCTCTTGATGACCTTGATCAGTCTAAAGCAGAAGTTCAAGAATTGAAAGGAAATCTTAGAGATGCTGAGAAATTCATTCAGTCATTAAAGGATCAAATATTCAAATCTAGGGTGAAGAGGAAAGATCTTTGTGATCAGATACAATAGAAGGGAAACAAAGATATGGATGATGCTCACCTAAATCAAAATTTGAAGGAGATAATTGGAGAATGCGAATAGCTTGCCAAAGACAATACCAACCTAAAACATGAAATGGAATCTATGATGATAAAGATGACAAAAGAGATAGAGGAAAGGAAGAAAAGTGAAGAAAGTCTTGTTTAGACCTTGAAAGAGAAATATGATGAATGCAAAAAAATAAGTGGAGAAATCACTCAGTTGGAAAGTGAACTGCAAAAAACCAGAAGAAATGAAGAAGAACTTGGTAAGAAAATTACTACTCTTAAAAATGATCTTGGCATTGCAAATGAATATAAAGAAAGATTCATGATTAGTTCAGTAAATGATAAGAGAGGTCTTGGATATGAAAAGGAAGAAAATTCCAAATCAGCATAAAATAATCTCAGACAAAACATAAATGGAAGAAGAAATGTAAGGACAAAATATTCATCATTCTCTGGTTAGTGTTTCAATTGCAAAAAGCATGGTCATAAATTAACTGAATGCAAAAGTATGTCAAGTCACTCTATTATTAGAAGAAACATTAAATGTTATTCATGTGGGAAGTTAGGGCATATTGCTAATCAATGCAGATTAAGAAGAAACCAATGGAATGGACAAAGAAAAATTGTGTGCTATCACTGCAACAAGCACAATCATATTGCTAGATTTTGTAGAAACAAGAACACAAATAAAAGAGGTCCGGTATACAGAGAGAAGAAAACAGAGAAAAATGACAAAGGAAAGGAAAAGATAACTGCAAATGATGTAAAAGATCAAATGAAGAAGACATGGGTGAAGAAAAATGATTCTCATGTTGGAAATAGTTCCATACCAGAACCTACTTCCAGTAATTATTTTGGTAATTGATTTTAGGCCATCGTCCTAGGGGGAGTTTTTATCAAAAAATCCTTCCTCCCCTATCTATAGATGGTATCGGAGTAGATAAAATAATCATGAAGGTGTACTCTTAGTATGTGGAAGTTTTAATGTCTTCAGAAAAAGGAATTTCAGCAAACTCATTGGTTTGCAGAAGATTTTTCTGTCATCGCTTGAGAAAACAGAGTCTCCAAAATTTTTAGGGCAAATGTATTTATTGCACATGTGTGAACTATAAAAGTTAAGCCCAAGCCATCATTTTTCACTTTGCATCATCAAAGAGAAGACAAAGAGCACTTGACAAGTGGTTTTCGAAGCACCAGAAGCGAATTCATTAGTGAATTTATCAGGTACTTCAAATTACTCTCGAATTCTTCATATAATTCGGTGTGTAGTTGTGAACCCCCAAAACATGAGAAGAATGGAGAAAATAAAAGCATCGATCACATTGGATGAGTATAATAGTGCAAAAATCAGATCTATGAGAAATCTATTGCTTCCTGATGAATTAAAATAATTAATCGAAGCCAAACACAGAAATCTGGATATGTGGAGTTAGTTTCTGTATTTCACAGATGCAAAACTTGTAAAATTATTGTTGAACAGATTGCATGATGGTTTTTTAACCTTGGATAAACCCTACACAATCTCAAAAGAAGTGATTGAGAGACTAACTGGTTTGTGCAAAGTCAGTGATGTTCCTAAAAATAAATCTATCCAGAACAAGGAGGTAGAAACCCTAACTGGGATAATTGGAGATCAAAGAGTTCTTCTTATAGCTACAATCAAAGATCCCATCACAAAGTACATTGCGCATGGCATAACCTATAAAATCTTCTACCAAAATTGGGAAGGGTCCACATCAGCTGGTGCTATATGCATTGCTTATAAGATGATAGTTGAAGGTCGAGATTTTGACCTATGCGGATTACTGAAAGATCAGATGTTGGAAAATGTCTAGTTGACAAAAGAATCGAGGTATCCATTCAGGTTTGGTACCCTAATTATATGTCTAGTTATGTACTTTCTGAATTCTTTGCCAAAAATTGAGAATGTAGCATGGACATCGGATAAACCGGTATGCACTCAAATATACTCTTATGCTAAGAATCTATCTAATTGGGATTCAAAGTTTGAAAGTTTTTGTAAGAATGTGCTTATGAGGTGTGGATCATTAATTATGTCTCCTCCGGTGAGGACAATGGAAATTGGACCCTCCTCCGGTAGTATTGTCAGAGGGAAAAAGAGAGGTCAGGAAATTGTTAAATACAACCCTCTGGAAAGTAAAGTTCCCAAAATTGAAGGAAAATGGAAAGAGAAGGAAATTGTGGACATTCCGGATGAAGAATCTGATGAAGAACCTAAGAATCAACTAGAAAATGATTCTGGTATTGAAAAAGGCCATGAAGAAGAAGATGATCTGTGAAAAGAAAAACTTCAACAACTTATCCAAAGCGTAGGAGGTATGCAAAATATTGCAAGGTTATGGTCAGCCAGATGACTAGGAAATAATTTTGGAAGTTCTGAATGCTCATATTGAGCACTGCAAGATAAGATTGGAAAGTCTAAAATACGTTTTACCTAAAGAAATGATTGAGTGTAGTAGAGAATCAATGGGATCTGAAGACAACGACAAAGAAGAAGGTGAAATTATCTCTCACTTGAAAGAGCAATTCAGACTATCTCTTGCCAAGCTTAAAAATAAGATGAATGAATTAAGGAAGTGTATTAACTGAACCACAAAGATCTACAACCATTGTGTCCATTGGCCTCATGCAGTCAACAATTACAATGAGAAGTTGGATAAGATTTAGACAGAACTGAATGACATTGGCAAAAACTTTGATATGTCTCAAGATTAGGATGGAGTCATAAGAAGAAGAATCTGGGAATTGCAGGTAGCCCAAATAAAAATTCAAATATCCAAGAATGTTCTTGTGGACACCTTTTAGAAGGTAAAGGTTTTAGTTTAATGCAAATTGGAGCAGTTGGTGGAAATTCTAAAAAATGGTGAAAAATTGGAAGAAGCAATTACAATTCTAGAATCTCTCATTGATATCATCAACAAAACTTCCAAGAATAACAACTTGATTATCAGCATTGGGACTGCAATTGATAGTTGGGAGAATTTTCTTCCAGAAATGAAGAAAACAACAAGTTAATCTTTTTTTTTTAAAAGAAAGAGGATAAGCAGTAAAGTGATTTCATTTTTTTTGAAATTTTGAGGACTACAAGCATATATATATGATTATTTATTCTATACACGTGTTTTGTCAGATTTTTGGCATATCGCATCCCATCTTTGTCATTGATGTGAAAGGAGGAGGGAATTCCATGAAAAATGCCTTATAAGGGGAGAGAGTGCCTTATAAATCTCAGGGGGAGAAAAGTGAGAAAAGCGTAGCAAGCAATTTGGCAGTATACCTATAGTGATTCCAACACTTAGTCATTTTTCACTAAGTGTTGCCATCAATGACAAAGGGGGAGATTGTTGGCATATGGCTAAGGAGTTTTTACTTATAAGTGTTGTCATTGATGGCAACCCAAGTCATGCCACTCTAGTCCTGCATTTGAATGAGCAACACTACTTTTGGCTCCTACTGGCAGAACAAAGCATAGAATAGGAGATCCAGTTAAAGGTCTAAAAGTTTGTTTAATCATCTCACCAGATAGGTATTTTGGATTATGAACCTTTGAAGAAGGTTTGAAGAGGCTTACGATATCTTAGTTTTGATGTGCACTCACTGATAAGCGATCTAGGAGGTACGGTACATTAATCTGTTAATTACCTATGTTAGAAGGCCAACCCGACAGAGATATAATTCGTGGATGTATAAGATGAAATTAATTATAAGCTTCATTGTTGAATAAAGTGTTTTATGGGTCCTCTCTTAGTCTTAATCAATTTTGGAGGATGCGCATAATGTTTTGGTGATGAATCTGATAGACACTTTAAAAGTATCTTGATACCGTATGAAGCCAACTCTTGAATGAACTCATCTTTGATTGCGGATATATATAATAGATTACTTTCATCACTTGATATGAATGGGGTGTGAGATACATGTATATAAAGCGTGAATTGTGAAGAATAACAAGAAGTAATGTGAATTTGATGTGAAGAACAAAAATAGGCAGAGTAGGGAAAAGTTAAGTGGAAAAGTAGAGAGCAGATCCTAAATAAGATTTATGAGCTTCATCGGAATTGTTTCCTGGCATTGTCAGATGCTACTATCTCATTCACCTCTTTAGATTGTCTTAATTTGAATTTTGTAGGCAGTAAGCCTTTATCTTTTGAGCAGTGAGCTCTAGGCAGTGTGATTGAACGTAAGTGCATTCATTTTATAAACGCTATACTTTGAGTACTCAAATTGTGGATTAATCTCCACTGTGGTTTTTTCCCTAACAGGGTTTCCCCACAAAATTTGTGTGTGTCATGTTGTGGATGTTTATCTTTAAATGCATACATCTTTTTCTATAATGCAATGATGAAATGATTTCATGTTTTGAATGGTTGAAGTTGTTAAATATTATTGAACAATGATTCACTCCCCCCTCTCAGTGTTCCCTTGAGTGCAACAGAGATTAGTATGGGCCAATTATGCTTGATCCATGAAGAATCAAAGCATACCAAAGCCATTAATGCCCAATCTAAATAGGATCAATCAAATTGAAGTTAAAATATACATTCATTAAAACAAAGCATTCTAAACTATGAAAGCATTAATATTTCTACTCTAATCCATTCAAAACTTATCCCATTTTGGGAGTGGTGCCGCCTTGATGTGGAACCACAACCCTTTTCCAATCCTCTGGATCAATAAGCTTGTTCCAATTAGTTTTATTAAAGAAAATTGATGGAACGATTATGAGATGTGTATGAAAACATGATTTTAATCTAAATGAGCATGATGAAAAAGCTAATCTAACATGATTTATGCTAAAATTATTCAGATATACAAATGCTAAGATAATATAAATGAGATTTAAACTAAAAGATTCAAACCCTAGTTATCTAATTAGTTAAATGGATGTATTATGGAAGCCATTAATGGAAGCTAAGCTATTATGCAACTAATTTAAACTAAAATATGCTAAATGTGAGATAAATATGAGGGTGAGTGTGAGTTATTTCAACAACATAAGTTTTCTTTTTGAAATATGGATCCATTTTTCTCCAAATAGTGAACTATTTATAGGAGAGAAAATGAGAAATGGAAGGTTGAGATAAAAAAAGCTAATCAACGGTCAAGGATGGAGGAAATGGGAGGCATGGATCATGGATTCTCATCAACGGATGAGAATGAAGATGAGATTTTAATCAAAGGTTCTCATTCCTTCAAACAAACATACTTTTGACCTATATAAGAGGTCAAAAGTTAACTTGCACAAGAAGTTTTGAGTTAACTTGCATATGAAGCTAAGTGAGAATATTCCCCTTTTCAAATGATTGGAGGAGGGAGAATATTCCTTGGAATATTCTTATGGGTGAGGAAAAATGATATTTTGAAAATTAAAATAAAGTTTAATTGTGCAAAAGGGGAGGGAATATTCCATGAGAATATTTACCTTTTGGAGGAATGCGTAAAGTAGGAATATTCCCTTGCAAGTAGGGGGGGAATTAGATTAGTTAATAATTGATAATTAAACAATATTAATTATGCAATTAGGGGATTAGAAGAATTATATGATACTCATTAAATAAAGTAGTTTAATGAAAAGGGGGAAAAGGTGAAATGACATTTAATTAAATAACTTAGGATTATTTAATTAAATAAGAAGACCTAAGGATTTAAATTAAATAGTTTGATTTATTTAATTTAATGAGATGAAATGTTAGTGTGAAGGGGGGAATTAACTCCATTAAATGAATTAGGTTAATAGATGCAAATGATGAAATTAATTAAATAGCTAGGCTAATTTAATCAATTAAGTGAAAAAGAGGATGAGTTTTAAGAGAAAATGATGTTAGTATACCTATTTTGAGTGTATGATATCATTTAGGACATTTTCCCCCTCTTTGAAGCAAGGTACCTGCTACTTCGGTTCAAAGACTAATGCTCTTTGGATTAAAAAATGCTACTCAGATCAATTTTTTTTAGATGTCCCACTGCTACCCTAGCGGAAGGAATAAGCTGGTTCCCTACCCCCTCGAGAAATTGGGTGGAAATTTTGAATTTTGGGTTGATTTCTCGACAAAGGTAAAATGCTGCCCTAGGATTTCAGAAAGGGTAAGGGATGCAAGAAACATGCCAAAAAATGCAAAAACTGATGCAAAATAAGGTTCAGATTTGTAATATTGGTGAAAATGATGAAAAACCCTAGCATGATGGTTAGATTAGGGAAAAAACCCTAATTTTGCAAGCACAAATAGGTTAAGAAGGTTCACTTTCAAGTCATTTGTGCATTCACACATTTAGGATTCTTGCAAATTGAGCTCTGATCCTTTGATGAAATGGCACAATGAGTGCTCCCATAAAACATTTTCGATCGGTTCGAGAGTACCAAAGGCTTCTAGGTGAAGGACCACCAGTATGTGATTTGAAACTCGATTTGAAATTTGAATTTTTGATGCATTTAATGCCTTTTAAAATTTAAAATGTGGCGATGTCGCTCTAGAATGACGCTATTTCTAGAGTCAATGATGCTAGTTTGATTTTTAGCGACACATATGTGAATTGTGATGCAGTTCATAATTTAGAATTAGGGTTTCAGATTATAAATTGTGATGCATATGTAAATAGCGACAAACTTTTTGATTTGAAAATTAGGGTTAGGGTTTACTAAAGGTTAAGTTGCGATTTGCATTTTAAATGCCTCGGGTGTCGCAATTTGAAATTTGAATTATAGTGACACTATCCTAAATAGTGATGCTATTGTAATTTTGGAGATGAAAATTCCAAACTTAGTCAATTTTTTTCAAATTTTAATGTTGTGCGCTTCGTGGGTGTAGGAGGTTATCCCACCTTTTATGTCCCATGAGCACCGACCCACAATTTTTTCCAGACTCGGTGATTTATCTAAGTTGTGATAGGAGAACTTGTGGGAGATTGGTTTGTGGTACATTGTGTACATTCCCATCATCCAGACAAATCTAGCGATGATGACAACGTTGTGTGAGCGATGACACAATGAGACCTCATCGTTCCACCTTCCTACCGATGAGGCAATAGTGACGCTAGAAGATGTATGGCAGATATTGCGTTTATCGATACATGATGAGTGCATGATAAACAATGTCAACATTGGTTACAATGCATGCCATGATGTGATAGAGTAGGAGGACATTGTTCTAGTCACTTTGTAGATAGACCTCGAGATGTACAAAGGTCAGGTACCCACTTTTAGATTGATTGTTGCAGTGATTATCTCAGGCTTGGTTGCTCTAGATTGATAGAGTAGAGGATTTAGTCTGAGATGGGGCTTGGCTTGGCACAAGATGCTATTTTGGAGGACTTAGTTTGCATGGGGGCCAATGATGCTGGCCTCTCTGTACCATGATATGCATGATTTTGTATACTGTGATGACAGGGCGATTGGCACAAGGGTTACCTTACTGCACATTTGGGCTTGGAGACACATCGGTGTGCTCCAATCAATTGTTCAGATGGCAGATGTAGAGCTAGATGATCTAGTTGTTTAGTGATACAAAGGTTCCATCACATTATAGCATATAGGGTAGTTCGAGATTCTCTACTAATGTAGGGTCATCGATGATATGTCAGTCTTCAAATGGAAACCCTGGCTTTAGATGTCAACATGGTATGACGATGTTCAACAAATTTTCTTCGCTTGAAAGACTCGATACATCCAGGATTGAGAGCATAGCATCATTGAGAGGTACCTACGAGATAGGGTGGTGAGATAGTTTGGAGACAGGAAAGATAGGTCAGATGATGAATACACTACCATCTTTCCTAGGTTAGCACGAGAGTCAACCGTGTGGGGACCTACAATTGTAGCCCATGAGGTTGTTGAGGGATTTTGATAGTTGGTTGCTCAACCATGGGCCTATGATCAAGGTCAAGAAAATGCTCAGAAAACGCATATTTATGATGCATGGTTTACACTCCCTCACCGATTGCTAGATCCAGTGGGTGCACCTTCATGAGGGAGACTGAGAGGGAGGGGTGTAGGCAGAGGCAAAGGTCGAGGGAGAGGATAGGATGTCTAGGATGGAAAAGTTCCAAGGGCACCCTCAGTGGATCAACAACTTCCTCGTCAGCCTCTAATACAACAACAACCTCCACAATAACCACCACCGAGGCCATATCCCCATGATACATAGATCAACAGTTGCAACAATAGATACAAGTTATTATGAGTGAGAGGGATCGGGCCCATCAATAGGTTTAGGTGATTAATACTGAGAGAGATCAGGCTAGGTAGTAGGTAGTGGCCTTGACAACCAAGAGAGACCAGGAGCAGTAGCTTAGACAAACTACCGAGATGCAGTTGGCTCAAGAGGTCAGGCAACACCAATAGGTTGAGACTATGACAACTACAACTCAGGGGTAGATAGTTTCTTCCAGATTATATCAAGAGGCTTGATTGAGGTGACCTATTATCAAATACATTACCATAGATATGTTCCATAGGTGCTTAGACAACCTAATTATTCAAAGAGGAGTGGGGCACATCCTAGGGCCAAGGATCAACCAAAGAGACAGGCTAGTGATGGGAGAAGCCATCAAGGCTAGCTTGTTTGTATAAACACTTTTTGATCATTGTTTGATTCTTTTATATAGATATACGTTCATGGGATCCTTTTTGATAGCCTCAAAGATACTATATTTTTGATCGATATACATACACTGATTCAGATTTTGTATCATGATAATTATATTTTGATATATATATATATATGATAGATATTCGATATAGTGTGATTTGTTGATTTTATTTCATGCTTATGAATGTATGGATGCATTTGATGGGGATATGATTTGATGTGATATTCTTATGTATTCTTATGTATGGATGCAATTATTTTATTTATACTTATGCGATATGTGATGGTATATGTGATGATATGAGATGTAATGATATGGAACAAATGCAATGTTATATTCTTGTTCAGTATATTTTCATGACATGTTATGGGATGGATGATGTGATATGCAGATGTTATGCTTATGCAAATGATATGGATGCATTTATTTTTGTGTATTTTCTATGTAGTTTTATGAGATGATGATGTATGCATATGGATGTATGGATGGATAATGCAACAATTAATGATTATGATATGAAAATGCGATGCAATGATTTAAGATGCTTAGAATAACAAATCTATATTATTCGTCACAACTTAAATGATGATGTAGGATGTATGTTTTATGGAATACTATGATTATGCTTTGAAGTATGCATACTAATGATTTGTAGATGTAGGATGGATGCATTGATGATGTTTTTTTCTGACTATCATGATACAAGGTTAGGACGAAGAGAAGATAGAAGAAACAAGATGATTTGAACATTGATTTTGATGATTTCTTTAAAAGATCCAACAATTTTATGATCCATCGAGACTTTATTAGAGATGGTGATGAGAAATGCATGATGAAGATGATGATGATGATTTTATCATACTTGGGATTGGTATTTTCCATTGTTCCTTATTGTTTGATATAACACATAGACACGATGCATCAAGGTATTAATAACCAAGTCGACATTGTGTCTAATGTAATGGAATTTGACTCTACAAATAGATAGGATAGTTCTTGTTCACATCTTGACATACAAAACCTTGTCAAAATGTAAGCTAGAAGCTTAGAATATATCAAACCAAAGCATACACAATATTCAACAACGTACTCCAAACAACTTCCCTACACACAACTAAGAAAATATGCATCAAGATTATTTTACAAGAGTATCCACAAGCACAAAAAATAAAAGATATTGATCGATTCCCCATTCCTTTCTCTCTAAATTATTTTGATAGACATCATCAAGAGGTCCTCACAATGGGTCATTAAGATAAATCACAAGAAAATATCAAAGACAAATAGTTAGGTTTATCTATATCTCTTTCCAGTCTAAGATAGCTAAGGTGATTTTTGATGCTAATGTCCATCATAGGAAGGACACTAGGGAAAACTTTAGTGGCAAATCTTCACCAATTGGTGAATTCTAGGAATCATGCAAGTCAAAATTGGTGAATTTACCGTAAACCACCAGGGTGTTCAAATCACCCGGATTTTATGAACTATTGGTCCAATGCATGTCCATTCGCCAACAGTTTTTTTTATGAGGCATGTTTAGGCAATAAATTCGCCATAACAAACTACACGTTTCCAATGGACCGATTAATATTTTTCGCCTGGAATCCCGAGGAGCATGTCATAAAACACCAACATATTCACCAATACTATTAAAACAACATTATATGAGGACCCATTTTACCAATTAAAATATACAAATAGTTGCTTGTGAAGACCCATTTCACCAATTAAAATTTATAAATAGTTGCTTATGAGGACCTATTTCTCCAATAGTATTTAAAAATAATTACATCTGAGGACACATTTCACCTTGAAAATTATAAAGTATTGTTGTATAAGCACGCAGGATTCACCAAATTTTTAACATACCATTTAAAAATCTCGTGAAATTTGCCAAATATGGATTGATATAAATACAATTGAAACTGTTATTTATTCTTACACATTTTTTTTGGTTTTGAGGTTCTACTTCTTGATTTAGAAGTCAGTGAAAGCTGAAAACGTAGACTTAAAGGTGAGTGATCATTTCTTCATACTGTTATTAGTTATTAGTTATAATAATAAGATATCTTTATCTATTTTCCATTCTTGCTTCAGTCTTAAACATGATTTTGAGTAGGGAATGGGATCTATATTCTCTATCGGTCTGTCCTTCTTAAACAAGAAGATAATTTTTCTAGCTTTTATTCGAAGTGAGAGATCAATATGTCGAGCAACAAGGGTAAGACTCCTCAAGGTAATGAAGAGAATGGGAGGCCATCAAAATTCCCAAAATGTGGAGGTACTATACAGTCTTACTTTGGAATTGGAAAAACTTCTAATCCATCAGATCAAGGTGGAGCTACATCATCAACTCTTCCACCAAATATTATCGAAGATGTCATTCACAATACCTCACCATCATAGGAAGGTCAAGGTGAGATTATCATTGAGTTAAATCAAAATGTATCAAATGAGGATGGAAATACCACAAAAGATGTTCCAAGGGATACCCTAGTTAGCTAGAATGAGATAAATGACTTGGATGAGGATGATGTTGGTAGCAAGAAAAGAAAAGGTAAATCAAAATTGGGGCATGAGTGGGAAATGACAAGGAATTTTCAACCTGGTTGGTTGTTGAAGTACCCATTTATTGTACCAGTGGGGGTCTCAAATGAAAACGATAGTGAAAGGGCAACATAGGTCAAATGTATGATTTGTAGTTGGAAATGTGGAATAGACAAGATGTTGCAAATAAAGCTTGACACTATAGAAAAACATATCAGTAAGTTTTACGAAAAACAAATCATAGATGGAAAGGAATAATTAGTCGTACAATCAAAATAAAAGAAAGAATGTCTTCATGTTAAGCATGACATGAATTATGAAGAGCATAACCATAGAATCTCGAAGCTTGAAAAATGTCAAGGTACACTTGAGGCTCATTTTGGAAAAGCCATGGCAACAACAAATCTATCAAAAATTGTTCAGATGAGTGTTGTTTTTCATATTTTGTCCATGGGGCATCCTATGACAGACTACCTAGAACATTTTGATTTATTATCTTATTTGAGTATTCCCCACTTTCCCTTCTCACATTGGTCAATAAACGTTGGATGGGAATGGGCGAACTGTCTTGCTATAGTGGAAAAAGAAGATTTAAAGGAGAAAGTAAAATAGTCAAATTTCATTGCATTATCTTTAGATGAAGTTACTGCAATAGACAATACTTCTTGGTTCTGTATGAATTTGTATACTATAGAACAACATGTTCTCCAAGCTCATCTTCTTTGTGTTCATAAAATGAAGGACAATTCAACATTGCAAAATCCATTTGAACTAGTCAAGAAATATTTGAAAGAAATTGCAGGTATGGATGAGTTGAAAATTGCCAAAAAGTTGGTGTGTGTAGGAGCTGATGGAGCTGTAGTGATGCAAGGTCAAAGGAGCTATGTTTGCACAAAGTTACAAACTACTTGTGCACCATACATACTTGGAATTCACTGCATGGCCCACAAAATGAATTTAGCATTGAAAATTGTAAGGAAGTTTCCTACAGTATCAAAAGTTGGAAATCTAGTTCATGAGATCCACACATACTTCTGTCGAAGTCCCAAACGTTTCCCCAAATTTCAACATTTTACTGAGGGAATAACACCTGGAAATAAGCTTCTCAAGGATGTTGATACCAGATGGATCTCCCTGCATGGACCAACGCAATGAGTTCTTTCAGAATATCAATCCTTGATTGGAGTGATGTACGAGCATCACAACATAGTAGAAAAAGCTCCTGACTTCTTACATAGGTTAACCGATATAGAGACACTCTTGACTTTAGCTAGTCTTCTCCCCATGCTGGATGAGATGAACAATCTTGTGAAGAAATCCAAAGATAGAACTATGTATATTTATGAATATTCTAATATACATAAAATTACATGCTTGGCCCTTGATCATCTATATCTAGATCTAACACAAGAAGGCACAAATTATTTGATGTGGCAGAAAATTACTGATTTGAATAATCCTGATAATTATTTATAGTTTAATGCAAGCGAGCACTTATGTATCTGTGTATGTGGATATGAGATACCAATGTACCATTGTAAGACATCTAGACGCTCTAGTAGAGAAGTAGTTGTTAACGAGGAAGATTTTAACATCATTGTTAAATCTGTTAGTGATAATTTGAAGGAAATTGCAAAATCTCTTTCCTCAAAGATTCATGAAAGATTCCCTCGACATGAAATACTTGAAGCCATGGGTATTGTGTATCCTCATTTTGGGTAAACTGAGATAACCCAAAATATTTTCATGATCAAGTAAAAATCTTGATCGAACGGTTTTTAAAAAAGGTAACATATAATGAGCAATCAATAGAAGGAATTTTAAATGAAAATAAGCTTAGATAGCAATGTAGGAGTTTTTCAATAGCTATGAGGGACCAGTATAAATCCATGGGCAAGGAGAAGGCCTTTGAACCGGGATCAATAAAAAAGGTTTGGACAAGCTTAGGTCAAAGTGAAATATTACATGGTTCGATATTAGAATATTTCAAACTTGCTGTTTATGTCAAACAAAGGTATTGGGGTTGGTGGAGGATGAGAGAGTTTTTAGTACATTGGGGTTTTTGAAATCAAAGTTAAGAAACAAACTCGACAAAAATTTGGAAAATTGCTTGAGGATGAAAGAAACTGTGTATAATTTCAAAACATTTCCTTTTGAAAGGGCACTCACAATCTAGAGGTCCACATGTGAAAGAAGAGGGACTGGGTTGTGCAACATAGGCACTCCAATTCCAAGCTCTAGTACTGGTGGTAGTGGTAGTGAGACTGGGATAGATGAAAATGATATTGAAATTGACACAAATCACACAATGAATGTTGAATTTGAGACATAGGACGAAGAAAGTGAAGAGAAAACTCAGAATCAAGACGAATCTTTTACTTTATCTCAAGATGAGCATCAGTTTGAGGACCCTGACTCCATTTGGGAAATGTAAGAGAATTAGCAGGTTTTAAGTATTTTTACTATACTTCATGAATCAGTTTCCATTGTTCCAAAGTCCAAACTGTTGTTGATGATATTTTATATTGTATTCAATGAACATTGAAATTGTTAATTATTGCACTTCATGATATCTTATTTTATATTGTACTGCATGAATCATATTCCAAACTGTAGTTGATGATATTTTATATTGTATTCAAATAAATTGTGAATCATTACACTTCATTATATTTTATTTTATATTGCACTTCATGAATCATATACCAAACTGTAGTTGATGATATTTTATATTGTATTCCATCATCCATGAAATTGTGATATTAAGATTTAAATTTGATCTCTTAAAAGGAAATTTAATTTTTCTTTACAAAGAAACTAGCCTCCACTGAGTCCACCCCACTTATCTTCCACTTATCAATAATCACAAAAATATACCACACTTTGATTTTATGAACAATGCAAATTGTAGAAATTTGTGTGACAAGATCCATATTATAGCCTACATTGCATCCATAAACAAATTTGAAATTTCGTAGTGATGTAGTGATAGTCCTTCCCCCATTCCTAACAAAATTCAATACCATTGGCCTAACAATGCTTCATCGGCGAAACTCCCATCACAACCCCACCAATGGCCCAATGAAAATATTTCACAAGCTAGTATCGGTGTAACAATACTTTATGTTTTGGAGACTTTACAGTGGTTGCCAATGAAGGATATGGGGAAATTGTTGGTAAATTAGCACAATACAACCTACCTCTAGGTGATGTAAGGAAACTTTTTGATGCAAAATGGTTTATTCACAAGGCAAGATTATCACAGGGGCTATTACGGTATGAAATTTTTTTCTCAATCAAAGATGTGATAAGAAACCATGATGAGGCTTCCACCAAGGAAAGAATGGCTACCTATAACAAGATTATTCTTGCAGAGGAATGGAAGAGAAAAAATGTCCCATCTTATTCAAAGGCATTTGGTGAGATACAAGATCCTTTAACAAGAATTGAGCAACTCATCACTTATGTCAATGAACTGGTAAAGGATGTTCCCCAAGTTGTTTTTGATACGACTCATGTAACCTATTCAAGAGTACAAGGTGAAGACATAGATCCCTTGGATTACATACCTTCACAACCTACTCTTGAGGTATGTTTTTCTATAGATACTGATATAAGTGAAGAAGAGCAGGGTGATGAAGAGGGTGAGCAGGTCAAACAAATAAGTGCTCTTGTGATTGCATAGTACGAGCCCCCTCAAGAGAAAAATATTGTAACATTTGAGGCATTAAATGAACTACTTGATGATGTGAGGGTCAGGGTTGGACAATAGTTTATTTCTGATTGTGATTTTATTAAATCTTCTGAATTTAAATAATTTATTTATGAATATAAAGGAAGAAAAATGAGACAAAATAGACAAGATATCACTCTTGAACAAGAGGCAACCACTCTGGAGGAATTGAAAAGGGAGGTAGATAAGGAAATGGAGTCCATCACTCCTAAAAGAGGAAGGGAATTGCTTCAAGAAGCTGAAGTGTTTCTCCTTCTAGGGTGGGATATTAGCTCTTCAATTGTATTTGATAGATTTAGAAAAAGAGGGGATAAGACAATGAACTTAACATAATAAGCAAGTGACAAAATGTATTCAGGATTTGGGTACAACCCAGACAAAGCCACCTTGCTTATTTGGTCACTGTATCCCCATGATAAAAGACCTACTATAATGAGTAATCCAAACCAAGTTTTTGGAAATCTCTTGGTTCAACGAGTAGGGGATACCAACCGTATGGAGACAAACAAAATTGAACATAAATCTAGCAAAAATTACCAAAGCACAGATCGAAAAATGGATTAAGGAAAATGACAAATTGAAGAAGGATCTAGCAAATTAGAGAGAAAGAACATCTTCCTCCTCCACATCAGATTTGTACTCCCCATGGTTTGAAAAACATAAGAGAGTGCTTGATGCATTGACTGATGCAGCCTATTGGAAGAATTGCCATATGAAATCCTAGGGGAAATGCAAAGAATTGGAGAAAGAAGTGAAAAACATCAAATATAACACTATATTTGAAATGATAAAAGAAAGATTCAAAAAAATTATGAAGTGTGCTGATGAATATTGGAAAGTATTTAAACATACACACATTGTATTAGTGGAGAATGAATGATTGCAACCTAGAATGATGGAGAAAAAAAGGAGCTCGTAGATAAGAATATCATGAAAGGACAAATATTGCTGACATATAACAAGCTGGTAGAATCACATAATGGATATCATAACAGGCTTAGGGAAGATTTTGACTACTTTGATTCAGTCCCGACACTTCATAATGGCATTGGAAATCCACAAGAATATGATGATTGGAAGGAAGAGCTTGCTGGGCTTCTAACTGCTGTGTTGCAAGAAATAAATGACAAGGATATGGTTTTACAAAACACTCATAAGCAACTCGAAAAAATAATTTCTATGAAATATGATATGAAACAAATGATCTCTAACGTGGACACCTATACTAAACAAGAGTACATCCATCACGTCTCTGCAGTCAATCCATTTATTAGCCAAACTGTAGATTTGTCAGATGCAATGGGACAACCATAAGATTTAGAGTAAGAATTCTAGCCGACAACATGATGAGCGCCCTATCATGGAGTAGAAGCTTTGAACAGATGTTAGGTGGCCACGAGATTTTTCTTGGAGATTAATGGATTAGTGCATTCACCTGCGACATTATTTTATTTGAGTTATGTTTAGTTGTCAAATGTCATGACTTTTTGTAACAGGTTTGTAGCTTGTTTCCTCTCATATATAAGATAGATCAAGATCCGAATAGGAGATCGTCACATCATTTTTAATTAGACTTTAGAGTAGAAAATAGTAAGAAGATAGATAATATATTGCAACAATTCACCCATCCATCTCATATCATAAACTATTTTTATAATGAATATCATTTGAAGATCAATACAATGGAGAAGGTTACACATAATGAGCTAATAGTTCATATTTTAATTGTGTTAAAAGTAAAACTTGAACATGTACTCAGTGATTCATCACTCAACTCAATTTTCAATAAAATTTTAATAATAGTATTAGTAGCATATACAACAATGAACATCAACAATCGTTTCATCATTAATGTGTATCTTGTATTTGAAACCACAAACTTTTTCTTCAAATGATAAAAAAAAATATAGATAATTGAACATCATCACATTACTGAAGTTTGAATTTGAGCTTTTTTATCGATTTTCACATGAAGGAGTACATATAGGCATTGGAAATGCAAAATCTTGCAAATCCCTAAAGACAAGTCTGCACATAGCTAAGTTGGAACTTGGAAACTCATATTACCAAAGACTAAAAATTAAAAATTAAGTCACTGTATCACCTTTTCTAGCAACTTCCACTCTTCAGGTGGTGGCATTACCATTTGTTCTAACTGATGTTGTTTGAATTGAAGTTTTGTTAACATTTCATGATTGTAATTGGAAGTGGATCGTGTCTTGAATTCTTTAGCCAATTTTGCATTCAAGGTTCACCACATCTGGGTTCTGATGAAACTGGTCCAAATCAATCTTCCTTGCACCCTCCATCTTCTTTTTGAAACCATCCTTTCTAATGAATCGGTCATTTGTGTCAAAAGCCTCTGGAAAACCAAGCTCTGTGAAGTTCCTTACATTTTCATCCACCACCTTCATCTTGTCTACAACCAAATGCAAATATTCCTTTGTTCCACACATTCTCGAACACTTTTCAATGATAGATGAAAACTTCATTGAGGTATCAATTTGATTATTAATCCCTTTTGATTTCAAATCAGTGTCACTGGCTTTGTAGACTGTTTGTAGAACTTGATTTGCCGATTTCTCTAATTCCAACACATTTTTGTTGTCCACTAAATATTTGCTGAGCTTTTTATAATGTTGTCTGATGGCATCAATCAATTGAAACATGTCACAAAAATGATCAAACCTCTGCATTATTTCATCCTAGATCTTTTGTTTCATATGCCTCATTGTATCTCTACAAAATGCAGATAACTTATTTCGACAAGAGTTAATTTCTTCTTTTGCTTCCATCAGCTCTATCTCCAATCTTTCATTTTTTTTTCTCTATTTCTCCAATTTTGTTCCCATTGTGCATTTCCATTCACAATGCTTAGTCTTAATTTTTTTGAAGTGGATTTTTCCTCATCATATTTCTTGTTGCTTTCATCTAGCCTTCACTTCAGGTCATTCACTTCACTCTCATTTGGTTTATCCTCTTTGCTTGTTGATGTAGAGGTAGATTTTTTTATTCTTTTTTCTAACTCATTGCTCTTGTTATCTGCTTCTTTCCTCTTTGCTTTCTCATTTGCTAGGTCTACCTGTAACTTTTCAATTTGGGTCTGCAACCTTTTCTTCTCTCTATCTTGATTTAGCAATGATGTGTACATCAATTCATTGTTCTTCTTTGATACATTAATTTTGTCAGTATTTTTTAGGCCAGAAAAATCCAATTGAAAATTGGTAACCTGGTATTCAGATTCATCCATTTAATTTGTTGGTTTGTTTTGAACCGTGGGAACAAAAATTGTGTACTCCATGATTTCTTTATTTGTGTCAAATGTGGGTAATACCATGGTTGTTGCAGGCTCTGAATTTACAACAAACACACTCTCCATCAATTGTTTCTTTTATTTTTTATACAAGTCTGATTTCTTTTTAAACTCTTCAATGAAATCATAACTTGGGGAGGCAGAAATAATGGAATGATTGAATGGCGAAGGAATAAGAGTACTTGTAGTTGCTAATGATGTTGCAACCACACTAACTGGTAGTGGGGGATTGCCTAGAAATAACTCCTTTGTGGTGGATCCATTGATAGTGTGACTTGGACCTATCAAAATCCTTTGCCTCTTTTGTTTGCCTTGATCACCTGGTGTTTCTGTGCTATCTTGTATTGTTTTCCTCTTGTGTGTAATTTTTTGTGTAGCACATGTTGAACACTACTAGCACTACTACCCATACCATCACCACCAATGGAAGTGCCAGTTGCACTAAGCTCTCCACCATGGGCATGTCCTAGTTGTGATTGTATTTGACCATGAGGATGAGGATTAGAAGCTCTAACTAATTGTCTTGTATTCCCTTGGTCTACTTTTTCACGTCCAAGCCCAAGGCCAGATTTATTAACTAGTTTTCTATGCTCAAAATTTGTTACCGTCCAAGGGCCTTGTCTTTGGGACCCCAAAGGACCACCTTCATAACCCATTTTTTCAACTATGGCTGCTCCTGAAGTATATGCTTCTTTTGTGGCCTCACTTAAACGAGGTTTGCAATTGACATGGATTTGTTCTACTTCTTCATCATCATTAGATTCATCATCACTTTCTTTGTTTCTATGTTCATCAGGATGCTCTATATTCCACAATTTTCTAAACTCTTTATCTTCTTCGTTATCTCCATACTCTACAAGAGCTTTGGGATCACCTAGCTCTTTCCTCATAGACCAAAAGGCAATAATTTTTTATCGTGACCAATTTTTATCTGTAACTTCCTTCTCTAGAGAACTTGGAATGTTTACTCTACTAGATGGTTTATCACTTTTTTCATAAAAAATGTTGTATGCCCTGATTGTCTTTTGGTGCAATGCCATAATTTATGCTGACAATTATTCAAAAGAAATACCATTCTCAACAACACTTTTCTCCATTTCTATTTTAACCTCATCCCAAGAATCCTTGTTTCTCAAGTTTTCAAGCAAGGGTTTACTTTGATGTGAAATTCTACTTGCAACATTCCTATTGGCCACAATCATTGATTTAATGATGTCACATGGATCATATTGCCAGTGACAGATAGCATCAAAACCAAATTTTTTCAAAAGATTATGTGCCACACTAAATGCTTTTCTCTCGAATGTGAACCCTCCACATGAAAAGGTAAAGAAGGAAATAAGGTCTTCTTTTGATGACTGAGAAAGTGTAGTTCATCAACACACTACACCTGCCTTACATATTCCAATGCAAAAACCCTTTTTGTCATATGTATTGGAAGTTTTTATGGCTATACTCCCGATCCATAAAATCTTAGCACAATATATTCTTCCATTAAGTACCAATCAACCAATTGTATTTATTTTCCTAGTTGAATGTAGTTTCTACATGACATAGGCAATCTAGGCATTGGAGTATTTGTAATTGCTTGATGCAATGGAGCCAAAAAGTAGTCTACAAAATGACTGTAGTTCCTTTGAGAATCATGCATCTTTATCTCAGTGGTCCATTCATATATTGGAGCCATTTTATTTTCCTCAGCATTACTATAGGGTTGAATGTGAAGCTTGTTGGTCTGAAACATTCCTCTAAATTTGAATAGAAAAAAAAGCACAAGTAGGTTGTGAACCTAAATGTCTTGGTAGAACCTGCTTTAATCATTGAAAATTGTTTATGCATGGATTCTACAATGTGTTGAATAAAATTATGTTTGACATGTTGAACACCATAATGGATAATAAATACCATTTCAAGGAGGCTTTCCCCCACTTCCAAATTGCTATCCAGACCGAGGAAAAATGCTAGCATGGAAATAGTATCTGAACCCATGGTTTAAAAATATCCAAATCATAAGGAGGCTTATGATCACCTTTCAATTTGTTTCTATCTTGAACTATTTTATTTAATAAATAAATTTTCTCCCTTTCTTCCATTGCTTCATAATCACTAGCAAGCTTTTCTAGGTCAATGTGGACTTCTCCAAATTCTTTAGTTGTAAACCCCAACACTTTTCCAAGTTCTTCTGGATTAAAGGATAACAATACTTCTTTGCTATCTTTATTAACAATTTCTCTTTTGTTATCATCATAATTTTGGGCATAAACCATGATAAATTCTGGGCAAGGGAAAACCTCATGTAACATCATGTGCCCTAATCTAGTTACACACAGTGCATTGATATTATTAACTTGTGTTTGCTTTACAGCCTTATTCTGAGATAAAAATCTAAGACTTGAGGTACACCTACTATTGATGGGGGTTTTATGCACTTCTCAACACATGTAATGCATAGATGCATCACCTCTCTTGAAAGACAATCTTCCATAATCAAATTGTAGAACACTATCCCAAGGTCTCTAATTTCAGGTCTTGACAATGCTTGGAATATCTCAGTTGTTTGATGTGATTTTATGGAAACACAAGGCGGTCTTACGGATGAGTTACGAAGCATGGAAATTTGAGTCTACAAATGGAGTTCTTATGATGTGGAAATTATTGTTCAGTTGCTGCAAGTTCAAACAACAGTCTAGAACTCCTATTCAGGTTCATATTTGGCTTTACAATGTGTGAACCCCTAAACCTGCATTGCATAAAAACAACAAACAAATCACAATGTTAGATTAATATGCAAGCAAGAATGAGAGATTCCCCATGAAATCCAGTCACTAAAACTTAAACTAAGAAAATGAAGAAACAAAGTAAATAAATGAAAGTAAAATCTTAATTAAGTAAGCAAACTTGTGATCCCATGGGGGAATCAGTGCCAATTAATGCATCGAAATTGGCCCTTTCCCAACTCCTAAATTGCAATGTTGGTGTGTGTGGATTGATCAAATCTCTTAAGATGAGATTTTGGCATAGCCTAGTTATGGAATTGTGAAAATGATGAATGTATGGAATGAAGTGCACAAAATTGGCTCTTAATGTCAAGAGAGTAATTTTGCATGAGATTGTGGATGAATAAGGAGAAGATAAGCCTTCCATTTATAGATTTGAATTTGGAAGAGAGAGCAATATTTGGGAAATGTGAGACTAACTTTCACCCAATGGTCGAATGCCACTTGTCACCATGTGAATGGTTGATGGTTGTGCACATTTTGGCCAAAGTGCTAATAAATGCAATTAGGTGGAATTTGAAATTGAGGAAATGACATGTGAGAGGGAAAAAAGAATGAAATAAATGCCACTTGGCTCAATGCACAAGGACATGTAAGAGGAGTGAATCCTTTGTTGGAAGTACCCATCCATTTGGACTTTTTGAATTCAAACTTGAGAGGGAATATTCTCTTTTTATGCCATGTGAGGAAAAATAGAGATTTAATAAATGAATTAAATCTATTTTCATGTGCAAGTTGCATTCTCTAGAGGATTTTAGTGATAGGGATTAACTTAATCAAGATTTTAATTAATTTAATGAGGGATTAGATGATTTGACAATTTTGACTCAAATTGATGAGTTGATTTAAATCATAATTAAGAGGAAATGATTAATTAAATAAATGATTTTGATTTATTTAACTAAAAGGGGAAATGTTAGATTAAATTAAATAATGTTTAATTTATTTAATTTAATAAGAAAACTTTAGAGACTTTAATCAAATAAAATGATTTATTTAATTAAACAAATACATAAGGTTAATTAAATTAAATTGATTAATTTAATCAATATAGGAGAAAGACTTAATCAAATAAATAATGATTTATTTAATTAAGAGATAGAAGGTGATGATAACCTGAGAGTGTGATTCAGGAAGATATGTCGTTAGAAATCAAAATCAAGTGTGTCAAATTGAATTATACATTTTTCATGTCTACATTTTGCCCCTCTTTGAAGCAATGTACTTGTTGCATTGATTCAAAGAATAAACTGTTGTGATCAAAGTTCAAAATTTCTCGATTTTTTCAAATGCCCCAATGCTACCCCAACGGAAGGATATTGTTGGTATATTGTCCCCTCGAGAGATCGGACGAATTTTTTTATTTTTTGGATGATCTCATGAAAAAAAGAGGACAAGGTGTCTGACAAGTTCAGAAATGCCCTAGATTGCCAAAAAATGAGTTAAAGCACCAAAAAAGATGCAAAATGACCCTCGATTGGACAAAAACAGGATCGAGGGATAAAAACCCTAGTTGGAAGGCTAAATTAGGTCAAAAAAATCTATTTTTTAGGCTTAAATAGACCTTGAGAGGGCACTTTCAATACATTTGCATACTTAGCCCTTTGAAAATTTCACACTTTGAGCTCTGAGTTCCGGTCAAAATGGCACAACGACAACTTCTCAGGCACATGTCAGAGAGAGTATAAGTGCACCAACGACCAGTCGATGCAAGACCCATGGTATGTACCCCTATCCAACTTTCAATTTTTAAATTTTACGTGCATTAAATAGGGTCGAAGTCAGTTTTATGTTAAGCGGCCCTATATAGTGCCACTGAAAATGCTCTATCGACGTTGCATGGTCCTGTATTGGACCGCATATGCAAATAGCATCATGCATCTCAGTTTGGAAATTAGGGTTTGCCAGTCAAACTCTGCCGCATACGCGAATAGCATCGCACGATGTAGTTTGCAACTTAGGGTTTGGTCCCAAAGTCAATCGCATATGAGAATTGGACCACATGATGCACTTTGAAGGTTAGGAACTTGCAAACTCCGTTGCGGTAGTGCAGTTTGGAACTTTCCAAACTATGCTGCATTTTAAAATAGTGCCGTATTTGCTGTTTTGGATGCGAGAATTTAGTGCGAGATGCATATTTTTAATGGGACCTTGACGCGATGGCTTCCCTTGTGTAGGAGGATCTTGATGTACTTCACTCGTGGGAGCATAGATGGCAAGTGTTTAGCAAATTGTAGGGTATGCATGAGTTGGTTCAGGAGCAGCTTGGTGCCCTTGGTCTTTGGTATGTTGTGTGCGTCCCTCCTGTTCGGGCACACTTAGGCATGATGATATCCTTGGCCGAGTGGTGGCATAGAGAGACTTATTCTTTCCATCTCCCTATCGGTGAGGCTACCGTTACCCTCGAGGATGTGTGGCACATCCTCCAATTACCTATCCATGGGGCCATAGTCATCTACAACCCAGATGCCAGTAGGGAGGCTTGCTATGGTGTTATGGAGCTTGATGAGATTCACTTCTCTGATGGGCAGATCGACTTGGAGAGATACCGTGGTAGCGTACCCATTTATAGGTTGATCATTGCTACTATCATTTTAGGCCTTGTGGTACCTGATCGACGGGGCTGATACTTTAGTCCAGGCTGGGGACTAGAATGGGAGCAAATGGTCATCCATAGGGAGTGCTTTGCTTGGGGACCAGTATTGCTGGCCTCTTTATACAAGGATCTTCATGAGTTTGCGTACCTAGATAGCAGGTCCCTCGAGGCTAGAGTTACTCTATTACATGTCTGGGAATGGGAGAGGATCCTAGTGCTTCGCCCAGATGTCACACCAATTATTCTTGAGATTGATGGTCCTATTGTTTGGTGATACGGCGGGGCACATATCCACTTTACCCACACTAACACAGGCGGTCTTGCACACTGGTGACGAGTTCTCGAGAGTTTGTCTGGAGGCCTTGGATGAGCAATGGCCCATGGTACAATGATGTTCAATAGTTGTTCTATGCTCGAAAAGATAGATGGATTCAGAGCCGAGAGCACACTATGATTGAGAGATATCTTCCAAACAAGGTGGCCCGACAGTTTGGAGAGATGCAAGACAGGCCAGATGACCAATATGTGGCGATCTTTTCCTGTAAAAATAGAGAGACAACATGGGGCCAACCCATTACAGTAGCTGAGGCAATGTCCTCTTTCAGACAGTTGGTGGCCTAACCATGGCTGTATGATCAAGGGCCAACAAATGCAGGGGTTAATCCAGCATACAGAGCTTGGTTCAGACCTCCCCTGAGATTGACAATTCCTAGTATAGTAATCCTACGGTGGAGACCTGGAGGTAGGACAACTGGTAGGGGTAGAGGATAGGGCAAAGGAGGAGGTGGACCACCTCCTCATCAGACACCTCCTAGGGATTCAACACAATAGTCACCTCCCCAAGTAGGGGGCAGGATGGTCAGCCGAGAGCAGTCCCATAGCAACAGCCAACAATGTAGCTAGACCATAGAGATACACTGATCCAACAGTTGCAGAGTCAGATTTAGGTGCTCACGGTAGAGCAGGATCAGGCTAGGCAGAAGGTTGCAGCATTTATCACTGAGAGGGACTAGATATGTTCCAAGAGGGATCAAGAGATTGGTCGGCAAAGGCAGCTAGAGAGCACAACTTCCTCATCCCGGGGCCGGTCAGTTGCTCTACAGGCATACAGAGAGGTGGCCAGGAAGGTCGAGTATTATCGGCAACACTATAGACAAGCAGTGCCAGCAGCAGGCTGAGTGCCAGATTTCTCTTAACACACAGGGATGAGGCCCCCAAAGGATCATAGTGAGAGGCAGGTGAGAGAGGGAAACAGCCAGCAGGGCTAGCCCTTTGATTACAAACAATTACTATTTTTGATTCATGGGACTCAATTACTTGCCCCTTTTTGTACTATATACGTTGATTACACACTTGATTCGATTTTGTATCATGACAGTACACGTCTTTTGATGATATATATGAGATGTTTTGTAGTGTATGATATGCATTTATTAATTTCCTATATGCTATGAGATGTTCCTATTTCTTATGCTCACGCGATATGATGATGTTTCTAATGGATGTATTTCTTTTTGTATCTTTTTCATGCATTTTTAATGATGATCCTATGAATGTAATGTATGCTAATAATGGCGTATTGATGTGCAAATGGTAATGGATGTTAATGATTATGTATGATGTAATGATTTCTTAAGATGCTTAGAATAACAAATTTATATTATTCCTCATAACTTAAGATAATGATATGATGTGATATGCCTTTTATGCTAATGATCTCGTGGATGCAGAGTGTATGTATTGGTGATGTTTCAATTACTGTCATGATACCATGTTAGTATGGAAGGAAGATAGAAGAACTTAGAATCAAAGAGTTAGTTAGGATGATAATGATTTGCTTACTAGGAGTCGGGATTTTTAAAGGGTCAATTACGTTATGTTTGATAACACACATAGGTATGATGCATCAAGGTATAAAGAATCATGATGGCGTGGTACCTAGTGTGATGAAATTTGACTTGAAAATCAAATAGGAGTATTATTGTTCACACTTAGCACGCATACTTCATTCAGGATGTAGTTCAGACATTCTAAACATCTTGGGCCAAAACATTGGAAAGCAAGCTTTCCTATGTGGTCCACAAGATATCTAAAACATCCTCTCCACAAACCAAAAAAAACACACATGACTAAGTTATTTTACAAGTGTATCCACAAGCGCAGTAGATAAAAGAGATAATGATATTTTCTTCATTCTTTTCTCTCTAAACCTATTTTGTTTTAGGCATCATCGAGAGGTCATTGGAATGAGCACAAAATAAGATAAGTCAAGAAAAGATCAAATAAAGCAAACCAAAAAGCTAATGTTCTTCATACCGCTAGCCAAGACTAAAATATTGTAGGGTACCTAATGCTTATGTCCATCATGGGAAGGATTATTCCTAGGACATGTTGTGATTAGGGTTTTGATGGGACTGATTGGGTGATAAACTATTAATACTTTGAGATGATTAACTTTCTTGCTTATAGACTTGGAATTTTGAGACTTTGACGATTAGGGTGTTCACTTTGGACCTTCTAGACTTGCTTCTGACTGACTTACCAAAGAGTGACGATGATGATTGATTTATTAGGAATGATGATTATCGTGGGTGAAAGTGAGATGAAATTGATGCACCATTTTGGATTTTTCAGATATTTTTGAGGCTGTTTTGGTATTTTGAAATGTTTTTGGTATTTTCACATTTTTCAATGATTTTGGTATTTTAGAGATTTACGATGAAGGGACTAACTAAAAGACCTATCCTAGGGGTCTTAGGAGCTGATCCATACATTAGCCTTGCCTACGTTATACACACAGAGACCACGTAGTTCATCTGACGACAAACTTGACTCAATGAAAAAATAGATGGGCAAACAAATTGCCAAATTATTACGACAGACACCTAAAGGACTGACCTAAACTGTCTCGGGAGATGATCAAAGATCAAACTTGCCTACGTTCAAGCTCAAAGATGATGTAGTTCAGACTGACAAGACTCAATGATGAAATCTTTGAAGATTTTCTCAGATTTTGACATGTTTTTGGATTTTCTTGATGAATTTTTGAATGTTTTTGGATTTTTCAGATGTTTTGGGAAGAGCACAAAAAATATACACAAATCCAATCTACTGCCAGTTTCAAGGACATGCCCCCAATGTTAAGTGGTAGACTACTTCAATAAAGGTAGGACAAACTAACCTTAGGATATGCCAAGTAGTACTATGGTGGAATTTGATATGGTCATCAACTCAGGCTATGGTATGGATACGAGCAGGTGGATGAAGGATTAATGAAATGTAATGGAATGAATGGTTGAGTCATGTAAATCCTGGTGGATGGGGAGTGCTTTATTTACACTTGGTGCCTGTTTTCCAAGTTTTCACCAAGGTACTTGTACAAAGCGCCACCAAAGTGGTTTTCACTAGAGGACAATTTTTTTCTGTATCTTTTCAATCATTTTTTTGATTTTTTGTATTTTTTGATTTTTTTGTTGTCACCAAGACGCCTGTTTGCCAAGTTTTCATCACATAAACCATTTTTTCAGGACATTTTTTGATTTTTCTTGTATTTTTGGTTCTATACCTTGCAAGTTCTTAGGCATAAAACTTTTTGAGATGGGAGCTATTCAAAGGCTCTTGCAGAGGCTCACCTTCTGGTGTTACTAATTGATATGCTCTTGATTTATAGCTAGCTATGATGATGAAAGGTCCCAATCAGTTGGGTTCAAATTTACCTTTTCTCTCTAGATTCGACACATTCCTTTGGTTCTTTTTTAGCACAAGTTCACCGACTTGGAAGGTGAGTTGCCTGATCTTCTTGTTGTAGTTGTGTTTCAGGTGATTCTGATAAACCTATAGATGATTGAGGGCATCCATGCACTGTTCATCTAATAACTTCACCTCATTCAGTCGTGAGACCCTGTATTCTTCATCCGTGATGAGGTTTTGCAATGATATTCTTAGTGATGGGAGCTTGATCTCAATTGGGAGGATGGCTTCTGATCCATAGACTAGGGAGAATGGGGTGGCACCTGTTGGCATGTGGATGCTGGTGTGGTAGGCCCATAAGGCGGGATTTAACTATAGATTCCAGTCACAACCAGAGTCATTGACTATTTTCTTAAGGATCTTCAAAATGGTTTTGTTGGTAGCTTTTGCTTGGTCGTTTCCTTGTGGGTAATATGGGGTGGAAAAGCGATGTTGGATTTTGAATTTTTTGTATAAGTCATGGACATTTTGATTCTTGAAAGGTGTCCCATTATCAGAGATAATGGATTGGGGAACACCATATTGAAAAATGAGATAATTTAGGATGAACTTGGATATATGCTTTGCAGTGATGTAGGTCATGGGAATTGCTTTGATCCACTTTGTAAATTACTTTGTGGCAGTGATAATGAACTTGTGGCCGTTTAATGAGGTGGGTGTGATTTTGCCTATGAGATCGAGCCCCCATTGTGAAAAGGGCCATGGTGTAACAATAGGATGGAGTTCCTGAGTTGGTTCATGAATAAGGTCTCCATGTTGCTGGAACCGTAGACACCTTCTGACGAAGTCATGTGCCTCTCTTTCCATTTTTGACCAGTAGTACCCGGTTCTTAGTAACTTCTTGGCAAAGGTCATACCACTTGAGTGTGAACCACAAGTGCCATTATGTACCTTAGTCAGAGCAGTCAGGGCTTCCCTAGGTTTTAAGCGATGTAATAGGGTTCCATCAATGCTTCTACGGAAGAGGGTTTCCCCTAGGATGAAAAAACCTAAGGACCTTTTGACAAAGGTTCATTTGAGGTTCGGGGTAATGTTGGCTAGGAGAAATCCTAGTTTTAGGTAGGTGTAAATGTCGTGATACCAAATATCACCAGGACCAACGAGTTTGCATGCATATTCCAACTCTGGTACCTCGAAAGTGGGTACGAGAAGCTGCTCTATCAAGAATTCATGTTTTGAGACATTGTGAGGGATATCTAGTAAGGATCCGATTGTTGCCATGGCATCAACTACTCTGTTGTTAGCCCTCGGTATCTACTCAAAGGTGATATCAATAAATGATTATTTGAGGCTTTCTACTAACTTCTTGTATGGTGTGAGATTATCATCCTTAGTTTGGTACTCGCCGTTGACTTGGTTGATAATAAGTTGTGACTCTCCATAGACCTTTAATGCCATGATTCGCCACTATGTTGCAATTTTAAGACCTATGGTTAAAGCTTCGTATTCTGCAATGTTGTTAGTATAGGGGAATGCCAATTTTTAGGATCTAGGTATACAATCTGCCTATGGGGTGATGAAGAAAACACTGGCTCCTGATCCATGTTGTGTGTGTGAACCGTCAAAGTAGAGTTTCCAGTGATCGGCTGTGCTGAGATTAAAGATGGACTCATCTAGAAATTCTGATATGAGTGGATTCTCTGAATAGATGGGAGCTTCTACCAATTGGTCTACAATGACTTGTCCTTTGATTTCCTTTCGCTCTACATATTCAATTTCATATTGTGATAGTATCATGACCCACTTAGCCATCCTTCCTTGGAGCATAGCTTTTGACAGTAGATATTTTAAGGGATCTATTTTGGCGATGAGATTGATTTTGTGTGCCAGCATGTAATGTCAAAATTTTTGTGAAGAAAAAACTACTACTAGACATGATTTTTCAATGAATGAATAGTTTAACTCATGGCCCACCATTGTTCTTCTGATATAATAGATGGCCCTTTCTGTCCCATTTTCATCGTGCTGAGCTAAATGAGCCCCTAGGGCTATTGCTATTGTTGAGATGTATAAGATCAGTGGTTTTCCTGCAATGGGTGGCATTAAAACTGGTGGCGTGAGTAGATATTCTTTGATTTTGCTAAATTACTATTCGCATTTTTCATCCCACTTGCATGCTACTCCCTTGTGGAGTAGATGTGAATATGCAATCTATTTGTTTTCCAGTTGCGCTATAAACCTTCGAATGGATTGGAGTCTTCCTTGCAATCCTCTGAGTTGTTTCAGTGTCCTTGGTGCTTCCATGTCAAGGATTTCCTTAACCTTTGTGGGGTCCACCTCTATTCCCCTCATCGACACTATGTATCCCAAAAGTTTACCTGATTGTACCCCAAAGACACATTTCTCGGGGTTGAGCCTGACCTTGTACTTTTCCAATCTATTGAAGATGTCACTTAGGGTTGCTATGTGGTTTTGTCTCTTCCTTGATTTTTCCAGTATGTCATCCACATAATCTTTAACGTTTTTGTGTATCATGTCATTGCCCTCTGATATGTAGCCCCTGCATTTTTTAGCCCAAATGGCATCATATTCCAGCAGTAGGTGCCCCATGGACATGTAACTGCTGTCTTATGCTGGTCTTCTTTTGCAATCATTATCTGGTTATACCCCGAGAAGCCATCCATCAGTGATAGCATCTCATGTCCAACTATCATGTCCACTATCATATCAATGTTAGGTAGTGGAAGTCATCCTTAGGACATGCTTTGTTGAGGTCTCTAAAGTCTGTGCAGATACAGATGCCCCCATTTGGTTTTAAAACTAGTACAAGATTGGATACCCATTCTGGATAGTCGATCGAGCGTATGAAGCCAACATCCAAGAGCTTCTGTAATTCTACCTTGACTAGCAAGGCTATCTAGGGATGCATTTTTCTTAATTTTTGTCTTACTGGCTTCACCCTAGGGTAACCAGCCAAATGATGAACCACAACTTTCGGATCCAGACTCGACATGTTAGCATAGGTCCATGCAAAATTTACCTTCCTTTCCTTTAGAAATTCTACTAATAGTTCTTGTTCTTTTTCCAGAAGTGACTCAACATAGAAAGTGATTTGTGGTGTTGTCTCTGTTCCCAAGTTGACATGATTACACTATTCTGCTAGGACTACTGATTTCTCTTGATGCAGTGCAGTAGGGGGGAGATTGAATCCTTCATCCTTCGGTGCCTTAGAGAGGTTTTCACCATTGGATGCGTCCTTTATTTTTATTGTTTTGTGGTTAGAGAGTGCCACAGTGTGGTTTACACTCAATAACTCCGAGCTTATTCTCGTTATTTTTCTTTTGTGACTAAAGGACTCAATCGTCTCCCCATAATATGCTTGAATGTCTAATGTGATGTCGAAACCTGCCTTGTGATCCCCGCATAGAACTGCATCCCTTAGTCCTATGAATTTTGAGAGAGCCTCATCATTTTTGAATGAGTCTAGAATTGGCGGTCCTCGTTGGTCATGATCGATGAGTTGAGGATATACTAAGTTTATTTTGTGGGTTTGTTGGTTTGACTCAATGGGTGCGGTAATAATCATTAATAAGGATGAATCCTCAAAGAGCATGGGAAGGCCTGCTATGGTATCATCATCATCACTACTGGCGCAGACATCAGTTACGTCAAAAGTGAAATTATCAAGTGGGATACCTGTGCATATAGGTGGTCTAAGGGTGGTTGCTGATACTTGGAGAAGGGACCTGACTGCCCTACTGGGAGTACCTCTGCCATGTACAATTATACTCAGGGGAGTACATCCGAGGCCAAGGTTCCTCATTCTTCTTTCTATAATGATGGGCTCCATCCATCCATCACCGTTCCTTCCAAGGCTTTCATTTATGTTGTAGCCCATACCAAGCATTATTTGTAGCCCTTTGCTGGCTTTGTCCATGGGTAGTGTGGGTGTGAGTCCTTAATCATGGTATATCATGCTTGAAATATCTTTCTCATCAACATTTTCCCAACTTAAGTCTCCCCAATGGCGAAATCTAGAGGGGTCCGTCCTAAGGGTGTGGATAGGTGTTTCGGTTGATCGAGGTTGCCCATGCAATCTAGGAGATTGTGGTAACTCTCCTACAATAAATGCACTCTTCTTCATTCTTTAGTCTCCACATCCATTATCGTGGATCATGAGTTTGATGTCAGATTTATCAGGGATGGCAGTTGTATCTGTCATAGAAGTGGAGGCGAGATTAGATGGGTCGATGTATGTAGTGGATGGGCCTTCATCATTTTTTGGCACTTGGGGGATTTTATAAAACTTGGATTCCAAGTTTTTGCAGTAGGTGAATGGTTCAGGATCCTCGTGTATGGTGACCTCCTAATTTTGGTGTAAGAATTTGATGCATTGATGATATGTTGAGGCAACCACCTTCATTCCATGGATCCACAGGCATCCTAGGAGGATGTTGTATGGTAAGTCGAGGTCAAGGACCTGACAGGTAGTCTCCCTGGTTGTTGGTCCCACTTGGATTGAGATTTTAATAGTGCCCTAGGACACTCTTTCTTGATCATCATATGCTCTTATAGTGATGCTTTTTTTCTTGTTAATGGAATCCTGAAAGAATCCCAAGTTCTTTATGAGTTTGAGAGAGGAAATGTTAAGGCCTGCACCTCCATCCACCATGACCCTTTTAAATTTCTTTTTGTGAATCAACACTTGAAGGTGAAGTGCACAATTATGAGATGGATGGGCGGGGAAGTCTTGATCAAATAATGTAAGGAGATTCAGGGTAACAATACTACCAAATATAGCTTGAAACTATTCTATGTCAAGGGTGGCAGAGATGGTGGATGCCGCTAATGCTTCATCAAGAATTTTCCTATGGGCGGAATTTTTTTTTAACAGTTCCATGATGGAGATCTATGCAGGGGTTCTCTTTAGTTGGTCGATGACACTATAGTCATAGGGGATGGATTTTGTATTTGAAATGGGGGTCTTAGATGGTTGCGGTGCCCCTGCAATGGTGACCTTGCCGCCACATGTGGTGACTCCACAGTCGATGTTGGCTCCTTTGACATTAATGACAATGACCATTTCATCTACACATGCAACTATCTCTTCATATACTAGGTTAACACTAGCATATTTTTGATTGCCTTTGTTGTTCCCCTGACTATTTCCTTGATTATGATTTTGCATCGGATTTTTGTATATTTTGAGGTTGTGGTTTCCAACTAGTTGTTCAACGTTTATGATCTTTTCCTCGATGAGGTCTTGGATGATATTCTTCAGCCTCATGGAATTTGTGGTTGTATGTCCCTTGATCTTGTGAAAGTCACAAAGGAGGTTTTCATTGTACCATGGTGGTTTGGTCATGGGTTCCGCATATTGCTCAGAGTTGGAGACTTTGATAAGGTTTTCTTTGACCAATTTCTTCATTATGGATTCAATTGATTCTCCAAGAGCCGTGAACTTCCGCTTGGGAGGATATTTTCCTCGGGGAGGTGGTCCTCCTTGATTACCCAAGTTATTGATTTGGTTGGTAGGGAGTGGTTGTTGTTGTGCTACTACTGCATTAGTTTTCACATTATTGCGATTATGATTTTGTGGCTGGTGATGAGTTTGGATATTCTGTTTAGGAGCATTTATGACCACTTTAGCATCGACCACATCGTGGTTTGTGATATATTTTTTCCTCAACCACATTTGAGCTTTATTGTTATAATTGTTGGATGAGCGGTTATCTTGTGGTGGAGTAAATGTTGATGCAGCTCCTCGCGCAGTAAGGGCTCTTTTGATGTTGAGCGCCTTTGGGATCAATTGATCATATGATGTGATGCATTGCATTTTTAAGTAGAATGCCAAGTTTTCATCTAGATTGGATATGATTGTGCAAACTTGTTGTTCTTCTGGCATGGTCCACTTGCTCTGATTGGCCATGGATCACCATCTTTCCAAGAAGAATGCGAATAGCTCTCCTTTTCTTTGTTTTAGCATTGATAGTTCTTCCAAACTAACATCTGCACCATGTTGAAGGCATAATTTTTAAGGAATGCTTCCACAATTTATTGGAATGTTTTAATGCATGTGGGTGGGTGAGAAAACCATTCAATGGTAGGACCAGTCAGACTTTGGGGGAAAAGTCGCATTAGGTATGTGTCATCATATGCAACCTCCATATAATGCACTTGAAATTCCCTGATGTGATTTTCAGGGTTTCCCGTTCCATTATATTTATCAAATTTGGGGATTTCAAAATCCCTTTGGGAATGGTATCATTGTGAGATCTTTGTTGAATGGATAGGGACACAAGTTGCCCAGTGTTCTGGTTGTTTTTCTTGCTTGGAGGTCCAACACCTATTGCGAGAGAAGTTTGATTTGCATTGCGACATTGTTGTGCGGATCAGGAGGTGGGATGAACATGTTTTGAGGTGTTTGGGGTGTTTGATTTGTGGGAGGGTTATTGGTGGGAGTTTACTGCAAGCTCTGCTGTGTGTTCAATGCTTGCTGATATGCCTCCATTTGTGTCAACAACACTTGTTGTTGATTTTGCTGCTGTTGTTCCAACAAAGCTCTTTGTTGGTCCATCTATTATTGTTCCCATGAAGCCTGTTGTTGGTCTAGCTGCTGTTGGACCAACAAAGCTTATTGTTGGTTGAGCTGCTGTCACGCCAACAAAGCTTGTTGTTGGTCTAGCTACTATTGTGCCAACAAAGATTGTTGTTTAGCTTGTTGTTGTGCTGAAAATCTTGCAGGGATTTTTGGTATGCTTGCTGATGAATTGCTTGTAGTTGTGTTCGGTACTGTGCTTGCACCTAGTGCTGGGCTTGATTTTGAGCTTGCACTTATTGGGCTGCTTGAGCCGCTTGTGTGGCTTTTTGGGTTTGTGCAGCTTGTTGGTTTTGTTCCAGTACCCTCTAATGATTGGCTTTTTGGATGGCTTGGATCATGGTGATGAATGAATTCATCACGTTAGCTTTTGGTGGGACTGGTGGTGGATTGGGAATGGTGCTAACCGTTGTGACGAGAGAAAGGGTTGTGTTGGTGGTCAGGATTTTGGTCGTTGGTGGTGTGGTTGAGATGATCGGTCCTTGAGAAGGTATGTTTTGAGAGATTTGAGGACCGACTGATGTATTGACTGTGGTAGCTTGAGTGGTTGCCACTTATTGTTGTGATGTTACTGACAAAAGGAGAGGATTCGATGTGATGCTCAGATTGCCTAGATTTGAGAAACTAGCGGTGGGTAGGGGGGGAAGAACCAATCCAAGATGTGATACAGATGTGAGCGGTAATGGAGGAAAAAATGGTATGCTCCCCTGGAAGGAGAATAGGTTAGTGACTCCTGTTGTTCCAAACAAACCACCTTCTCCTTGTGATAGAGAAGTTTGTATGTTTAACGGATAAGCTGGTGTTGCATGGAATAATGATGAATCTGTGTGATTATGGAAGGTGAGTGGGACGTATGGGTGTGATGGATTCACTGAGACAGAGTTATCCGATGTGGTGCTGACATTTACCTCTTTGTTGTTTACAAGGCGATGCTTTTGTAACTCATGAAACATTGCACTTCCCTTGTTCACAATTGGTGAGGTTGATGCAATTGTCGATATGGTTTGAGACATTTCTTGAGTGATATTTGGAGTTGACATTGGGGATATGTTTGTAAGAGACCTATCCATACTAGTGCCTACGTTAGGTCATAAGGGAACTGGATCCTTCCTTCTATTAATGTGCGTAAGTATTTAAACATGGCATTGAAAATTTTATGATTCTCTAGATTTTGAACCATTTCTAGCATTTCTGATTGTGTCATTCCCAAGTCCTCATTTGTGATGTCCTCTTCATAGCCTTCCTCTTGAGGATTTTTTGATGGTAGAGAAGAGTTCTTTGGGGGATTGCTTGATCCCACAAGGTTTACTTCGGTGGTTACCTAACCTAAGTCACTGGAAGTTGATATTTCTTTGGTATTTTCCATGTTCCTCTTGTGTGTTGTGATCTTGTTTGGACCATAAAATATGGATCTTTGATCTTAATCTTAAGGCCCAAAAGAGAAGAACTAGGGAAGTCCAAGGATCAAAAAATGGTGGTGATGGTGATGAGATAAATGGATGAAGTGAATGAGTGAAAATTTTGAAGAATTTTTTTAGGGGTAATGCTAAACTTTAGGGCTTGGATTGATTTTGATAGTTTGACTAGGTGTATTAAGTCAAACAAGATGGTAGTGAACTTGTAAACCCTAGGAAGTTATATTATCCTAGGGAAAACTTGCACAAGAGAATGGATTGGCTAAGTGTGTTAAGCCAACCAAGGTGATCATGAACTAGTAGACCTCAGGAAGCTGTGTTATCCTAGAGGAAAATTTGTTCAAGAGAGTTGACTATTTGGCTAGGTGTATTGAGCAAAATATAGTGATGCTGATTTAGCCTTTAAGTTTAGCATGAATGATTTTTCTAAAGTTCCCAAAAGTTTGTTTGGTGGGATGAAATTTGATTGATGGAGAGATGGATGAGAGTGAAGACTTTGACCTAGTCACAACTCTTTTTTACAAAACCTCGGTATTGAAGAACATGATGCTATACTTCCTATGTGAGGAAAGAAAACCTTTGAAAAATCCCAGGATTCAGTTGATAATAAAATGCATACAAACTCGGGTTATTCCTTGAAGCCTTCTTATAGAAATTATACACCAATCCTTATCTAAATTCAATGAGAATTTCAAGACGTTGTTCTCGAGCTTTTAGACTAATCCTTTTGAATCTTGGTTTTGGGATTTTGACTTTTCGGGAAATCATTTGAGACAACACATGTAGGTTTCAATTTATCTTTTATCTTTCCTTAGTGAGTTCTTTTTACCAAAAGCACTTTCTTGATTATTGTTCAAACTGCATGTCTAATTTCCTACTTTTTTTTCATTCCACAAAGTCCATTATGTGGAAATCAAGGAAATTAGGGCAAAAGTTTCCTAGGTTGACCTTAGTGAAAACAAATGATGATTAAAACCAAGCACTTAGAAACCTCTAAGGATATGATCCTAGGGAAAGCAAGAGCACTTGGATTTGTCAAAGGATATTTGTTTCTTCCAAGGGGTTTGAAATTTAGAGCTCTTTGTGAATGTTTGTTTTTCAATTGTTTTGAAGACCAAACAATGTGTTTTTTAATTCCAAGCACATGTACAACCCTAGGATGAAGAGACAATATTTTGTTGGGTTCCCACTTGGACGAATCCAGCTGCACATATTTAGTTCAAATGACTAGATGCTTGACCACATAGGCTCCCCCTTATAGTGCACTCACTTCTCGGGTCAACCAAGCATCAGTATCCATGAATCTCCCATGGCATACTTTTCATCTCTACAACAAAACCATATGTATAACGTGGGGCGGCTTCAGAGGACATGACCTTTTGCATCAACAAAATAGATAAGGATTTGGCCTTTGCTAAACAAGGGTTTTAATTTAGTCTTTCCGTTCATGGAGATTGACCCATGCGGTGAGAGACCATTGCTGCCCTTCTCGTCGGAGCCAATCGCGTGATACTGGCTTTTGTTCCAGTACCCACTTTTATATCCCGATTGGAAATACACTTGTCCTCAGTGTGTTACTGGTTGGGGCGTTCCCTTGGGTGAGTAATTCTTCCCACAAGGCAGGCACGCTAAGATAAAAAAAAGTGAGTAAACATATTCGTAGTTCGATCAACCTTCAAGTTTAGAAACAAAGGGAGAACACACACAATAAGCCTACTCACACTCGCAAGATGTTCTGTTCAATTTTGAACCCAAAATGAAGTGTGGAGGTAATCCTTTTGACAACTTAATATCACAAAAAGAATTTTGATTCTCAAGATCTCCGTGAGGTGAGAGAGAAGCACATATGTATTTTAGATGATATTAATTTGTGAAAAGGATTACAAAACATCAAAATACACATGGTCATTTTAATCCTCAAAGCAAAAAATGAGTTCTTTTTAAAGCACCAACTTTGAAGTGTGAGAATTGCCTTGTTCAATTTTTAAACCTTAAAACAAAATTTGTAGTTTGTTTCTAAGGTTATTTTTAAGCCTTTTGCAAAATTTTGAAAAAGAAATTTGTTTGTTCTTTTTAAAACCCAAAAGAAAAATTAGTGTTTTTTAAAGCATGAAAGTAAACAAATTCCTTTTTAAACATAATTAAAGGTCCTCTAAAAGTGTTAAACAACACTATAGTGTTTAAAAACACTTTGTGTGTGATGAAAATGATGCCATGATGAAACCTCGTATTTGCTTCCTCCCTTGTTCTAACTTGCAAGATGACAAAAACCAGAGAATACAAAAACAACAAACAGGTCAATAATTTAAAAAAAACTAAAAACCCAAAAGGCACATGTTAAAATTTGGATTTCTGGTTGTTTTCCACGACGCAGTTAGTGGGTGCAACATAGTTTGGAACAAAAGCGGGGCTATATAGCGCTGCGCGTTTGACTGGGTGCGGCGTTCTGCAGAGATAGAGAGTGTGGGTGTGGCGAAGTTTTGCAGGCGGTGTAGTTTGCAACTTAAAATCCATGACAGAGTTGGGAATTTTTGAAAAATTTCGAGCGAGAAAGCGGGTGCACCATGGTTTGGAAAAGGTGTGGTGCAATATAGCGCCACACCTCTAAAAGCGGTGCAATATAGAGCTGCGAGACTGGGTGCGGCAGAGTTTGAACAAAAAGCTTCGCGATAGAGTTTGAAAATTTGAAAAATTGGTGCGGGAAACAAGTGCGATGTAGTTTGGGGTAATGAGCGGTGCGATATAGTGCTATGCCTGTAAATGCGGTACAATATAGAGCGACAGGCTTGTATGCGGTGCAATTTCTTGGAACCTGCAAAAAAAAAGGGAAAAAAAATGTAGAATTTTCAAGAAAACGTGATTAAAAATCGCTCTAGGCCCTCCTTCTAGCGCTAAAATGTGAACCCCTAAACCTACATTGCACAAAAACAACAAAAAAATCATAATGTTAGATCAATATGCAAGCAAGAATGAGGGATTCCCCATGAAATCCATTCACTAAAACTTAAACTAGGAAAATGAAGAAACAAAGTGAATAAATGAAAGTAAAATCCTAATTAAGTAAGCAAACTTGTGATCCCATGGGGAATGGGTGCCAATTGATGTGTCAAAATTGGACCTTTCCCAAATCCTAAATTGCAATGTTGGTGTGTGTGGATTGATCAAATCTCTTAAATGAGATTTTGGCATAACCTAGTTATGGAATTGTGAAAATGATGAATGTATGGAATGAAGTGCACAAAATTGGCTCTTAATGTCAAGAGAGTAATTTTGCATGAGATTGTTGATGAATAATAAGAAGATAAGCCTTCCATTTATAGATTTGAATTTGGAAGAGAGAGAAAGATTTGGGCAATGTGGGACTAACTTTCGTCCAATGGTCAAATGCCATTTGTCACCACGTGAATGGTTGATGGTTGTGCACATTTTGGCCAAAGTGCTAATAAATGCAATTAGGTGGAATTTGAAATTGAGGAAATGACATGTGAGAGGGAAAAAAGAATGAAATAAATGCCACTTGGCTCAATGCACAAGGACATGTAAGAGGAGTGAATGCTTTGTTGGAAGTACCCAACCATTTGGACTTTTTGAATTCAAACTTGAGGGAATATTCCCTTTTTATGCCATGTGAGAAAAAATAGAGATTTAATAAATGAATTAAATCTATTTTCATGTGCAAGTTGCATTCTCTGGAGGATTTTAGTGATAGGGATTAACTTAATCAAGATTTTGATTAATTTAATTAGGGATTAGATGATTTGACAATTTTGACTCAAATTGATGAGTTGATTTAAATCAGAATTAAAAGGAAATGATTAATTAAATAAGTGATTTTGATTTATTTAACTAAAAGGGGAAATGTTAGATTAAATTAAATAATGTTTAATTTATTTAATTTAATAAGAAAACTTTAGAGACTTTAATCAAATAAAATGATTTATTTAATTAAACAAAGACATAAGGTTACTTAAATTAAATTGATTAATTTAATCAACAAAGGAGACAGACTTAATCAAATAAATAATGATTTATTTAATTAAGAGACAAAAGGTGATGACAACCTGAGAGTGTGATTCAAGAATAAATGTCATTAGAAATCAGGATCAAGTGTGCCAAATCGAATTGTACATTTTCCATGTCTACACAATGTGTAATGAACCTTGTCTTAGGTTACTTATTAAAAAAAAGGAGAAGGTTAGGGAAGAGAGGAAGTTCCTAGAATTGAAACTATGAATGAACAATGATCATGGAGGCTGCTATAGTAGAGAAACTCCCTAAACTGAGTTTTTCTTGGCCAAGAGGAACCCATAGTTACAGAAAACCAATGCAATATCCTAAGGTTTGCTGATTTTTAGATTGCACATGCACATCATGAACATGCAATTGAAAAAAGTTCCAACAATTAAATAAAGAAGCCCAAGATAACTTTGCACAACATCTTGTCATCAACAAGTGCCAAAAGTATGGGCTGAAAGCTCATCAACTACCATAACAACAATGTCCATCATCATATCTATTGAAGAAACTAACAACTAAACTAATAGGGAAGTAGAACCATGCACACATAATGAGAAAACTCAAAAGGAAACACCCACAAATCATGCAATGTTGATTTCTATTGCTACAGAATGTTTTTACACCAACTCTCCAAACATTTACAAATGAGGGGTGAGCCCTATTAATAGTTTTCCAAAAGCAGAATGAATGGCCAGGATTAATTTTCATTGTGTGGCCCAAATTTGTTACAAGTTAGGGTTTAACCTACCCCCAAATATTCAACAATTTAAAATACATTTTTTGTCTTTTCCTATTTTATCTTTATGTGGCAACACTGTAGCATTTTGTCATTTAGCTGATTGCTCTTTCCTGTAGCAGAAACTATCAAATTGTCTGAAGGCTGTCTTTTGTTCAAGGGTCTTTGCAGAATTCCTTCAATTAGTTAAACAATCCTCATTTGTAGATTTGCATCATTATGAGGTGGATTAGCTATTTCTTGATTTGACAAAACAACCTCTGATGGAATTTGATCACTTTGGAAAGCAAGGGAGTTTTCTTCTACTTCAGTCCTTTGGTAAACAACCATCTGTATTTTTGGCACTGATCATGCTTTATCATATAACCACTTGCTTGTCGGTCTAAGGTGATAAGTTAATCATTGTTCAAATAAAAATTCTTCTGTTGGCGATCTCCATTGACACTGGTATGTTCTCATAAATGGCCACGTGAAAGTGTACTCATGGGCAAACCCTTCATGCATAGTTTCCTCCTGTAGTAAACTCATGTAATGATCTTCGTTCTATATAAGACATAAGATTATATTAATATCATGCCATAAATGATATAAAATTTTGAATATGACCGCATGGTACCCATGGGACTATATAATACTTACTTTGCATGTTCACCCTACCATTTCACAACATTTATAAAATAGCCCTTTTAACCATTTTTGAGCATTTACTTCATTAATATGAATAACGGTCACGTCATCAATTTACAAATTACCAGATGATGCCTTTTATGCGCACACTCACTCTGGATAGACCGCCATCCGATCTTTAGTCTTTCTAGATTATTCAATAAGATTGGCACATTGGGCCAGCCCCATAGGCATTCACTGATATGAACTCTACATAATGCCCACTCCAACTTTCTTTTGTTCTCTGGATTCACAGGAGCGACTGACTTATAATATGCAAGATTTTTAGGCGAGAATCTATACCAAACCATGTCATATTTTTAGTGGAATTGATGGTCGAAGAACTAGTAGAGCTTTGATTCACGAGTATTCTTAACATGAAGGAACCAAATGGTTGGTTTAAAAGTGCGCCCATGCGCCTACTTTTCTGAACTTGACATCACGACTCCACAACCCCCTCCCCCTTCATTTATTGCCCACATTCACCCATCTTTGAACAATTATAGAATTGGCCGGGTGTCCTACGCGAATTTGGAGGAGCATGGCTATGCGGGAGAAAGCTTGTTATTGCCGGAGGAGACACAATGATCACTACCACCCAAACAACCAGTTGTGAAGCGGGCTTCATGAATGAATCTTTCGTCGAGGAATATGCGGGTGCCATTGTGTGGGGAGGCACCACTCGGATGCTGTTATCAACAATGGAGGGTGGAACGACATTGTTAGTCTCAGACCCCACAATACGGAAGGATGGAGAAAAGGGAGCCGATAGGGATACAAGCATGGACAGACGCCACCGGGCCGCCATGTAAAAAGAAATGAAGGAGCCGAGGCACCCCTCTCGTCAACGCTCGAAAAACATTTTCAAAGTATTACGCCGACGAACCAAATGGCCAACATCCCCATTTCTTCTATGCTACGACCCCATCTTGCCTCTCCATCACGATTTTATCAGTTTTACGCACCTTCTCTCCTATGTTTCATCTCAATCCACAAAAGTCCATTCAATCGCTTTTCAATTCCTAATACCTTCGATGGGGACCAGGCGATGCACTAGTGACAAAATTTCTTTAATGATCACCATCGTTCATCTTGACACCATGCACTTGGTGATGTAATCTCCCTTCAGTGCTAGGTCCTCATTTATTTAATTCAGCCTCTTGTTGCGCAGGCTTTGTGACTTCTCTCAAGGAGACTTGCTTATGAATGATCTCTTGTTTCCTCGGTCCCTCTTTGCATCTACTTGTCGTAGTATGTTCTGCAAGTTATACTATTCGCTAAGATCTCCCTAACTACCTCTGTGGATTTGGGGATGTCATACTCCGTATATAGAAGATATCCCTGTGATGGGACACAAGCGGTAGCCAATGAACCCACCGAGCCCGCCTCTCAGATGGCCGCAAGAGAGGGGAAGGGCAAAAAGATATGCCGTGAGAAAGTAATTTTATTTAGGAGAAGACAGATAACTTCAGTTATCGTAGGATCTACAAGGAAGAGAGTTGGTGGGCGAATGAGTGTGGGGAGCTGGTATGCAATGGCCACCATGTTAAAACGTCACAGTGTGAACAAAACCCTAGGTAGCGGGATCCACATGATCGGCCACCGTCGAGCAGATCTTTAAATTCTGCCCTTCCAAAATGAATGGACATTAAGAGCTCAGGGGTGTGGCACTGTGTGTAACATATTGCGCTTATCAGATCAATCAAGTTGTGCTAAGAAAACACCCACCATTCAGAATCTCCGCATGGTTACACCACGTTGAACACTTTTACTTAATATCGCTCCATAACAGAAGTGTTATCATTCTAGCCCTCAGTAGTATTGCCCTCATTCAAGTCTTCATTTTATTAGTTATCTCGACATATAACATACTCCTGAAGTAGCAAACCCGATCCTTTTATGTTCGTCCGCCCTGCCTTAAGTAGATCGTGTGAGCACCCCCCACTCCTCATCGATGACGCTCGATCAGGTACTTCAAAATATTCGTTGGTGTGGATGGAAGGATGCGGGGTCCCCAATAAGTGTATTCATATTCTATATTGTTGATACCCCAGTCCGGGAGCGTATCGAATTTGAACAGTGCTAGCGAGCTTATTGATTATGTTTCTCTTGTGATGCGAATAACCCACCGAGAATTGCTTTGGTTCTTCCTTAGCTTACAAATCCACACACAACCTTGCCCACACTAGAGTGTTTTTGTCGTGCGAATGCAGAAATTAGTGAGACCAATATCCATATCATCCCCATGCAAAATGAGGATATCCATATCGTGTGAGGCTGAATGTCGTCACCCGGGCGTCTCGACACAATGCAGAATCCGCAGCCCACCTGGACACGAGAGATAGTAGGAAGAAAGCTATGGCATGATGGCTATAAGAAAATGATGTATAACATGCAGAGACTTGCATAGCGGGTCTCGCGTATGCGATGGTCCCCTGGACTTCAGATGACACCGGATCTCGCCCTCTCGAAATAAATTTGTATCTCATCGATCTTCCCTTCATTCGCGTGAGACGATTTTAGTTGCTTCTGGATCACCTGGCAGGCCCTACAACCTGTGGAAGGAGGAAGGTTCTAGTCCTTCATTTGAATGGTACTGAAAGTTGCGGGTTTCGTGTGAGGCGAGTCTGTTCGGGCCATATAGAGACAACATCCAAGATTACTTTGGAGCCTGCATATACAACCGTTGCATGAAGGGGATGTGCAACATGCTTGAACGATCAACAGTGGGCATAAAGATGCCAAAACTTAGTTATAAAATGGTAAATAATGTTGTTCAGGATGGCGAAGTTCATGACCTCCCCACAGGCTATCATCATTACTTCCTCGGATGACAGCCTTCAAATGTTTTCTATAGGATTCTGGTAGATGTTCTAGTCTTTGCTCAGATTCGTCGTATTCCAATCCGTGTTAGCCTAATCTCCCGAGCATATCACAGGTGATGATCCTACTTACTCCAATGTGTGTCTGTCCCCCCTTATTCATTAATGATTTTCGTTTGCTTGTAACATGCAAAGAACTTGTGAGAGGGATGGCTATGAAGAACACAAGATTTGTGGAGAGAGAGGCCATCGGGTGGTAGAATGCAAGGTACTGCCCTGAGCAAGCCGTTAAAGAATGACAAATGACAACGAGAGACCCCGCATATCGTGTCCTACCAGATTAAACACCATTTAGGGGCTGTGAGCTGAGGAATGTGGGGTGATGTCAAAGGTAGGCCATTTTGAAACGACGAACATGAGATGAAAGTCCGGAAAGTGGACCTCGCACTCAAAAGAACCACTAGCATTTGTTTTGAACGTTATCTCTGCGAAGTGCTAAATCTTGATGCGCAACACCATTTCATTAATCCCCTCCCTTTTAGCCTATAATTGTGTTTGCAATTACTACATAACCATCTTGATGTTGCAGTTAGGTAGAAGGACATGGAGATTAGAGGCCATCATGCCATTTGTGAAGAAGTCATCAAGATAAGCCACCTACGAAGCTTGTGATGGTACAACGAAAAACGCCATCTGGGAATGGTCAAGCGATGGACAACGATGGAGGGTTGTGGGCCCACAAAGCAGAGAGGTAGCGAAGCTTTGCCATTATGAAACAATGTTAGGGTGGCAGACCCCCACAAGTGACGGTCTATATGGGTGGGGCCACCGGCAGGTTTAAACTCAATGGCCTGCCCAGGGGTCTTGAAGATTTACTTCAATGGAAGGAACCACCATGGAGTTCACCATGTGGGCAAATGTTAGAGGTCAGCCAAGTTGTGGAACAACGAAACAGGAACGAAGGTCCACTCAAGGAAAACCGTAAGAGCGGGTCCGCGGAGCAGGAAGGATGCAACGATGATCATGGGTGCGGGGTCCGCCCAACGGGTAGACGTCGGGGCTTGGTCACAGGAAAACGGCCAAGTGAAATGGTGAATGGCCAAGGGAAACCTATGCACGCGAGTCCGCAAGGGTCAACGAACGCCAGAAAAAAAATGAAGGGAAGACCCTAGGACACCAGCCCGCTAGGAGCAAATGACTTTGCGAAACTTGGCTGGGTGATCTTGGCCAATATAAAATTGATCTTTTTTAGGCTTAGGGCTAACTTGGGAATGGAAACAGAGGTGCAAAAAATAGGATGAGGTCAATATGATATGTCTTGAGGAAAAGAGGGGGGCCCCTGCCTTCAATGAGGCTTGTTGTGAAAAATATGCACAACAAATGGTGACTCACTGGGGAAATGCTCTAGAGCATTTCAATGACAAACTGGAATCATGTACCTAGAATCTTTGGTTCTGATCTTCATGTTAGGGAAAACAAACCAAGTGCTTGATCAAAGGATCAAAACCACTAGTTAACCCAACCTTTAGTATGCTGAAAATACAAGTGTGTGTATATGCGTTAATTTCAATCCTTCAGTTGCTACAAGAACCCAAGCTCCATCAAGTTAAGCTACACAATTTATTCTAACTCCAAAAGCATCCAAAACATTGCCGCGTTGCCTGTCAAGTGTCCATAGCCCTAACAAGGTTGTCGCTGTGATTCTCCCAAACATTTCTCTACTACTGGCCGGGCGTTCATAGCCTCGGTAGAGTTGCTCGGATATCCTTGAAAAATTTGAATTCTCCCTTTTGATTTCAATATTTTTCTTTATTTCTTTCTGTTCCTTTTGATTTTCTCTTGATTTTTCTCTTTTTAATTCCTTTCATTTAAACCTACAAGCAGTGAAGCTCGCACTCAGGGCTGAGAATCATAGTGGCGCTGAAGCGAAATTTTAGATTTTTCACTCAACTAGACTTTGCAAAAGCCCCTACAAGGACCACTAGATTCTTAAGATGTGTAAGATATGTAAGATTTCAAAATACATTAGAATCAAACCAACCAATGACCTATCCTCTTCGAATCAAACACCTAGATCACTTGACACTAATAGAATATACTCACCATCCACTCTGAAAGCTTGATTAGAGTTTGACAAAGAAATACATCGAGCAACCCCAAGCAATAAAGATGGTTGTTATGTGCATGGATGTGCCCTGCTAAAAGCAGAGGGCTCTTGAGCAAAGCAACAAAAAAAGAGCAAAGCAGACGGAAAATGAACAATGTAGACTAACCAAAGTAGGAAAGCGAAAGAAAATGAAAGGGGAAACTAATCTAAAGAAAACTAACCTACAACAAACCACCTAACCTAGCGAAAGCAGAAAAGCGAGATATTTACACAACACCTATTCTAGTAAAAATGAGCTATGTATAAAGAGATTTACATAGCACTATGTTTAGGCAAGGAAAACTAACGTTTACATCCATAACATTTCACAATGCATGCACAAGCAAATGGGGAATGGTTATAGTTCTAAGCCATGCAGATTTATCTTTATATTAAAAAAAAGGAAGTTTATTATCACAAAATTCAAATTTAATCGCACGGTCAAGGAAAATCAACAATTGAGGATGTTCATTAAATGCATGGTTAATCCATAAACACGTTCATCTCCCCTCGTTCTCATAATAAAAATGATAAGTGTAATTATGAGTATTCATAGGAGGAAGGAATGAAAGAACCTGGATATCGCATGCGAAGGTGGCACTGTTTGACAGTCGAGACCGAGCACAACATCCTCGATCGTTGCATTGACAGCTTTGGGTGGGCTCGATGGAGGGTGCAACATTTCTAATCTTGGGCATGCACAACGCTGGGAGAACAAGTTAGCAAACATATCGTCTAGGTCTCATATGGGGTCCACAACCACCGTTGGCTTCCCCTTAAGGAGATAGACTTCATCTCGTTGATCTTCTACAAACCTAGTGTCCACTCGATTATTGTCCTCAAAAGGTAGGACACTGTCTTGTCCCCTTCCCCTAGCGTCATCCTTATTTTTATGGTTTTTGATGTCATGAGAACATGAAATGCACAAATTTGTCCCATTGTAGCTCCCTGAATGTGAAGGAGGATCAACAATGGCCAAGGCGGAAGGACCACAAGTTAAATCTTGCAGTTGATCGGGCACATCATCTCCATTGGAAGCTATCGAAACACCTCCACCTTTATCTCCTCCTTTTACATTTCATGTGGCTCACCATGATGTTTGCTCATTTCTTCTTGGTCACTATCACTGTAAACAGAGAAGGATCCCCTTTCCCATTCTACAGGTTCCAATGTTTCATCAATGGCAGGTTCAGGTAGTATGTCTTCATCACTACTATCATGTGGGATGTACTCTTTCATCGTGTTGATATACCCTTGTAGCATGATTCCAAGTGGGAGGAAAACATGAAGAGACATTGGTACATCAAAGGGATCAATGTATTTTGAGCGATACACCCCTACAAATCTTCCACAAATCCTATCATCCATCACATACAAGTGTCCTACAGGAGGGAAGGACCCTTGATGACTGCTAGACACCATTCCCATCTGCTCCACCTCACCGTTCAAAAGCTCAAGACTATGTCGTTGTCCTTCTTCTATTGCTTCCCTAATGCCTTCTTGAGGACTACCTTTAGCTGAGTTGTCATTTGATTCTAGCTCTTGGTCTTCTAACTCAATCCTAGAAATAGCTACATGAGATGGTGTACTTGTCTACCTCGCTTGTTCTTTGACTTGCTCGATGGCCTTTTGGCACAATTCGCATGTGAACTCTGAGTGTGATGAGTCATCGAGTCTACACCAATTTGATAACAACAATACTTCTAGATCCACTTGAAATCTCAGTTCAGACCAATCTTTTGCTAATCTGGAGACAAACTGGTTGAGCCTTTCCATTATCGGGTCCTCATCATCACTTGGGAAGGAAGTCTGGTAATAGACAATCGCAACATGCTATTGATCCCACTCCTCCAAATCTTCATTTCTAGATGCTAGGTCACCATCATTGTAGATGGAGATGTCCTCTAGTCTGATTTCACTTATGCCTTTTTCATCATTCTCTGCTATTCCAAGGTTGTCATCCTTTTCCTCTTTCTAATCTCTAGCATTTGTGTTGGCTACACTAGCATCTGTCATTGCATACTTTGTTGGTTTGTCCCCAATTGCCAACAAATCCTCTTCTAGAGTGGAGGACTGCTCTTTGCTGATAGAGGAAAGGATTTCTAACTTCTTTTCAATTGAAATTTCATCAAAGCTTTCTACTGTCCTACGTAAATCAGCCCCTTCCTTTTAATTTTCAGCTTCAATGTTTGTTGTACCAACACTAGTTTGTGTCGAATCCCTTGGTTCCTCTTTGATGTGCTATCATATAGATGTTGACAACTTTTTTGCCTCATAGGATGACTCATCCCTCTTGATAGTTGGCTGCCCCAACTCATTCAAATAACTCCCGACTTGAGTGATTATGCTCATGCATGATGAGCAAGTGAATTTAGAGTGAGGTGCGTTGTGAAATCTGCACCAGGTAGATATCGGTACCTCCCCCAATCTCGGTCCGTCTTTGCTGTCCAAATTTTTTTGGATCAGCTCCTTGAATGCCTTAGTTTCCATGATTTCCAATCTTCCTCTAGGTTTGCAAGGGCTAAAGGTTGATATATTTCCCAAAAGGGAATTTTTCCTTGCAAGACTCTTTCAATTCTGCTCAAGAAGGTTAGACATTCCAATTCATTGTGTTGGCGGGTGCCATGAATTCTACATCTACCTGCCAACGCAAATTGCTGCAATGGATTCCTCAATATCCTATTTAAATTTGCATGTAGCTGAGTAATGTTGATTTGCACGTGCTGCTCCATTTCAAGTCAACTTTTGTTTGCCTTCAAAATTTTCTGATTTTGAGCTTCAGCATTAAAAGAGATCTCCTTATTTAAAATTTCTTCTTGAAAGTGCTCCTTTTCAACTTCCAACTTTTAGCTTTGTAGCAACAACATGTGGCCCTCCTTCTAGCGCCATTTTTGTTGATGTGTGTTTTATGCACTTCTCAACACATGTAATGCATAGGTGCATCACCTCTCTTGAAAGACACTCTTCCACAATCAAATTGTAGAACACTATCCCAAGGTCTCTAATGTCAGGTCTTGATAGTGCTTGGAATATCTCAGTTGTTTAATGTGATTTTATCGAATGACAAGGTAGCCTTACAAATGAGTTACAAAACATGGGAATTTGGGTCTACAAATGGAGTTCTTGTGATGTGAAAATTGTTGTTTAGTTGTTGTAGGTTCAAACAACAATCTAGAAATCCTACTTTAGCTTCAGATTTGGCTTTACAATGTCCAATGAACCTTGTCTTAGGTTAGTTATTAAACAAAAGGAAAAGGTTAGGGAAGAGAGGAAGTTCCTAGAATTAAAACTACAAATGAACAGTGATCATGGAGACTTCTACAGTAGACAAAATCCCTAAACTAGGTTTTGCTTGGCCAGGAGGAACCTATAGTTACACAAAACCAGTGCAATCTCCTAAGGTCTATCGATTTTCAGATTGCACATGCACATCATGAACATGCAATTGAACAAAGTTGCAACAATTAAATAAAGAAGCCCAGACTAACTTTTCACAGTAGCTTGTCATCAACAAGTGCCAAAAGTATGGGCTGAAAGCTCATCAAATACCATAACAACGATGTCCATCATCATATCCATTTAAGAAAATAACAATTAAACTAATAGGGAAGTAGAACCATGCACACATAATGAGAAAACTCAAAAGGAAACACCCATAAATCATCCAATGTTGCTTTCTATTGCTGCATAATGTTTTTACACCAGCTCTCCAACCCTCTACAAATGAGGTGTAACCCCTTATTTATAGTTTTCCAAAAGAAAAATGAATGGCCAGGATTAATTTTCAATGTGTGGCCCAGATTTGTTACAAGTTAGGGTTTCACCTACCCCCAAATATTCAACAATTTAAAATACATTCTTTGTCTTTTCCTGTTTTGTCTTTATGTGGCAGGACTATAGCATTTTGTCATTTAGCTGATTGCTTTTTCTTGTAGCAAAAACTGTCAAATTGTCTGAAGGCTGTCTTTTGTTCAAGGGTCTTTGCAACATTCCTTCAATCAGTCAAATGATCCTCATTTTTAGATTTGCATCATTGCGAGGTGGATTAGCTATTTCTTGATCTGACGAAACAACCTCTAATGGACTTTGATTGCTTTGGCAAGAAAAGGAGTTTTCTTCTACTCCAGTCCTTTGGTAAAAAACCATCTATATTTTTGGCACTGATCTCCTTTATCATATAGCCACTTGCTTGTTGGTTTGAGGTGATAAGTTAATCATTCTTCAAATAAAAATTCTTCTGTCGGCGATCTGCATCAACACCGGTATGTTCTCGTAAATGTCCATGTGGAAGCGTACTCATGGGTAGACCCTTCATGTGTAGTTTCCTCCTATAGTCAGCTCATTTGATGATCTCTAGTCTGCATAAGACATAAGATTAGATTAAGATCATGCCATAAATGATATAAACCTTTGAATATGACTGCATGGTACCCACTAGACTATATAATACTTACTCCACATGTTCACCCTTCCATTTCATAACGTTTATAAAAATATCACTTTTAACCATTTCTGAACATTTACTTCATTAATATGAATAACGGTCACACCATCAATTTACAAATTACCGGATGATGCCTTTTATATGCACACTCACTCTGGATAGACCACCATCCGATCTTTATTCTTTTCAGATTATTCAATAAGATTGGCACATTGGGCCAGCCCCATAGGCATTCACTGATATGAAATCTATATAATGCCCACTCCAACTTTCTTTTGTTCTCTGAAGTCACGGGAGTGACTGAATTATAATATGCAAGATTTTTAGGTGAGAATCTATACTAAACCGTGTCATATTTTCAACAGAATCAATGGTCGAAGAACTAGTAGAGATTTGATTCATGTGTATTCTTAACATGAAGGAACCAAATGGTTAGTTTAAAACTACGTCCATGCACCTAATTTTTTGAACTTGACATGATGGCTCCACAACCCCCCTCCCCCTTCGTTTATTGCCCACATTCACCCATCTTTGAATGATTAGGCAATTGGCTAGGAGTTCTACGAGAATTTGTAGGAGCGTGGTTACATGGGAGAAAGTTTGCTATTGCCGGAGGAGACACAATGAATGCTACTGCCCAAAAAACCAGTCGTGACGCGGGCTCCACGAATGCATCTTTCATCAAGGAATATGTGGGTGCCATTATGCGAGGAGGCACCACTTAGATGCTGTTATCAACAACGGAGGGCGAGACAACATTGTAGGTCTCAGACCTCAAAATACGAAAGAATGGAGAAAAGGGAGCCGACAGGGATATAAGCACAGACGGACGCCACTGAGCCGCCGTGTGAAAACAACGAAGGAGAGGAGGCATCCCGCCTGTCAATGCCCGTGCACCATTTTCAAAGTATTATGCCGATGAACTAAATGGCCGACATCCCCATTTCTTCTATGCTACCACCTCATCTTGCCTCTCCATCATGATTTTATCAGTTTTGCATGCCTTGTCTCCTATGTTTCATCTCAATCCACAAAAGTCCATTCAATCTCCTTTCAATTCTCAATACCTTCAATGGGGACCAGACGATGCACTAGTGACAACCTTTCTTTAACGATCACCATCGTTCATCCTGACACCATGCACTTGGTGATGTAAGCTCCCTTCAACACCAGGTCCTCATTTATTTAATTCAGCCTCTTGTTGCGCAGGCTTTGTGACTTCTCTCAAGGAGACTTGCTTGCGAACGATCTGTTGTTCCCTCAGTCCCTCTTTGCATCTACTTGTCGTAGTATGTTCTGCAAGTTATACTATTTTCTAAGATCTCCCTAACTACCTTTGTGGATTTAGGGATGTCATACTCCATCAATAGAAGATATCCCTATGATGGGACACAAGCGATAGCCAATGAACCTGCAAAACCTGCCTCTCAGATGGCCACAAGCAAGGGGAAGGGCACAAAGATATGTCGTGAGAAAGTCATTTTATTTAGGAGAAGATAGATGGCTTCAGTTACCGTGGGATCCACAAGGAAGAGAGTTGGTGGGCAGATGAGTGCATGGAGCTGGTATGCAATGGTCACCATGTAAAAATGTCATAGTGCAAACAAAACCCTGAGTAGTGGGATCTGCATGATCGGTCTCTATCGAGCAGATCTTTAAATGCCGCCCTCCCAAACTGAATGGACATTAAGAGCTCAGGGGTGTGACATCATGTGTAACATACTATGCTTATCAGGTCAATCAAGTTGTGCTAAGAAAGTACCCACCATTCAGAATCTCCGCATGGTTACGCCACGCTGAACACTTTTACTTAATGTCGCTCCATAACACAAGTGTTATCGTTCCAACCCTCAGTAGTTTTGCCCTCATTCAACTCTTCATTTGTTTAGTTATCCCGACATATACCATACTCCTGAAGTAGTAGACCTGATCATTTTATGTTTGTCCACCCTATCTTAAGTAGATCATGCGAGCACCCCCCACTCCTCAGCGAGGACGCTCGATTAGGTACTCTGAAATATCCATTGGTGTGGATGGAAGGAGGCAGGGTCCGTAATAAGTGTATTCATATTCTATATTGTTGGTACCCTAGTTCGGGAGCATATCGAATGTGAACAGTGCTAGCAAGCTTATTGACTATATTTCTCTTGCGATGCGAATACAACATCGCGATTGTCTTTGGTTCTTCCTCAACTTACAAATCCACACGTAGCCTTGCCCACACTAGAGTGGTTTTGTCACGTGAATGAAAAAATTTGTGAGACCGATATCCATATCATCCCCATGCAAAATAAGGATATCCATATCGTGTGAGGCTGAATGTCATCGCCTGGGCGTCCCGACATGATGTGGAATCCGCAGCTCACCTGGACGCAGGAGATAGTAGGTGGAAAGCTGCGGCGTGATGGCCATAAGAAAATGGTGTATAACATGCGGAGACCCGCGTACGTGATGGTCCCCTAGACTTCAGATGACACCGAATCTCGCCCTCTCGAAATAAACTTGTATCTTGTTGACCTTCCCTTCATTTGCATGAGATGATTTTAGTTGCTTCTAGATCACCTGGTAGGCCCTACAACCCACAAAAGGAGGAAGGCTCTAGTCCTTCGTTTGAATGGTACCGAGAGTGGCGGGTTCTGCATGAGGCGAATCTATTTGGGCCATATCAAGACAATGTCCAAGATTAATTTGGAGCTGACATATACAGTTGCTACACAAAGGGGATGTGCAACATCCTTGAATGATCAGTGGTGGGCAAGAAGATGCCATAACTTAGTTATAAAATGGTAAATAATGTATTTTAGGATGGAAAAGTCTACGACCCCCTTGTAGGCTATCATCATTACTTCCTCGAATGATAGCCTTCAAACATTTTCCATAGGATTATGGCAAATTTTCTAGTCTTCGCTCACATTCGTCGTATTCTGATCAGTGTTGGCTTGCTCTCCTGGGCAGATTCCAGGTGACGAGCCTACTTACTCCAATGTGCATCTATCCCCCCTTACTCATTAACGATTTTAATTTTCTTGTAACATGCGAAGAACTTGTGAGAGGGACGTCTATGAAGAACGTGGGCTTCGTAGAGAGAGAGGTCGTTGGGTGGTAGAATTCGGGGTGCTTCCTGGAGCAAGCCGTTAAAGAATGATGAACGACAATGGGAGACCCCGCATATCGGGTCCCACCAGATTACACATTGTTTCGGGGCTATGGGCCGAGGAACGTGGGGCGATGTTGAAGGTAGGCCATTTTGAAATGACAAACGTGAGACGAAAGTTTAGAGAGCGGACCTCGCGCTCAAAACAACCGTTGGCATTTGTTTTGAATGTTATCTTTATGAAGTGTTGAATATTGATGCACAACACCATTTCAATAATCCCCTCCCTTTTAGCCTATAATTTCACTTGCAATTACTACATAGCCATATTGATGTTGCACTTAGGTAGAAGGACATGGAGATTAGAGGCCATCATTCCGATTGTAAAGAAGTCGTCAGGACAAGCCGCCTACGAAGTTTGTGATGGTAAAACCAAGAAATATCATTTGGGAATGGTCAAGCAATGGACAACGATGAAGGGTTACGGTCCTGCAAAGCGGAGAGGCAACGAAGCTTTTCCGTTATGAAATGACGTCAGGGTGGTAGACCCCCGCAGGCAACGGTCCGTATGGGCGAGCCCGCCGACGGGTTTAAACTCAATGGCCTACCCAGGGATCTTTAAGATTTACTTCAATAAAAGGACCCACCGTGAAGTATGCCGCACTGGAGGATGTTAGAGATCGACCATTGCATAATGAAAAAATGAGAATGGAGTTCCGCTCAAGGTGACCCGCAAGAGCGGGTCCGCAGAGCATGAAGGATGTAGCAATGATCATGGGTGTGGGGTCAGCCCAACGGGTAGACACTGGGGCTTGGTCATAGGCAAATGACAGAGCGAAATGGTGAACGACCAAGGGAAACCCATGCAAGTGGGTCCGCAAGGGTCAACAAACGCCGGGCAAAAAATGAAGGGAAGACCTTGGGACCCTAGCCCGCTAGGAGCAAATGACTTAGCGAAACTTGGCTGGGTGATCTTGGCCAATATGAAATTGATCTTTTTTAGGCTTAGGGCCAACCTGGGGGGCATGGAAACAAAGGTGCACAAAATGGGATGAGGTCAAAATGATATGTCCCAAGAAAAAGAGGGGGGCCCGTGCCTTCGGTGGGGCTTGTTGTGCATACGACGACTCGCTGGGGAAATGCTTTAGAGCATTTCAATGACAAATTGGAATCACCAACCTAGAATCTCTGGTTTCGATCTTCATGCTAGGGATAAAAAACTAGACACTTGATCAAATGATCAAAACCACTAGTTAACCCAACCTTTAGTATGCTAAAAATTAAAGTGTGTGCATATGCATTAATTCCAATCCTCCAGTTGCTACAGGAACCCAAGCTCCATCAAGTTAAGCTACACAATTTATTCTAACTTCAAAAGCATATGGGACATTGCCTTGCTACCTATCAGACATCCATAGCCACGACGAGGTTGTCGTTGTGATTCTCGTGAACATTTCTCTATTGCCAGTCGGGCGCTCATAGCCCTGGTAGAGTTGCTCGGATATCCATGAAAAGTTGAATTCTCCCTTTTGATTTTGAATATTTTGATTTATTTCTTTCTATTCCTTTTGATTTTATCTTGATTTTTCTCTTTTCAATTATTTTCATTTCAACCTGCAAGCAGTGAAGCTCACACTCAAGGCTGAGAATCACAATGGGCGTGAAGCAAAATTTTAGATTTTTCACTTAACTAGACTTTGCAAAAGGCCCTATAGTGACCGTCATATTCTTAAGATGTGTAAGAGATGTAAGATTTTAGAATAAATCAGAATCAAACCAACCAATGACTTATCCTCTTTGAATCAAACACCCAGATCACTTGACACTAACAAAAGATACTCACCATCCACTCTGAAAGCTTGATTAGAGTTTCACGAAGACATAAATCGAGAAACCCCAAGAAATAAAGATGGTTGTTGTGCGCACATATGTGCCCCACTAAAAGAAGAGCCCCCCTGAGCAAAGCAGCAACAAAGCAACAACAAAAACGAAAGCAAAGCGAATGGAAAACAAATAACCTAAACTAACCAAAATAGGAAAGTGAAAGGAAATGAAAGGGGAAACTAATCTAAAGAAAAATAACCTAAACAAACCACCTAACCTAATGAAAGCAGAAAAGCAAGATATTTACACAACACCTATTCTACTCAAAATGAGCTATGTACAAAGATATTTACAGAGTACTATGTTCAGGCAAGGAAAACTAATGTTTACATCCACATGATTTCGCAATGTATGCACAAGCAGATGGGGAATGGTTATAATTCTAAGCCATGTAGATTTATCTTTATATTCAGAAAAAAAGGAGGTTTATTATTGTGGAATTCAAATTTAATCGTATGGTTAGGGAAAATCAGCAATTGAGGAGGCTTGTTAAACGTATGGTTAATTCATAAACACGTTCATCTCCCCTCATTCTCATAATCAAAATGATAAGTATAATTACGAGTATTCATAGGAGCAAGGAATTAAAGAACCTAGATATCATCATGCAAAGGTGATAGCGTTTGACAGTGGGGACCGAGCACAACATCCTCTTTCGTTACATCGACAACTTTGGGTGGGCTCAGTGGAGGGTGCAACATTTCTGATCTTGGGCATGCACAAGGCTGGGAGAAAAAGTTAACAAACACGCCATCCAAGTCTCACATGGGGTCCACAACCACCATTGGCTACCTCTCAAGGAGATAGAGTTCATCTCGTTGATCTTTTGCAAACCTAGTGTCCACTCGATTGCTGTCCTCAAAAGGCAGCATGTTGTCTTGTCCCCTTCCCCAGGCGTCATCCTTATTTTTATGGTGTTTAATGTCATGAGAACATGACATGCACGAATCTATCCCATTGTAGCTCCTTGAATGTGAAGGAGGATCAACAATGGCCAAGGCGGAAGGACCACTAGTTAAATCTTGCAGTTGATTGGGTGCATCATCTCCATTAGTAGCTATCGAAAAAACCTCTGCCTTTTTCCTCCTCCTTTTGCATTTCATGCGGCTCACTGTGATGTTTGCTCATTTCTTCTTGGTCACTATCACTGTAAATGAAGAAGGATCTCCTTTCCTATTCTAGAGGTTCCAATGTTTCACCAATGAGAGGTTCAAGTAGTATGTATTCATCAATGCTATCATGTGGGATGTACTCTTCCACCGTGTTGATATACCCTTGTGGCATGATTCCAAGTGGGAGGAAAAAAGGAAGAGACACTGGTCCTTCTAGGGGATCAATGTATGTTGAGCAATCCGCCCCTGCAAATATTCCACAAATCCTATCATCCATCGCGTACAAGTGTCCTATAGGAGGGAAGGACCCTTGATGACAACTAGACAACATTCCCATTTGCTCCACCTCACCATTCAAAAGCTTGGGACTATATCGTTGTCCTTCTTTCATTGGTGCCCTAATGCCTTCTTGAGGACTACCTTCGGTTGAGTTGTCATTAGGTTCCAGCTCTTGGTATTCTAACTCAATCTCGTAAATACCTATAGGAGATGGTGTACTTGGCTGCCTCGCTTGTTCTTTGACCTGCTCGATGGCCTTTTGGCATAATTCTCATGTGAACTCCGAGTGTGATGAGTCATGGAGTATACAAAAATTCGGTAAAAACAATACCTCCAGATCCACTTGACATCTCAGCTCAGACCAATCTTTTTCTAATCTGGAGACGAGTTGGTTGAACCTTTCCATTATTGGGTCCTCATCATCACTTGGGAAGGAAGTCTGGCAATAGACAACCATGACATGCCATTGATCCCACTCCTCCAAATCTTCATTTTTAGATGCTAGGTCGCTGTCATTGTAGATGGAGATGTCCTCTAGTCTGATTTCACTTATGCCTTGATCATCATTCTCTACTATTACAAGGCTTTCATCCTTTTCCTCTTTTTGATCTTCAACAGTTGTGTTGGCTACACTAGCATCTGCCATTGCATACTTTGTTGGTTTGTCCCCAATTGCCAACAGATCCTCTTTTGGAATGGAGGAATTCTCTTTGCTGATAGAGGAAAGGCTTTCTAACTTCTTACCGATTGAACTTTCATCAAAGCTTTCTACTGTCCTATAGAAATCAAATCCTTCCTTTTCATTTTCAGCTTCAACGTTCACTCTCCGAACACTAGTTTGTGTCGAATCCCTTGGTTCCTCTTTGATGTGTTGTCCTCTAGATGTTGACAACTTTTTTGCCTCATAGGATGACTCATCCCCCTTGACAGTTGGCTACCCCAACTCGTTCAAAAAACTCCTGGCTTGAGTGATTATGTTCATCCATGATCACTGTTCATTCATAGTTTCAGTTCTAAGAACTTCCTCCCCTGCCCTTTTCCTTTTTTTTAATAAGTAACCTAAGATAAGGTTGATTGCACATTGTAAAGCCAAATCTGAAGCTGAAATAGGAGTTCTAGACTGTTGTTTGAACCTACAGCAACTGAACAACAATTTCCACATCCTAAGAACTTCATTTGCAGACCCAACTTCTCATGCTTCATAACTCATCCGTAAGACCGCCTTCTGATTCCAAAAAATCACATCAAACAACTGAGATATTCCAAGCACTATCAAGACCTGACATTAGAGACCTTGGGATAGTGTTATGCAATTTGACTATGGAAGATTGTCTTTCAAGAGAGGTGATGCACCTATGCATTACCTATGTTGAGAAGTGCATAAAACACCCATCAAAACCTACCATACATTTCAAGATCATAAATATCATGGTACCCATTAGTGAAACTTGGGGTTTTAAGCAATTCTGCATAATATATTTTTTTATCGGACATTGCTCTAGTTGTACTGGTGGTAGACATGCTTATATAATGTGAAGTTGTGAAATTTGAATTCCTTAATACCTATTATTCCTCCTTAATTTTTATTAATTCTTAAGTCTCTAAACCCAAACTTCAAAGTTTTACAAAATAAGATTTTAAGAAATGTCAAACGATGAAACGTAGCTGCAGGAATTCTTTCACCTACCCAGATTTTGAGTCCCGACTCTTGAAAAGATTAATGCTGATAGTCGTGGAAACTGGAATGGCTTTGTTGGAAGTGGAACTATGGAATCCAAAATAGGGTGGTGCATTCCAATGAGCAATCTGAAGAGTGAAGACTCAAATCTCCCTGTGTGTTGACCCTCTCACTTAAAAAAAATTCACTTGACACTTAGCAATACAAAGTGCTTTAAATGCTTTTTTTCTCAAAATTGGAACGTTAAAATGAATGAAACGTCTTAGGTCTACAAGTTGCAAATTCTTAACCGTTGATCTTTCTAAATATAATGGCTATAGGGTGATTCCAGAGGTTTAAGTTTGCAAGCCTATCACTCTGTGTATTTCATTACGGAATGCAACTACAACCATACATCAAATGTTCATCCAACGGTTGGAACTAGAGTAATTTATGATATTAACTTAAAAAAATAAACATGACACATGTGTTTTAAAGTTGTTTTAAAATTTTGTGCAGTAGGATTGGCATCAAGGCCAAGGGGCTGATAACTTAACATTGCAAAGGACTTGAAAAAATATCCCCGTGTGCCAAACCTCTCACTTAAAAACAAATCACTTGACAGTTGAGACTTAGCAGTACAAAGTGCTTTAAATGCTTTTTTTTTCTCAAAATTGGAACATTAAAGTGAATGAAACATCTTAGGTCTACAAGTTGCAAATTCTTAACCGTTGATTTTTCTAAATCTAACGGTTATAGGGTGATTCTAGAGGTTTAAGTTTGCAAGACCATCGCTCTGTGCATTTCATTACGAAATGCAACTACAACCATACATCAAATGTTCATCCAACAGTTAAAACTTCAGTAATTTATGATATTAACTTAAAAAATAAACATGACACATGTGTTTTAAAGTTGTTTTAAACTTTTGTATGCTAGGATTGGCATCAAGGCCAAGGGGCTGGTAACTTAACATTGCAAATGACTTAAAAAAATCTCCACGTGTGCTGACCCTCTCACTTAAAAAAGATCACTTGACACTTAGCAGTACAAAGTGCTTTAAATGTTTTTTTTCTCAAAAATTGAAAATTACATTAAAGTGAATGAAATGTCTTAGGTCTACAAGTTACATATTCTTAACCGTTGATCTTTCTAAATCTAACAGTTATAGGGCGATTCTAGAGGTTTAAGTTCGCAAGCCTATCGCTATGTGCATTTCATTACAAAATGCTTTTTGTGTGAAGAGTGTAGTTTCTTTTTCTATCGAGAGTTTTCAGTGTGGAGGCGAATGGCCAGGTCTTCTAAGCTTCTCAATGTCATTTAGGTTTTTGTGGAAGACTTGGATCGATTTGGGGCTGATATCCCCATCTATCTTTAGATGACGAAGAGCCTGACTTCCTTTAGGACCATCACAGACCAAAGGCTCAAGCAAATTCTATTAAATTATGAGTCGTTGGTGTTAGTGGCTATGAAAATGGTTCTGGGTTTTGACCACTTGGAAAGTAGAGAGTATGGAAGAGATAATTTGTAGGTCTCTTCTTAGTTCCTAGCCTCTCTTTTGGATAACCTGGTGCCGAAAGAGGAAGCTAGAAGCTTAATGCTCAAAATGTTTAAATGTGACTTGCTTGGAGGAATGGATGAGATTCTTCATGTGGTGGTAGAAGGAAGAGGCTGCCTATGGCCTTGAGATGTGGAGAGAGTGGGAATGGAGGATATGGTGAAGATATACCCATTCATCTTATATTTTCAAGGACCTGGATTAATGCGCCACTGGGCGATTGTCGCGGTTGTTGTGATTTTTCTAAAAAAGTTCTTTGGTCTAATGATGGTCGATAGTGAGGATTGGAAGGAGGAATTCAAAGAATTTGCACAGTTAAATAAATTTTTGTAAATTGGTGATAGTTCTTTTTTGTCTCATACTTGATAGTTTTTGGTTTTTCTATGCTTTGATAGTCTCTTCTAGATAGTTTTTGGTTCGTCTATGCTTTGATAGTCTTGTCTGGTTAATCGATGTCAATATTACTAATGGGGTTTTTTGTTTAGTATTTACTGGGGTCTATTTTGATATCATTTGGCTACTGTAAACATAATTCTGATGGGAGGGGTAGCATGATATATTTTTTCTTAAATTACCTGCATTGGCAGATGCATGTACTTCAGACTTATATTAATAAAATATGACTTACGTATAAAAAAGAAGTTGTTTTAAACTTTTGTGCGCAAGGATTGACATCAAGGCCAAGGGGCCGGTAACTTAACGTTGCAAAGGACTTAAAAGAATGCATAATGATATGGGGAACCGGGGGAGAAGGTCAACAACAAATTATAAATCAATAACGACAATGCCACAACATTTAGTTTTTATAATGTTTTTTGTCAATTTTATGGCAAATTTATTTTTTCATTTGTATTGCTTTATGTTTTACTTTTAAATCTTCATGCATTTATTTCTTAAATAGATATACCACAAAAATATACCACACTTTGATTTTATGATCAATGAAAATTATAGAAATTTGTGTGACAAGATCCATATTATAGCCTACATTGCATCCATAAACAGATTTGAAATCCCCTACTCGTAGTCCTTCCCCCATTCCTAACAAAATTCAATACCATCGACATCGGCCTAACAATGCTTTATCAACAAAACCCTCGTCACAACCCTGCCAATGGCCTGAACAAAATAGCTCACAACCTAGTATTGGTGTAACAATACTCTATTGGGCTGACTCATAATGTGCTCTCCCTGATATACCGATAGATTCAACAAAAGTAAGCACATCGCTATAACACATAAAAATCAGTGGAATGAATGATTGCTCTCCCCCGGTGGCCCGATATAACCATGAATTATCAAGTGCATATTGCATAAAGTATATTACTTAATTTCTCAAAGGAAAAAAACTGATTTGAATATATTAATAGACACTGAAGTTCTAAACTCAAAAAATAATTCTTTACTATAAGTGTAAATGAATAATGAAGAATAACACAAAACAACCATTTATTTTATTGCAACTAAATTTCAATGTCACATTATTACATTTGTTCTTAAAGACGAGTAGTTGTAGAGTAGGCAAGCTCTTGTTTTGTATAAATAACATATGTCAGTGTGTCACTTTACATAGACACAATTTAATAATTTATTCCAAGCTGTTGCTTGTTACAATGGATTACAAATTGATTCCAATTTCCAATCTTCTATTACTGAAAACTTACTACAAATGTAACTCTAAAAATTAAATTATAAATGCATGATTCCAAGCTTCTGTTGGTGACAACATAGTACAAATGTGGCTTTGAAAATAAATGCAAGATTCCAAGCTTTTGTTGGTGGATTTGCCAACCATGTTGGGGGGAAGGGGGTTCTAATCATTCTGGGGAAATGGGAGATGTGAAGATACAAAATGTACTTATCTCCTTTGAGAACTAGAGTCATGCAAAAGATGTAATAAAAATGTCTCTTTGAAAATAAATACATGGGGTTTGCCTGGCCAACCATGCTGGGGAATAGGGAGCTGTTAAGATACAAGAGGAGTAGAAAATCTTCTCCCATCTTTTGCATGCAACTTCCATGCACTGGTATAACACTTACCTCCATTAGGGCTCCTCATCCTAGTTCAAAACCTGTCTGATAAGTCAGGTTAACAAAATCAACTTCTTTCCAATTCCACCCATTTTGAACTTGAAGGAATTTCATGTTTTACTGATTACTCTGTAACTACATAATTGTAGACATGAGAATTTACAGTATCCCCAATAATACCACATCATCTTCTTCTTGAATCCTTATTAACCCTAGAAAATGAAAACCCTTATGACACTATCCACTACTCATTGAATCACTATCCCTATTTATGGGCCACCGGTGCTGCTACCAGCCTAGGTATAATGATAATTGTGATTCATGTACAATTAAAATGTTTAATTTGATTGACATCTGGCTACATGCCAACTATACCTCAAGCTAACAAGCTATCAAAATCACCAGTGCCACTCAAAGTTCAAATGATATGAAATAATTACAAATATTGTTTCATTAAAGCTATGAGTTGTCCGAGAAATTGCTTTGGATGTTCATATCGCATATGGCATTAATCACCGCCACTGCCACTTCCAACACTAGCAGTACAACAACCATACTTTCTTCAAAAAAATTAAGTATTTCAATTAAATGAAATGTACAACGTCGAGGCATTGAAAAGACAAAATGAGTGATGAGCGATGAGCCTTTATCTCACCACATTTCTGCATCTAACAGTCCTAGTGTTATTCCAGAGGTTTCAATTCACAAGTCTAGTGCTTTAGAAATTTACTTCCGAAATGCAACTACAGTCGTCCATCAAACATTCATCAAACGGTCCCTATGATTTTTTATTGCCATATCCGTTTATTTTGCCACTAATTTATTTTATTAGTTTGAGATTTTGTTTAATTCGCCAATGAAAATATAATTTTTTCTTTGAAAAAAGGTTTTAATCGCCAACAATTTTTTTGTTTTGTTTTGAAAACAAGATTAATTCGACAATGGAAAAAAATTTCTGGTTTGAAAAATGGTTTTAATCGCCAATGAAAAATATTTATTTGATTAAATTTTTTTGCAATTCGCCACGATTTTCCACAAACTTCTAGGGAATATAAAAGATTCGCTAATTGGGATTTTTTTTCCCGAAAAATAAAAAAATTCGCCAATAAAATTATTATTTTTTATCGGGAAGTATACAGGATTCACCAAGATTTTACACCTTCGCCGAGGGGGGGGTTTCTTAAATTTTTCCTTGAAGGACACATTCTAGGACATGTTGATCAAGGGTTGTTTAATTTAGGATGATGATGAGCTTTATGATAAGCCATTGATATAAACTTCACTGACGCATTTACTTATGACCTAGACTTTATATTTTGACACTTAGGTTCTCACTTTACAAATTGCTACACTTGTTTTCTACTTGTTTTACCAAAGGTTGAAGGTGACGATCGATTTATTATGGATGTAGGTTTATTGCGGGTGAAAGTGAAATGGGATGGGTGGTTTTGTATTTTTTGGAATATTTCAATGTTTTTGGTATTTTGAAAATCTTTTGAGGTTGTTTAGGGTTTTTCTCTAAGATATTTGAATGTTTTCTAGTGTTTTTGGGATTTTCCATTTTCAAATGTTTTTATTTTTTCTATTATTTGAATGTTTAAGGATTTTCTAAATATTTGGATGTTTTTGTGTTTTTTTGTTATCTAGATGTCTAGGGGTTTTCGAGTTTCGACCAAGAACCTAATCTAAAATACCTATCCTAGGGGTCTTGGGGGCTTCTCAAAGATTAGCCTTGCCTATTCTATACATGTAGAGACCACTTAGTTCCACTAACTCAACTTATTTTAAAGATGTAGATATAAAGAATTGAGAGAATGTCAGTTTATTATGACATACTCCTAAAGGACTGACATAGGGTATCTTGGGGGTACATCCGTGATGGCCTTGCCTACATTCAAGCTCAAAGACAGTGTAGTTCAACAAGGGTACTATTTTTTTGGATTTTTGATGTTCGACCTTTTTAGGGTTTTTGATATGTTTTGGATTTTGACTTTACAATTTTGTGAATGTTTTTGGATTTTTCGATGAGATTTATGATAACCTTAGGATATATAAGAACCTAATATGATCCATAATGAATTTCCCCAAGCATGACACAATAGACTACCTTGATATAGGTAGGACAAATTGACCTAGGAATATTCCAAGTAGTACTAAAGGGGATACAATACTTTCAAGTGATTAAGAGCGTCAAAATCATGCTCATCTAGGAATTCTAGCTTATTTAGTTGAGATATTCTATATTCTTCATCGGTGATCAGGTTCTACAGTGACACTCATAATGATGAGAGCTCAACCTCAATAGGAAAAAATGCTTCTAATTTGTAAACCAGGGAGAATGGGGTTGCACCTGTTGGTGTGTGCATACTGGTTCGATAGGCCCATAGAACAGGATTTAACTATAAATGCCAGTCATGGCCAACTTCATTGACCATTTTCTTTAGGATTTTTAGAATGGTCTATTTGTAGCCTTTGCTTGATCATTGCCCTAGGGGTAATATGGGGCTGAGAATTAGTGTTGGATGTTACATCTTTGACATAACTCTTTCACATCCTGATTCTCGAAGGGTGTTTCATTATATGAGATAAGGTTTTGCAGAACATCGTAACAAAAAAATTAGGTAATTTAGAATAAATTTGGTAATTTTTTTTTCCATTATGTAGGTCATAGGAATGAATTCAACCCACTTCGTAAAGTACTCTGTGGTTGCTATGATAAAATTGTGGCCATTGGATGAGGTTGGAGTGATTTTTCCTATGAGGTCAAATTCCTCACTGTGAAAAAGGCCAGGGTGTGATCATTGGTTACAACTCCTGAGCTGGACCATGAATTAGATCTCCATGCTATTGACACTGGATACATTTTTGCACATACTAATGGGCTTCTCTTTCCATGGTTGGCTAGTAGTACCCCATCCTCAACAATTTCTTAGCTAAATTCATACTGCTAGAATGTGAACCGCATATGCCATCTTGAACTTCTATTAAAGTAGTCAAGGCTTCCTCTTGGTTAAGACATCGTAGTAATGTTCCTTCGGTGCTTCAATAGTAAAGGGTAGCACCTAGGATTAAGAATCGGGATGCCTTCTTGACAAAGGTACTTTTAAGGTTAGAGGTGATATTGGATGGAAGGGTTCCTCTGCTTAGGTAGATGAATATGTCATGATACCATGGGGATCTAGGACCAAAAATGATACACACAAATTCAGATTCAGGGATTTTGAAGGTTGGTACAAGAAGTTGTTCTATGGAGAATTCACATTGAAGGAAATTATTCAACATGTCTAACAGTTATCCGATTGTTGCCATGGAATCTACTGCTTGATTGTTCATGCAAGGAATTTTCTCAAAAGTTATGTAAATGAAAAGTTCCTTGAGATTCTCTACCGACTTCTTGTAAGGAGTAAGATTGTCATCTTTAGTTTGATAGTCATCATTGACTTGGTTGATAACCAGTTGTGAGTCTCCATAGACTTTCATCTCTTGTATCTACCACTGAATCACTATCCTTAGACCTGTGATTAGAGATTCATACTTAGGAATGTTGTTAGTACATGGAAATGATAGCCTATATGAATTTTTAATGCAATCACCTTGAGGGGTGATGAAAAGAATACCCACTCTTGATCCATGTTGGGTGAATGATCCATAAAATTACATCTTCTAATGCTCTGTGAGATTGACAAGGAACACTGATTCCTCAGGGAACTCATATATGAATGGTTTCTCTGCATAGATGGGCACGTCTTCTAGTTGGTCTGAAATCACTAGTACTCTGATTACCTTGCGCTCCACATACTCTATGTAAAATTTAGTTAAGATCATTACCCATTTGGCCATTCACCCAGTGAGAGTTTCTTTGGATAACAGGTATTTCAATGGGTTGATATTTGTAATAAGTTTGATTTGATGTGACAACATGTAGTGTCTGAACTTTTGTGAAGCAAAAATACTACCAAGAATGCTTTCTCAATGGGTGAATAGTTCATTTCATAGCCCACCGAGGTCCTGCTGATGTAATAGATAGCCCTTTCTTTACCGTTTTCATCATGTTGTGCTAGAAGAGCACTTAATGTTGTTGATGTTGTTGAGATATAAAAAATCAATGGTTTGTTTGATATCCCTGACATGAGTACTGAAGGTTTCAATAAGTAGTCCTTGATCTGTTGGAAAGATTTATCGCACTTGTCACCCCACTTGTAATTTATTCCTTTATGAAGAAGATGCAAAAAGGGGTGGATTTTATCTGATAGTTGCGCTATGAACCTTCTGATGGATTTCAATCTTCCTTGTAATACTCTCATCTACTTTAGTGTTTGTGGTGGTTCCATGTCGAGGATGGATTTTACCTTTGTTGGATCAATTTCTACCCCTCTTTGCGAGATGATATAGCCAAGAAGTTTCCTTGATGTGACCCCAAAGAAATACTTTTTTGGATTGAGTCGTACCTTGTACTCTTCAAGTCTATCAAAGATGGGTCCTAAGACTTTTATATAATCACTTCTTTTCTTTTATTTTTCCAAAATATCATCCACATAATCTTTGACTATTTTGTGGATCATGTCATGAAAGATGAGGGCCATTGCTCTTTGATAGGTTGCTCCTGCATTCTTTAATCTAAATGGCATCATGTTCTAGAAATAGGTTCCCCATTGACAAGTGAATACAATTTTGTGTTGATCCTCCTTAGTGATCATGATTTGATTATAGCCTGAAAAACCATCCATGAGTGACAACATTTCATGCCCAACTGTTAAGTCCACAATGAGGTCAATGTTAGGAAGAGGGAAATCATCCTTCAAGCATGCCTTGTTTAAGTCTCTGAAATCTATACACATTTTGATGCCCCTAGTGGGTTTTGAGATTGGTACTAGGTTTGAAACCCACTCAAGATAATCTATTGGTTAGATGAATCCAACGTCAAGAAGCTTTTGTAACTCTAGTTTCACCAAGAGTGCTATCTCAGGGTGCATCTTCCTTAGCTTCTATTTTATTGGCTTAGCTTCTGGATAGACCTCTAAGTGATGCACAAATAATTTTGGATTGAGCCCTAGCATATCAGTGTATGACCATGTAAAGTTAGCTCTTCACTCTTTCAAGAATGCTTCTCATTTTTTTTGTTCTTCATCCAATAAGGATTCCACATAGAAATTGATCTTGGGTGCTTCGTTTATTCCCACATTGATTGGAGTAGATTTTTTTGCTAGCACAACTGACTTCTCTAGATGCATTGCACTAAGGGGGAGATTGAATCCCTCATCCTTAGGCACCTCAAAGAGGTTTTCACCTTTGGATACGTCCTTTATTTTTACTATTTTAGGATAAAAATGTGTCACAATGTTGTTTTTTCACTCAAAGAGTTGCATGTTAGTTGCATTTCATCAATTTTGTGACTGAAGGATTCAATCATCTCCCTATAGTATACCCTTGTGCCGAGCTCTATGTCAAAAATTTCTTTGTGGTCTGCCCATGGTAATTTGTCATGGAGTCCCATGAATTTTGAGATCTATTCATCATTTTTGAATAAATCAAGAATCAATGGTCCTTTTTGGTCCATTTCGATGAGTTGTGGGTATACTAGGCATATTTCAGTCGATTGATTGCTTGGAGCAAAGGATGTTATGGATATCATGAAGAGGGATTTATTCTCAAATAGGTCAAAAACATCAAGGGGGAAGTCATCTAAGGTCATGTCACACGATGTAGGTGACCAAGAGGAAGCCTCAACCCATTTAGCAGAAGTACCCTTGCCAATAAGGGTAACCTTGCTACTAGTACAACCTAGTCCAAGATTCTCTAGTCCTTTATTAGGAACGATGGGTTATAGCAAGCCATTATCATTTTTTCCTAGTTTCTCATTCTTGTTATAACCCATTCCCTTCATTAGTTGCAAGCCTTTATTTTCATCTTCCATGGGAAGAGCGGGGACAGGTCGTTCATCTTGATAGAGGAGTTTATAGATATCATCCTCATTAACATATTCTTAGTTTAAATCCCCCCATTTGGTGAAGGTAGTAGCTTCCATCTTGATTGTTTTGGGTTATTTGTTGCTAGATGTGGGTTTCCCATGAGATTGAGGAGAAAGAGGTAGCTCTCCTAAGAAAAATGTGTTCTTCATTAGCTTATAGTTCCCACAACCATTATCCCGAATCACTGCTTTGATGTTTGGAATATTCTGCACAATGGGTGTTTTCATTTTTGAGGTCAATGCAAGGGATGACAGATCAACAAATGAGGGAGAAGATGTAGGCCCTTTGTCATTCTTGGGTATTTTGGGTATCTTATAGAACTTTGCCTCAAGATTCTTACAATAATAAAAAGGCTTAGTATCTCCATGGATAGTAATCTCTCTGCCCTCAAAAGGAATCTTTACACATTGATGATAGGTTGAGGCTAGAACTTTTAGGTCATGGATCTATAATCGACCAAGCAGGATGTTATAGGGAAGATCAAGGTCTAACACTTGGCATGTAGTTTGCAATGATGGGTCCTATTTTGATGGGTAATGCAATGATTACTTGTGATACCCGCTCTTGGTCATCATATACTCTGATGGTAGTACTTTTTTCTTTCTCAATAGTATCCTCTGAATAGCCTAGGTTCTTGATTAACTAAAGGGTACAAATGTTCAAACCAACAACTCCATATACTAGGACTCTTTTAACCTTGTTATTATGAATGACAACCTCAAGGTTTAAAGCGTGGTTATGAGATGGCTGTGATGGTAGGTCTTGTTCTGAGAAGGTGAGAATATGCTTAGCGATATGCCCCACCATAGCTTGAAATTGATTTGTATCAATATCCTCAGGGACATATGACTTTGACAAAGCTTTCTCTAAGATTTCCCTATGTGTGAGGATAGTCTCAATAGTTCCAAGATGGAAATCTGTGTGGGGGTCTTCTTAAGCTAATCTAGGAGATTGTACTTGTTGGGATTTGATGTTGGAAAAGTAGGCTAAGCCCTAGATTGAGATGGGAATCCTTGGATGGAAATTTTTCCACATCACATGGTGAATCAACACTCTGCACTAGGTCCTTTTATGGTGACAACGATAATGACGCTATCACAGGAACTGACCACATTGGAATAGGTATGCTGGACATTCGTGTAATCCTTAGCTTTTCTGGTATTGTTTGCTTTGTTATGATATGACATAGGGTTCTTGTATATCTTGAGATCCTAATTCTTGATTGGTACCTCAACATATATGGTGTCATTTTCTTTAAGGTCTTGGATAATATTCTTGATCCTGATGGAGTTTTCCATTTTGTGTGCTTTGATTTTGTGAAAGTCACAAAGGTTATTCTCGTTATACCAGGATGGTTTCTCTTGTGGTTCTTGGTAGTTTTCAAAGTTGGTAAGTGTTATCAGGTTTGAATCTACCAACTTCTTCATGATGGTTTCAATAGGTTCAGATAACTATGTGTAATTGCATTTAGGATAGTTGTTCTTGTTAGGGGTTCACCTTTGTTGCATGTCAGTGTTATTGATTTGATTGTTCTGAGGAGGTGTTGTTTGTTGCACAGTTTGTTCAATGTTAGCAACATGATTATTGTTTGGTCTAGGATAACTTAGGACTACCTTAGCATCTACCAAACCATCATTTGTTACGTTCTTGTTCTTAGCCCAAACATGAGGCTTTTCGTTTGAACTAGTTTATGGGTGATTGTCTTTGTAAGCTTGGATACTTTCCTATGAGATTAGAGCTCTCTCGATGTTAAGGTCTCTTGGGAAAAGCTCATCATAAGACGTGATGCACTACATTTTCAAGTGGAAGGATAGATTTGGGTCTAGATTTTCTATGATGATCCCCATTTTTTGTTCATCGAGAAGAGGCCACTTGCTCTTACTAGATCTTTGTCTCCATTGTTGTAAGAAATTAGTAAAAGATTCTCATTTTTTTGTTTGAGAGTGTACAATTATTCTAGAATTACATCCATGTCAAGGTTAAAGGAGAAGTGATCGATGAATTTATCGGTAATTTCTTGGAATGTTTTGATAATGAGAGGTAGGTGAGAAAACCAATCCATGGCAGGACCTCGTAAACATTGAGAGAAGAGGCACATTAAATAAGAATCATTGTAGGCCACCTCCATACACATGAAGTTGAACCATTTGACATGGTCCATAAGACTTCCTCTCCCTTTTTTATTTATCGAATTTAGGGATTTCAAATCCGGGAGGGAATGATACCATTGCAATGTTTCGATCAAATGGATATGGACATAGATTATGTTTAAGGGGCTTATTTGTCTTTCCCATTTGAAGATCCTGCATTTCTTGGGATAGTGCCTTAAATTGTGATGCTAGATCATCTTCCAGGTTTGATGGAGGAACATATGTTGGGATGATGGATGTGTTGTATGTGGGATTTTGATATGATAAGATGTTGTATGGGGTGTATGGTGGTGTGAGATTTTGTGATGATGATTGTGGTGCTGATGTATATGTTCCTAATGCATTTGTATTGATGATATTTTGTTGAGGATTATAGTAGGAACTTGGTTGTTGTCATTGTTTTTTTTGGGAATACTGTTGAGATAATAAGGCTTTCTATTGTTGGTGAGCCACAAGGGCTTGATATTGGGCTTGTTGTTGTTGTGCAACTAGGGCTTATTGTTGGGCATGTTGTTGTTGTTGTGCCATGAGGGCTTGCTATTATTTTTGTGTTGCTAAGGATGCTTGATGGGATTGATGTTGTTGATGAGCCAAGGCTACTTGTTGTGTCGCTAAGGCTACCTATTCTTGTTGTTGTTGTGTTGCTTGCTGTGTTGTTAAGGCTGCTTGCTATTGTTGCTACTGTTGTTGTGCTGAGCTTGTTGTGCTGCTAAGGTTGCTTGTTATGCTGCTAAGGCTACTTGATATTGTTGCTATTGTTGTTGTATGGCCTACTGATATTCTTTTTGTGCTGCTAAGGCTTCTTTCTATTGTTGTTGTTGTTGTATGGCTTGCTAAAATGCTTGTTGTGCTCATTGTAAAGCTAAGGCATCCGCTTGCAGCGTAGGATCAGTTGGTTGTTGGGACATCTATGATGGATTTTGAGTGGCGATGTTTTGAGTGGGTAGCGGGTTGCTGATGAGAGATCGGGGGTTCCCTTGGTTTAACATTCCTTGTAAGATAGTGGATTGGGATGGAGGAATGTAAGTTTTATGTCCCATTTGATTTTGCATGGTAAAGGGGACTATGGGAAAAAATAAGGTTTGTGCCATTAGATTTTGATATGGTAATGAAACACTAGGACCTTGAGTCCATTGATTGAAAAGGTTACCTTTTCCCATGTCTTGAGGATTCCCTTGTGCTAGGGATGTGGTCAAGATATCACCTGGGTTGATGGGATTCATTACCAAAGGATTGTTTTGAGATGGGTTGAAAATGGATGGGATGGATGTGTTTTTTGAAGCCAATGGTATGGATGAACAATTTGGAGGATTGGGCAGAGATTTCCTAATCTATATTAACGGTTGACTTTGTGGTATGCTATTGGCATGCCCTTATGTGCTATTTCAAGACACTTGGTCCACACTGCTTTGTGTGATGGTGGGAACACTTGCGATACGATGGGTATGGATGAAGAGGGGTGTCCTTGATATGTGGAGCTTGTTGTGGAGTAATGAAGTTCAAGGGGTTTATAAGGCTATTTGGGATCCTTGAGAATGGGAGGAGCTTCAAAGGTAGGTGTCCAAGTGGTTTTTTGGGATGGAGGATTGGTATCGAGGGTACCCACAAGTGTGTTACTTTCGAATGGAGAAGTTAGAACAAAGTACTTGACAAGGCTAGTTGCAATATTGGGAGTGGATGTTTGATTTAGCCCTAGTGATGGAGTTCTAAAGCCTTGTGTCAAATTTTGTGAAACAAATGATGGGGAAATTGGAGCTATGTTTTCAAAGGCTTGATGTTCCATGATTTCCTCCCTAGTAAGTTCAAATCGATTGTTCGTGATGTATTCTATCTCATATGGTCCTGATGGAGATGATGGTTGTTGTGATGGGGTATCTTGACTTCTTGGATCAAATTCTAGAGGATTTAGATCACTTGAGGTAAATATGACTTTAGTTTTCTCCATGATTCTCTTGTGTTGTGATCTTGTCTTTACCATAAATTTTGGGTCACCTATGGGAGAGTTGTGTTGATATTTTTGAATTTTGAACTCTCTAGTTGACTCAAATCTAGGTAAAAGGGGCACTCTAAGTATTTTTGGATCAATGATGATAATGGGAGATGAAAAGGTGAATGATGTGGGAAGTGATCTTTGCAAATTTTTTGGGACAATACTTTTGAATTGAGAGTTTGATGTTTGATGTTTGATAAAGGATGTTTATGAACTTGGAAATCTTTAGGGTAGACTCGTGACCTTCAAGATAAACTAGTTCAAAGATGATACCTAACTCAACCAAATGTATGGAAAAGGATACATTTCACATACAAAGTAGCTAAGTTAGGGGTTGGTTTGATAGATGTTCAAGTTCAAAAGTATTGGTGTATTCAATTTTTTTGAAAAGTTTGGTGAAGTGAAGGATGAAGTGTTTGACCCAATGTTGACTTAAAATGAACCTTTGTTTGATAAGACCAAGGTAGTGAGAAACATGCTAGACCTCTGAAGTTTTCAAATCCTAAAGAACCAATGTTTTAGATAGGTTCATTATCATGAAAAAGACTTGGGTTTTGACCAAAAAATAACATATACAATTCTGGATTTTTCCTTGAAACACGTTTGTAGAAGTAATATAATAACTTAGTTCTATTTTGGTGAAGTGTTGCAAGATGTTTTTTGAGAGCTTTTGGAGTAAGATTCCTAAGTTTAAAATTATGACTTGTAGACCTTCTTTTGGGGATTTTGATTTTGCATGAGACCATTTAGAGAAGTCTAAGTCTATGGAAGAAAAGAGGATATTTATTGCCACACGGGTGGTGGTAATTTGGGCCTTCCAACCTCAATATCAGTTTGTTCCTCTTCTTCGTCTAAGATGTTTGCAAAATTTCTCCATTGAGCAGGTGTTTCCTTTGTTTCAAAAGTGAAGCTTCTCAAACTGCTAATTATATCAGTTTGTTCTCCTTCAATGATTTGAAAGTTTGGTTGAATAATGGCAGGTGTAAGATCAGGTTGTTCAACAGGAGCAATCGGTCTCCAAATGGTCATGTGGGATTCAAGCTGCCAATTTTATCTTGCTTAAGTGTGTTTATTTTACCACAAACACTTGTCTTGATTATGGTTTCAAACTGAATGTTTATGTCACCAACATCATAAATTTCACAATGTCCATTTTGTGAAAATCATAAGGTTGAAGGCATAGTTGCTTATGTTTTCTTTGGAAAATATGGTTTGAGATATAAGTCAAGATATTTAGAAATCTCTAAGGATAGAAATCCTCAGGACAAGCATTAATATCAAGGCTATTTCAAAAGGCATCTATATTTAGACCAAAGGGTTTGAAATTTTGAGGAAGATAGTGAATGTTTGTTTGCAATGTTTTGGAACCAAGAAATGTATTAAACTAACTCACAATCATTTACCACCTAGGTTAAATGGCCATACTTGTTGAGTCCCCACTTAGATTTCTCCAAACACAAAGACAATGTGAACAGTTAGAGATTTGGTGAAATTCGCTCCCCTCCACGACACACTTCTCGAGACCACCAAATCTCAAAATCTTGAAGATCCTAAGATCCTAAGTATTTTTTTGTTTCAAAAATGAATAGTAAAAATGTGCCCGACGACTTTAGAATGACCATTCTTGCATCAAAAAGCATTAATGACTTTTGGTAACTAAACAATTTAGTTGTTAGTAACAAACTGAGAACACCTAGCTGTATACACACCCACTTTGCCACTTAAGGATATTACTACCATTCTCGTTCTAGTTAAGATATGGTACTAGGTGTAGTATGTTATATAGTCCAAGATAGAAGGTACTTTCTCACGATTTCCCAACCTTTAATATAGCCCGTTGATAAACGTGCTTGTAAGAACTTGCCTATGAGTTTCCTATTGTGGGGTGTGTCTCATAGTAAGTCCTCTCTTAAGGGTGCCACAAAGAATAAAGGTGTACTTAAGTATTTCTCTTCACCCAAGATCGCATGAAGCACAAGGGGATTGGATACATACTATAAGTGCACACAAACAATGAAGTACACTTGGAGTGTTTCTCTTCACCCAAGATCACACGAAGCACAAGGGAATTGGATACACACTACAAGTGTGTCACAAAAAAACAAGCACTCATTCATTTTAACCTCTAAAGGTAAGATGATTTCATTTTATGCACCAAATGAAATGTTAAGTTTCCTTGTTCAATTTTAAACCCAAAATACAATGATAAAATGAGGGTTCAGTTTTAGTCCCGTTTGAGAATTTTTTTTAAACCCAAATGAAAATTAGTGAGGTTCTAAAGCATAAAATGAAAATCATAAGAAATCGAGTTATAATTTCCCCAAAAGTGTCAAACACTTGTTACAATTATAATATTTTAAGACAAAGATGCTTCTTCACTTTAACTTTTATTGTCTAACCTACAAAACCCAGTTAGCCAAAAAACCAGAACAACGTTAGAGGCATGTCAGTAACCTATCTAATTAGTTAAATGGATGCATTATGGAAGCCATTAATGGAAGCTAAGATATTATGCAACTAATTTAAACTAAAATATGCTAAATGTGAGCTAAATATGAGGGTGAGTGTGATTGATTTCAATAAAAAAAAATTCTTTTTGAAACATTGATCCATTTGTCTCCAAATAGTGAACTAATTATAGGAGAGAAAATGAGAAATGAAGGGTTGAGATAAAAAAAGCTACTCAACGGCCAAGAATGGAGGAAATGGGAGGCATGGATCATGGATTCTCATCAATGGATGAGAATGCAAGATGCGATTTTAATCAAGGGTTCTCATTCCCTCAAACAAACACACTTTTGACTTGTACAAGAGGTCAAAAGTTAACTTGCACAAGAAGTTTTGAGTTAACTTGCATATGAAGCTAACTGAGAATATTCCCTTTTTCAAATGATTGGAGGAGAGAAAATATTCTTTGAAATATTCTCATTGGTGAGGAAAAAGGATATTTTTCAAATTAAAACAAAGTTTATTTGCGCAAAAGGGGAGGGAATATTCCATGAGAATATTCCCCCTTTAGAGGAATGTGCAAAGGAGGAATATTCCCTTACAAGTGGGGGTGGCCGGGGGGGGGTGGGGGGGGGTGGGGTTGGCTGAAATTATATTAGTTAATAATTGATAATTAAAAAATGTTAATTATGCAATTATGGGATTAGAAGAATTACATGATATTCATTAAATAAAGTAATTTAATGAAAAGGGGGAAAAAGTGAAATGACATTTAATTAAATAAATTAGGGTTATTTAATTAAATAGGAAGATTTAGGGATTTAAATTAAATAGTTTGATTTATTTAATTTAATGAGATGAAATGTTAGCGTGAAAAGGGGGAATTAACCCTATTAAATGAATTAGGTTAATAGATGCAAATGATGCAATTAATTAAATATCTAGGCTAATTTAATCAATTAAGCAAAAAAGAGGATGGGTTTTAAGAGGAAATGATGTTAGTATACTTGTTACAAGTGTATGATATCATTTAAGACATTTTTCAGTGTCTACATACTTAACTATACCTTTGTTGAAGAAGGATTAGGTATTTTTTCAATGATATGATGCACTTGTTGATTCTCAGATGTGATCATTGTTTGTCCTTGATGACAAATCCACTTGATTTGAGTCTCATGGTTTGATTGCTTCAGATTTGGTCTCTCAAGATCTTTATGCTCTTCATATTCAGTTGTCTTGACATGATATATACTTGATGGCTCTTGATGATATTAGTTTCTTTACATGGTCTTCTCATAACACGCAGTTTCTGAGTTCAGCTTGTTTTGATCATGATGATTACAATTGGTTCATATGGTGATTCACATGGTTCATGGAATGCACTTTCAAGTTTCAATTTTTACATGTTGGTACTGATATTTGACATGGTGTTCATTGTGACAGGGCATGCATTTGCTTCAGATATATATGCCATTGCTATCTTGATAGGTCCCAGGATCTTTATGCTTCAGGTTGATCATGTTCTTGATGATTCAGGTTCAGGTATATTCAGTAGGTATATTGTTTCAGCTGATCATTTTTTAGGTTGATCTTGGTATTGGCACTTAGTGCATGGTCATTTGATTCTATATCGTCATGGAATCTTTTCATTTCCATGGTATCAATGGTTATGACACATTGATTGATATATATGACGTATGAAATCTGGTTCATTGTTTATATATATTGCTTTAACAAGCAATTACCTTGTCTAAGGCTTTGGGCATTATGGTATTATCACTATGACCTAAATTCATAAAAGTATATTATCAAAGGTCATTTCTTATAAAGGTATAAAGGAGTCAGAATCTAAAAATAATTAAACCCTATCGGGTTTCCTTAAGCATTCATTGAAGTTGATATCATTCCTATCGATCTCTTGAATTTTTGACTTTGTGTAAAGTATTTTGAATATAATACTTGGCTGATTACTATGCAATCGACAAACATCATTTGTCATTATCCTTGTCGACATTTTGAAGTACTTGGACATGGAATAAAGTTTATTAAGTGATAATATGAATTGATAGTTAGGAAGTAATTATCAAGGTAATGATGGCTTCAACATCCATGGTAAAAGGTTTTGACAACGGACTTAAATTCATTATGTTATTTTATTAAATCATGTACTTTAGTCATTTCAGACTTCAAATTTTTATCTTTCTTGGCAAAGTCATCGAATACCTTGTGAAAGTATTGATTAGGGCAGAAGTCATTTCGTTGGCTCTTCTTGCAAAAATAGGGTTGGTAACCCTAACCACCACCATGAGAGTGGTCTCTTCTCTATTGTGAATCTACTCTTAGCTCTCTCTGTCATCATTCTTTTGTACCGAAATCAACTCATTATGAGAGCTCAACCAACATATGGTTTTTCTCAGTGCATGAAAAATTGCTGTCGGTTGTGATCTTTCAAGGGAAGTCGATGGGAGTTACAAACCTAGGAAGCTATGGTGGTTGGCATCAAATATATTTGGTATTTATTTGACTTTCTTGCTGCTTGAACAGGTATTATTCTCTTTATTTCAAGGATGTTTTAAAAAAGAGTAGTTACTTCACTTTTCTTGAATATGGAAGGGTGTAAATGGGTTGTTAGAATCTTGTGTCAGGACATCATTCTTTGCATTTGTTCTACCTTTTCTTCTCCATTATCAGTTTTTGAAAAAGTTATTCATTTTATTTTGAGGCCATATAAACATGGTATGAAAACAGTTACAATTCTTGACAAGCCTTTGCTGTGATTCTTATTTTTGTTTTTTATCAACATGATAAAATGTGGTGTGAAGGGAAAAGATGCTTTGGTGAAATATTGTTTCCACCTATCACTAATTATGAGGGTTTTTTAAAACAGATCCAAAAGTGTATTTTGTTCCATCAAAACACTTTGAAAAAGACAGATGATATTATTGGTGCATATTGTTATTATATTCAGGGTTCTTGGAAAATAACAGACATGGGATTTTGTCTTATCTGAAACCTTCGGTGAAGGTACTAAACATAATGTGTGCATATTTTGTAAAGATATAAAAACAGTGAAAAATCACTATTGTGGGTTGAATACAACCTTTGAAAAAGAGATTGTGCAAATAGCTCTATAATAAAACCTAGAAAAGATGATGCAAAGAAGATAACTAACATGTCTGGTATTTTGGAGATTCATGTATGAATCTTTAAGATATTAGATAGATTAGAATGAGAGAAATATGAGAGATGTATTGTAAAAGAGTAACCCTCTGATATATTATTGTTCGAGATTTTGTATTGGAGTTGGTGCTCCTAAAAATGAAGGAGTTGGTGCTCTTGGACTATGAAGAGTTGGTGCTCTAAGTGAATAAAGAGAATTATTTTCAAGTGGTTTTTATTCCCCAAGAGGGTTTTCCACTCAAGACAAAATATTGTGTTATGTGATGATCTTGTGTGTGATTGGTTTATTTCCTTGATTAAAATATTGTCTTTTGTTGCATAAAAAGTTGTTGATGTCGGTCATTCATTTCTACCATTCTTTAAATCAAAGAATCTTGCATAAAAGGTTTAGTTATAATGTGTAAAGTTTATCAAGTCAGTCTTTGTTAATGAAATGTTTATCTGATTCATAATGCATATAATATTGTTTGAGTTTAAGTGAAGTCTATTCTTCAGTAGTCATTTGATATTCTGATTTAAAAGTTTAAAAATTTGTGACTTTCGTAAATCACTGATTCAGCCCCCCTCTCAATGATTCTAGTCTTCCAACATTTGGTATCAAAGCATATGGTCCTCATATAGGTCTAAACCACCTAGGATTCATTTTGGTTTTAGATTTTATCAAACATGTCACAAGTTCAAGAAAGTACTTATGTTTGAATGATACAAACTATGTTTTATGAAGACATATCTGGTTTCAATTGATGTTGGTGTATAGAGCCATACCCATGCATAAGTCTAAACATATTAGGGTTTACTGATTATGGAGTATTCATTATGGCTAAGTGCAAAAGAAATAAAAGTCAAAAGAAAACCAATAGTGTTAAGAAAAAATTTGATCAATCAATCCCTATCAAGTCTAGTGAAGTTTTGTCTCAAGAAATACCCTTGTCATTTGATACTAAAAGTGATTCTATAGTTGGAGAAGAAGGAGATCACTTAGTAAGTGAATTTGAACAAGAATTTGGTGAAAAGGAATGTGAAGGTGATGAGTTTGAGGTTGTTTTGGAAGGAGAACTGCTTGCTGCCTTAGATGAACTTAAAAGGCTTAAACAAGAAAATCAGGAACTTAAGGTACAACTTCAAAAGAGTATTGATACTAATATGGTATTAAACCAAAACTATGATAAATCTGAAAATAATATTTAATTTTTGAAAGCTCAAATGGTTGATAGAAAAAGGATTGAAGAGGGATTGGAAGTCAAGTTAAAAGACAAGGATGAATTGTGCAATAAACTAGAAAATGAGGTTGCTTCATTAAAGAAATGCCCAGTTAATGATTCCTTGTTAAAAGAACTAACTCTTAAAGATGATATGATTATAAGTCTAGAAATTGAAATTGAAGAATGTAAGAGGATAGCAGATGTTGTAAGGTTTGATTTGGAGATTAAAAAGATTGAATGTCTAAAACTTGAAGGAGAAGTAGTTGCACTAAGGAAAGAACTTGAAAGTGTCAAGGTTCAATCAGGTAAAAATAAAAAATTTGATCATAGTACTAATCTATTGAATGAGATGTTGGGCAGAAAATAACATTCTAAGGATCCTACAGGAGTGGGATATGAGGTTGGACAAAGCTCTGCAGAAGAATCTAAACATGAGACAATGTTTTCTATTGCAAATAGAATGAGGTTTACAACCAAGCAAACACCAAGAATGAAGGTTGATCTTGGTTACCATTTTTCTGCACCAAAGGATGACATTGATGCTAGAAGACAATTTAAAGGCATTCACAAAGAAAGGAGAAATGTTTTCAGATCTTCACACCTAGGCATAATCAGTCATTTAGGTATAATCATTATTTTCAAGGATATTGCTATGTTTGTAATGAATTTGGTCATAAGGAAATTGATTGCATGAGATGGTCAAATAAGAATCATTCTAATGTCTCTATAAATAAAAATGTGGTGTGTTACAATTGTAACAACTTTGGTCATTTTAGAAAAGATTGTAGAATGAATACAAGTGATAATTATGAAGGGAACAAAGTTGGAAATGTCTATAGGAAGTCTTTTGTTCCTTAGAAAAATCATAAGATCATTTGTTTCAGATGTAATAACATTGGGCATAAAGTACAACAATACAAATTTAATATAAAGTCAAGTACTTTAAACAAACAAGTGAAAAAGTCTACATTGGTGTGTAGAAGAAAGATAAATCAAGATGAAAAGAAGAGAAATAAAGATGAATTTTTGAAAACTCCTTGTGCACTCCTTGCACATGTGATACCATCCAGGTCCTAAGAAGAAGAAACGACTCAAGGGGAGTCTATTATGGTAACACATTTTTCCCCTATGAAGTCTAGAATGAGTTGTTTAATGATTCAGATTGGAAATTCAAATTGTTTAAGGTTTCATGAGATAGTTACTTAAGACAGGATAAAATTAGTTATAGAAAAATATGTTGCTTGGACACATGTCAAGTAATATGCAGTGATAATGGTGAGCAGTGATTGAACAATGCTATATCATAGGGAGAGGGTTCTTGCATATTTCATTATCATGGTACAAAATACTTTTGGTGATTGGTTGTAATACAGTATGGTGATCTATACATTCTCAGCTTGTCATTGATGTATGGCAATGGTATTTATTACATTCTCAGTTCATTCTTGGGGTGCTTGACAGTGATATTCCTTTGTATTTTTTTCAATGAATTACTACTTGCAAGTTGTGCAATTGATGTATACATTGATATTTTTGATCTCACAATACTTGATTTTATGATATTTATATGCTAAGTTCTTGTTTGTGTTGGGAATAATAGTGATAATGAGTTGATGATAATAGTCTTAATGCTATGGTTCATATATATCATCATACTAATGGATGATAGCTTACACTTCATGCCATTTGTGGACAGATTATTTTTGGCTTTGCTTTGCTGCAACATAATGTCAATGAATATGAGTACAATACTCTTTGCCTATGATTGATAGGAATAGTGGTTTAATAACTTCAGTGGTCTGTGTTTCTCAGAAGGTCCATGAGTTCGTTGATTTCCATGAGATAATGGTGGCTTGGACAATGAAGCAGTATTCATTTTTTTCTTTGTCTTTAAAGTTTGATCAGTCTCATCATTTCTTAACACTTTGATATCATTCTTAACAAATACTTGTTGTGCACATAATATAATGCTTGGTCCATCTTATATGAGTGAAGTTTCAATAATAGGGCATGATAAGACAGTGGACTTTAATTGTTTAAGATATTGGTTGGAATATAGTTTTTGGCTTGTAAAAATGTAATGATTATGGCAGCTAGCTGAAAGGAAAATGAAAGTGAATGTTGCTTTAAATCGAGTTTTTGTAGTGCTTGGAAGTTGCCTAGACAATTAGACAAATGATAATTCTATAATTCAGTGCTTACAATGGTTTATACCGATTTGGTGTTCTTGCTACTAGGACAATGATCTTTTCATTGTGTGTCACTTGTGTTTCTCTAACATATCTCTTCCAAGAAGCTTCAAGTTTGAAAGTTCTGTGATAGTTCTTTGGAATAAGGATTAATGGACATTTGATGATGGTAATATTTCATGGATAGAACATGAACAACATTCAAGAAGACCTTAGAATTTATACAGGGTGTCTGAGATTCAAGTATTTATCTGCATATACTTGCTGATCAGGATCAACATATTATGCTTTTATTAATGGTTTCTTGAATTAATACAGTTTTAGTCTTTACAGGTTGTGTTGCAGGACTTATAGAATTATGGAGGAATAATGGTGCAGTAGTGTAGCTTTGGGTCAAAACAAGTTCTTGACATTGGATTTGATGAAATGTTAAAAGAGATGGTAAAAGAGTATATATTCATGATCACTCGGTGAAGATTACAAAAGCCTAGTATATCTTGTAGAAAAGTTATCAAAGAGGCATGATATGATCACATAAGGAACATAAGATTACCCTTGCAAGACAACTGAAGAGGTGAATTGGAAGAAGCTAATTGTGTTTGAAGTTGATAAAGCATATGCAATGATAATATATTTGTAGAGGTATTTGCATGATAGTGCTCAAGTAATTAGATATTCATCTTGAAAAATATGGCGTGACAAGTTTATATCTTCAAAGACAGTGCATACAATGGCTGGGATAGGTATATTTTTTTACAAGAACATTGAGTTTAGTCATGTTATTGTAACAAACACAGTCAAAGTATGATTGGCAACAATCAAGGAGGATAAGTTCACAACAGTAGCAGATGACACAAGTGATCTTCAAGTAATAGAATAAGAAGGAATATTTCTTCTTTATTTATGCAGAGTAACATCAGGGAAGAAACATAAGTGATGATTCTACATTGTCAAGATAATGATGTGATCTTGTTTATGCTTATGATATCTATTCCAAGTAAGTAACAAACAAGGAGCAAGACTAATTGGTAAGAGTATCTTGAGATTTGTTTTTTTCTCACAAGTGTGCTTTAAGCTTGTGTAGATTCTTGTAATATTATGAAAGATGTTGAAAAATATCATGTATTTGACAATCCTATACTTGAAAGAGATTTGCAGTGAGATTCTTGAGAATCTTGTTTGCTTTGTTATCTCAAATAGGGGGAGAAGCTCATATGTTGTAGATGTTATCTTGTAATTGACAAAACATCTTGAGAAGTGCATAGTTGATGCCTTGGTATATGCTCATTTAGGCTGGTAACATTGTTTATACTATTGGTATGATTGGTCATAGTGTGATAATATTTATTGATAGCATCTTTATGTTTTTTGCTCTATTGCACTACTTGTAGTTGGTTATTGTGTTGGATAATTGGTTGGCTTCTCAGTTCTTTATCTCCATGGAATCTCACATTCTCTTCTTTTATTCTTTGTCATTGAGGAAAAAAGGGGGAGAGATGATATGTGTTTTTCCATCAAGGAAAAAGGGGGAGTTTTTTGATTCTCAATTGTGATCATTGTTTGTCCTTGATGACAAATCCACTTGATTTGAGTCTCATGGTTTGACTGCTTTAGATTTGGTCTCTCAGGATCTTTATGCTCTTCATATTCAGTTGTCTTGACATGATATATACTTGATGGCTCTTGATGATGTCAGTAGCTTTACATGGTCTTCTCATAACATGCAGTTTATGAATTCAACTTGTTTTGATCATGATGATTACAGTTGGTTCATATGGTGATTCACATGGTTCATGGCATGCACTTTCAAGTTTCAATTTTTACATGTTGGTATTGATATTTGACATGGTGTTCATTGTGACAGGGCATGCATTTGTTTCAAGGCATGCATTTCCTTCAGATATATATATGTCATTGCTATCTTGACAGGTCTTGGGATCTTTATGCTTCAGGTTGATCATGTTCTTGATGATTCAGGTTCAGGTATATTCATGAGTTATATTGTTTCAACTGATCATTTTTTAGGTTGATCTTGGTATTGGCACTCAGTGCATGATCATTTGATTCTATATCATCATGACATATTTTTATTTCCCTGGTATCAATGGTTATGACACACTGATTGATATATATGGCATATGAAATCTGGTTCATTGTTTATATATATTGCTTTAACAAGTAATTACCCTGTCTAAGGCTTCGGGCATTATGGTATTATCACTATGACCTAAATTCATAAAAGTATATTATCAAAGGTAATTTCATATAAAGGTATGGAGAATTCGAGATCTAAAAATAATTAAACCCTATCGGGTTTCCTTAAGCATTCATTAGAGGTGATATCATTCCTATTGATCTCTTGATTTTTTGACTTTGTGGAAAGTCTTTTAAATATAATACTTGGTTGATTATTGTGCAATAAACATCCATCATTTGTCATTATCCTTGTCGGTATTTTGAAATAATTTGACATGGAATAAATTTTATTAAGTGATAATATGAATCGACAGTTAGGAAGCAATTATCAAGGTAATGATGGTGTCGACATCCATGGTAAAAGGTTTTGTCAGTGGACTTAAATTCATTATTTTATTTTATTAAATCATGTACTTTATTCATTTTGGACTTCAAAGTTTTTATATTTCTTGGCAAAGTCATCGAATACCTTGTGAAAGTATTGATTAGGGCATAAGTCATTTCGTTGGCTCTTCTTGCAAAAATAGGTTTGGTAACCCTAACCGCCACCATGAGAGTGGTATCTTCTCTACTACGAATCTTCTCTTAGCTCTCTCTGTCATCATTCTTTGGTACCGAAATTAGCTCATTATGAGAGCTCGACCAACATATGGTTTTTCTTAGTGCATGAAAATTCATTGTTGGTTGTGATCTTTCAAGGGAAGTCCATGGGAGTTACAAAATTGGGAAACTATGGTGGTTGGCATCGAATCTCTCTGGTATTTATTTGACTTTCTTGCTGCTTGAACAAGTATTATTCTCTTTATTTGAAGGATGTTTTAAAAAAGAGCAGTTACTTCACTTTGCTTGAATATAGAAGGGTGTAAATGGGTTGATAGAATCTTGTGTCAGGACATCATTATTTGCATTTGGTCTACCTTTTCTTCTCCATTATCAATATTTGAAAAGGTTATTCATTTTATTTTGAGGCCATATAAAAATGGTATGAAAATGGTTACAATTCTTGATAGGCGTTTGCTATGATTCTTTTTTTTTTTTTTTTATCAGCATGGTAAAATGTGGTTTGAAGGGAAAATATGCTTTGGTGAAATATTGTTTCCACCTATCACTAATTATGAGGGTTTTTGAAAATAGATCTAAAAGTGTATTTTGTTCCTCAAAACACTTTGAAAAAGATAGATGATATTATTGGTGCATATTGTTATTGTATTCAGGGTTCTTGGAAAATAACAAATATGGGATTCTGTCTAATCTAAAACCTTTCGGTGAAGGTACTAAACAAAATGTGTGCATATATTGTAAAGATATAAAAAACAGTGAAAAATCACTGTTGTGGGTTGAATACAACCTTTGAGAAAGAGATTGTGCAAATAGCTCTGTAATAAAAACCTAGAAAAGATGATGCAGAGAAGATAACTAATGTGTCTAGTATTTTGGAGATTCATGTATGAATATTTAAGATATTAGATAGATTAGAATGAGAGAAATATGAGAGTTGTATTGTAACAGAGTAACCCTCTGATATATTATTGTTCTGAGCTTTTGTATTGGAGTTGGTGCTCTTGAACTGTGGATGAGTTGGTGCTCCTTGACTGTGAAGAGTTGGTGCTCTAAGTGAATAAAGAGAATGATTTTCGAGTGGTTTTTATTCCCCAAGAGGGTTTTTCACTTAGGAAAAAATATTGTGTTATGTGATGATCTTGTGTGTGATTGGTTTATTTGCTTGATTACAATATTGTCTTTTGTTGCATAAAAATTTGTTGATGTCAGTCATTCATTTTTCCCATTATTTAAATCAAAGAATCTTGCATAAAATGTTTAGTTATAATGTGTAAATTTTATCAAGTTAGTCTCAGTTAATGAAATGTTTATCTAATTCGTAATGCATATAATATTGTTTGAGTTCAAGTGAATTATGTTCTTCAATAGTCATTTGATATTCTGATTTAAAAGTTTTAAAATTTGTGACTATCGTAAATCACTGATTCACCCCCCCTGTAAGTGATTCCAGTTTTCCGAAAACACTAAGGGTTCACTCCCTTGTGGATGATTCTTTGCTCTAAAATTTTATGTTGTGGTTGTTCCCTAGGTTGATTAACATCAAAATTTGTGGGCAATTAGCACCTTGTTGTGTGAGTCTTAACATGTATAAATTTTGATCTAGGCTTATCAAAACATCTATCACTTTAACAAGAGGTAGGTCTTGTTGCATCTCTAATACCTGGTCAAGAGTAAATTCAAAGGGTTTGTTAGTAATGTCTTTTATATATACTATTTCAAATTCCACACGATTGGGTTGCATTTTTGTTGGCAAAGGAAGTTCATACCCTTTATAATTTTTTTGAGGTATTCCATAAGGTTGCTCACTAGAACTTGTGGTAGTAGGAGAATTTAAACCACTATGATTTGACTCCATGCTTTTCTTTTATTTAGATCTTGTTGTGACCATACAACTTGTAAATACACCTTAATTAGTTTTGGAACAATATTGGACAACTTTTGGATGAATGGATGGAGTGAAACCTTGAAATTTGGACAAAGTTTTGTTTTGTAAAATTCTCTTGTTTAGGATGTGTTTGAGGATAATCTTTTGCTTGTACTATATCAATGAGTGCAAGTGAAAAGAGGATGATAATAAGATTCATAAACTTTGGGAGTAAACTATTGACTCCAAAGCAAGTTAGCTCATAATTTTTGATACTAATTTGACTAAGTACTTGAAAGAAGATATTATTTCAAGCAAAGAGATAAATTAGGAGATGATAATAGAGACCTGCATCCAAAAGCGAACTATGCCAATTTTTAGGTTGTTTGTTTGAATGTATTGATTTGTTGTTTTTGAGGGGGTTGAATTGATCTAATGATAGAAAATATGTTTAGACTAGTTCAAAGTGAAATAATAACATGAAATGGAGATTATGGGGTTTTGTTGTTATTTTGAATGATTAAGATGACTACAAGTTTATTTTTCATGAATCAAGTTTTCTAATGTTTCCTAGTCACCATTTAGAATTTGGAAACATCTAGGGTTTTTTTGCTAATAGTCAAAGGTGTGTCATTATTTTCTACAAAGGCATCGACGTATCTGCAAAGACATCAAGCTTCAACAGAAGCATCACATTGTTGAATCAAAGGTGTCATAGTGAAAATTTCTAGTTTTACCCTAAAACAAAGGAGTTGAGATGTGAAAAGGTGTTAAGATGCAAAAAAAGGCATTGTTTTGACAAAAAAAGAAGCGTCGATTTGCACAAAGCCATCACAATTTGTTCAAGAGTTGAATTTTTTACAATTTGACCTAGGAGTTTGAATTTTTGAAGTCTATTTTATGTGTAAGAGATCTAGCAAGTGATAGAAAACAATAAAATTCATGCAAGATTGACTCAATTGGGTGTTTGGAATATTTTTGTGTCTTCTTCAATAAGACCATGTTAATTGGTATCATAGGTAGATTTACAATAAAAACATGCCATAGAGACACATCCTAATTTATTGGTACATTAGAATTGTCAACTTAGAGTTGGCCTGCATAATAAAATACCTTCCAATGAGTGGATGACTAGAGTATGCCAAGGTTATTGTAACATGCCAATCATTCACTCAAGTAAAATTTCCATAGTTTTCATTTTCAAGTAAATAAACTATGTAACTTAACCATTGCCATAATTTTTTTCTTTTTATAATAGAGAAAAAATGAATATAGATTTCATAACAATAATCAACATTGATTCCATTTCCAAAATAATATTTCACATATTACAATATTCCAAAGAATGTGTACAAAGTATGTACATAGCTCAATTGAGCTTCAAAGCAATAGATATAGATGGTCCAAGAATCTTTTTTCAAATATTGGTCTTCTACCGCTTGTTGAGGAGGAAAAGCATCACTCAAGTTATTTTTTGACAACCACGAACTCATATGCAGTCCCCCACACATCTATCATATGATAGATGGCCCTACCCTTCAATGAAGAGATTCGAGTAACCTTGTAACGACAAGCATTCTGAGCTTAGTGTTATGTCCTACATGATTAGAACTTGTAAACCCTACAATATTGAACTAGAATGCATATATGGATCATAGTGAATTGACAATGGAGCCAAAGGCAATCACACTACTTTGGCCAAAGTGTTCTCACTCAGTACTTCGAGTGACCATTATCCTACTCACATACACTACTCAAGCTCAATTTGAATTTAGAAAATTATAATCTATGCATAGGTATTTCCTTCTATTGGTAGTATTTAACCCTAGAAACAACCTATTCCCTTTCCTATAACTCAATGGTATTTCTACCCAAAAAGTATAAATACAAGTTACCCTCCCTTCAATGGATAATCAAATCCCAGGTGTAACTTACAACCTATCTAGTATAATCAAATAACTTTGCAACGAATAACCCTTAAGCTATCCTTATTTAATAATTCCTAGTATACTTATACTAATGATATGTAACACCCCACCACAAAACCCTAGAGGACAAAACACTACAACACTTAAAAATAAAACAATTTGTTTTTTGAAGTGCACCATACTAAAGATTGTAGATCATACAATAACTTGTGTTCTAAACCTAAGTCCTCTAAGGTTCTATGACTACACTACAAGAATTCCATTAACCAAACTAACAAGAATTATAATTCATTTCATTAAACTAATTTTTTTCTAACAATATAAAGTGCGTTAATCCATCACATTAAATGATCAACCAAATGAACATCCATTTCATGTCATTAATTAAACCACATCTAAAATATTTCAATTAATACACATATGCTAGATACATCTTTTACATTATCCATTACAAGAGAGAGTACATAATTAATTACAAGAGAAAAAAATACAAGAATGATAAACACTTCTAAACATACATAAAGTTAAGCTATGTCAACTAATTTAGAACATTGGGGCGTTCACCGAGGAGTTATGCCCAAGAACACAAAACTTCCACAAGATTGTGATATGACATCTCAAACCACATTTAGGTATCTTTGACACACTAAGAAGTTCCTCAAGATATGATATCTTAGAAGTGACTTCTCAAGATACTTAAACCTTGGAAGTCACTCCTCAAGATATTAAATCTTGGGTACCTCTCGGTCCAATTCGATGCCCTCAAAGGTTTAATGGCTATAGTACTCATCAGAATCAAAGCAAACATATCCAAATAACAACGTCAGAAGAAACATCATTAACCATAACATGTCATCAATAGATACCATTAAAAATCAATTTCATTAACTAATATAAATAAGGTACCTACTTAAATTTACTAATTACAAGAGAAAGTTCACCATTAAATTACAATATTACATCATTACATCGTTACATCATGAACACGAATGTCTCCTTGAACACATGTAAGGAGAGTACATCAGAGGTATAATACATGATACAATAGATTTATGGTACAATACAAGTACATGAAATATAATCCACATGAATGGAACAAGTGCAAAAGTCTTCATATCCAGTGGTAGTCACTACGAACATGAACAAAGTGAGGAAACCCAATGGAGTACAAGGCACATTCCACCCGACCATGTGGTACCCAAAGGTCCACCCCTCGTGCAAGCATATAACACCTAGTACCACAACATCAATAGCAAGGCACCCACAACTGACATAACAAGGCTAAACATAGAAAAAGTAACGTTACAACAACAACACATCACAAAAGAACATACATTGCTTCTAGAGGATATCACATACCAAAGGGAGAGAACAAACAAGGGAACACTAGTCCGTAGAGGGAAGAGTGCCATCACATGGTCCTGACATGGGTTACCCTAGCAATCTATCACTAATCGCCGACCCCCATCAATGGTTACCCTAACAGTCTCTCACTAGCCGTCAGACCCATGGGGTGACACATGCAAAACCAAAATTCCTTTTGTGAGGACAAGTAAGTTTGTTTTGCCTACTAGGCCTTCTCAACCCATCCTTAGCCTAAACAAGCACTACAAGCATGGGTGATGCATACACTTATCTTGATCAATGTGTAATCTACCCAACCCCCTAATTCATTAATTAGGTTATCACTGGATTAAGGAACTCTCACATGGGTTATCCTGGTGCCACTTTGTGCGTTGGCCCCAATTGAGAGCCACTCCCCCTTCTAGCAGCTAGGAGACCCAATAAAATCCATAGGGTTGAACCATCATGAACAAGAAATGAATACCACATAATACATGTCCCGAGCAAGGCATGAGCAGTCTCGCTCTCAAACACAAATGTAGCACAATTAATGAGTGCATGAATAAAGACCCAAAACAACTCATAGAAAATATGATATCAATAAACATAAGGGTCCATCACAACAATTCATCCAATCACTTATTTTTCCAAGCCTCTGAAAGACTCACAATATAGCTTAACACAACTATTCCCACTTAAGCGGAATTGCAAAAACACCCAATACCAAGATCAACACAAGGTTCCATACAACAACTCAAAAATACAATATACTAAATCAATATTTAAATAAAACAATATTTAATTACTATTTGCTTACTTAACCATTTACCACTAAAATCAATTACAAGAAATGAATCTACAATCTATTCATTTAGCATATATAAAAAGGACTCCATCGACAATGATAATCCAATTTGTTTCTTGATCAAATCATTCCATTGTATAATATAAAAAAATCAATATTTCACGTATAATTATTTCCTAACTGCAAATTTGTCTAAACTTTAATTTATAAAAAATGAAGTACTCTTTTATTTCACGGGAAGAGAGAAAAAACAAGATTCGTTTTTCAAAAATTATACAACAAGCCCCCTTTCTTTAGCAAAATTAATTAATTTATTAACCACTTCCACATAGTTCGTTGTTGCATGCAACTCCCTTATTTAAATCAATTATTTAATTTAATTTATCCACTACAATCCACAACATCCTCATTTTTATTTTACTCTTTATTTATTAACTTTGAAATATTTAATTTATTACTTTTAACTTACCCTTTTAATTCTATTTGTACTTCACATTAATTTATATATTTCTTAATTAAAACATAATATTAATTTATTTAAATTTAATACAGGCATTAATAATATTTTATTCAATCACTACCTCAATTACATTAAAGCATCTATTTTAATTATCAAAATTCCCTTTTAACATTAATTTAATCAATACCTCAATTACATTAAAGCATCTATTTTAATTATCAAAATTCCCTTTTAACATTAATAGTCTTTATTTTAATATAATAGTCAATTGAAGCACTAATCAATAAAATTAATTGAATGAACAAAATACCAAGCAATACTCGACCTCAAAGAAAAATGGAAGGCAAAACACAATGACATAGGCATACCAACTCAAACTGACCACACTGACCGGGTATGACAAATGTATACTCATCCTCATCAAGGATGATGACTAAACGTAGGGAACCAAATGCTATATCCATATTAAAAATCTCCATTGGGCTTAAGGCATGCTCAAACTTGACAATTTAGGTGGAGTTGATGCACAAGACCTGCAACCTGCAACAAACCACACAGTCGAGCATGTACCTGGTCAACCAATCACACACATTGTGAAGGAAAAGTCATAGCATTGTAAGGCACTCACAAGTGGGTGATGCGACACTGTTCCCCTTCACCAAAATACATCAACATACAATAATCAGATACTAAAATCATGATAAGAACATACATAAAATAATCACATAATACTCATATAAAAATTAACTCACTCAATCAATTAAACCATAAACTAGTCATGACATATACATAAACATCAGTGATAAAACAATATCAACTATCATCATAGTAATGAGTCAAAAATTGAGAAATGTATCATAATGTCCAAATACATCAAGTAACTATCAAAAATAGAAGGCAAACTGAGGGGCACTACATCCTCCCCTCTAGAACCAGGCTTACTCATGAAAGCTTGTAATCATATATGGGTACAATTCTCTCATCCTAGATGCATCCTCCCATGTAGTAGAAGACTCGTAATTCAGATCCCTCTATACCCTAACTTTCTCAATGTCTTGACCCCTGAGGGTGAGTCTCTTTTACTATATGACACCCATGGGCTCCAAAGCCAGCTGCCTATCCTCTACCTGTAAGGCATTCTAATCAGGTATGTGAGATTTGTCTAGATAATAGGGTCTGAGAACTAAAACATGAAACACATCATGAATGCACGATAGATTGGGCGACAAAGCAAGGAAATATTCAATAGGACCAATCTTCTCCAACACCTCAAAAGGCCCCAAAACGTGTGGTGTGAGCTTAGAGCCTTTTCTATAACGGATCAGACTCTTTCTTGAACACACCCGCAGGAATACTCGATAACCAACTGAGAACTAATGGTTAACCCTATGAGCATCTGCATATTTCTTCTATCTATCCTAGGCTGCCACCAAATGCTCCCTAATGTGAATCACCTACTACTCCATCTCCTGAAGCATCTTCAAACCAAGAAGTACTCTATCCTCAAGATGATCCCAACTCAATGGGGTCCAACAAGGACGACCATACAATTCCTAAAAAGGAGGAATGCCAATAGAATATCCATTATTGTATGCAAACTCCACCAAATATAGGTAATCCTCCCAACGAGACTGTTAATCCATAACATACATCCAAAGCATATCCTTGAGGATCTGATTAACCCTCTCGATCTACCCATCAGTCTCTAGATAATAAGTTGAACTAAAGTTTAGCTGAGTCCCCAACACCTGTTGTAAGGATGTCTAAAGAGTTGAAGTGAACATTAGATCTCTATTTGAGATAATCCTATGAGGAATACCATGCAACTTGACTATATCCTCTGTGAAGATTCTAGCTACTGATGAAGCGTTGTATGAGGATTATACTAGAGAAAAGTGTGCCACCTTAGTCAACCTGTCCATGGTGACCATGATGGCGTCATGCCAATGAGAAGACATAGGAAAACCAACAATAGAATCCAATCAAATGATGTCCCATTTCCATTCAGGAACAAGATGTGGCTACAAAATTCCTACTGGATGCTGATGCTCTGCCTTCACTCTTTGACACTCCAAAAATATTGACACAAAATCAGCAATATCCCTCTTCATTTCGACCCAACAGTACAACTGAAAAAGGTTTGCGTGCATCTTCTTGACACCCAAATGAGTTGAATCGATGTGCCTCTGACATGATCAAAGTATGAAGATCTCCCGAGGAAGGAAAATAAATGTGACCCAAGTGCCGCAAAAGGCCATCTGAATCAAGGGAATAATCCACAAATCTACCCTCTAAATCTCTACCTGACTCAACCTCAAACGTCACCTCCCAATACCAACTATCTATAGGAAGTGCGGTAAGGATCTGACTCCTCAAGTCCACTCCAAGAATCACTGCTGAAAGCTCATGTCTCTGTCGACTAAGAGAATCCACCACCTCATTTTCCTTTTCCTAAATATGCTTCACCTCAAAATCATACTCACATAGGAACTCCATCCACCGTCTCTGCCTCACATTCAGATTAGGTTGCGTGAAAATATACTACAAACTACAGTGATCACTATGTAGCTCAAATCGATGCCCCAATAGAAAGTGCCTCCATCTCATCAAAGCATGAACCACAATGACTAACTCTATATCATGTGTAGGATAGTTCAACTCATGATCCTTGAGTTTGCGAGACTCATAGGCAATCATGTGACCATCCTGCATCAAAAAAACTCCTAAACCCTCCAAGGAAGCATCTATACAAACACAAAATCCCCAGTAGGATCAAGAACTTCTAAGATAGGTCCACTGGTCAATCTCTCCTTAAGAGTTTGAAAAGATACCTGACACTACTCTAACCAAATTAAATTCTTCCATTTCCTTTGAAGAGAAGTAATAGGGTGGGAAATCCTTAGAAAACCCTGTACAAACCATCGATAATAACCTGTTAATCCATAAAATTGTGAACCTTAGCAACATTAGTGGGTGCAGGCCAATCAATAATGGATTGGATCTTTGAAGGATCCACGAAAATGCCCTCACCAGAAATAATGACCCAAATACTTCACCTCTATCTAGAAGATCTCACATTTTCCATATTTGCATACAACTAGTTATCTATCAGACACTGTAGTACCTACCGCAAATGCTCCTCATGATCCTCTATAGTCCTTGAATAGATCAATATGTCATCCAAAAATACCAAAACACATATATCAAGGTAAGAATAGAACACACCATTCATCAAACTCATGAATACGGATGGCACATTCGTCAACCCGAACAACAAAACAATGAACTCATAATGCCCATAACGAGTGCGAAATGTGGTCTTATGGATGTACACCTCAAAGATGCAGAACTGATGATATCTTGACTTAAGGTCCATCTTCAAAAACACACTAGCAACCTTGATTTAATCAAATAGATCATTGATCCTTGGTAAGGGGTATGTTTTCCTCATCGTCACCTTATTCAATTGTTGGTAATCAATGCACAATCAAAGGGACCCATCCTTCTTCTCATAAAAATCACTGGTGCTCCCCAAGGAGAGACACTAGGAAAAATGAACCCTTGCACCAAAAACTCCTCAAGCTATAGACAAAGCTCCTTAAGCTTCTGAGTGGTCATCTGATATGGAGCTCATGAAATAGGCTCAACTCAAGGTACAAGATATATTTTGAAATTGATGTCACACTTAGGTGGCATCCTTGGAATCTCACTAGGAAAGACATCAACATACTGCCTAAGGATAGGATGACTGTTAAGGGACACTTCTTGGCTCTCCCCTAATTCAAAATCATTTACTAAAATTGCAAAAAACTAAGATCCCTGATGCATACACCTTCTGAATTGCATAGCAGAGATCATACACAAGGAAATAGACCTCAGAACTCCAACTACCTCCACCTCCTTGCCTGAATCATCTACACATTGCAATAACTTACAATGATAATCTATGACTACTTGGTGAGCATCTAACCAATCCATTCCCAACACAAAATATTAAGACCCAAGGGGTATAATACGAAGGTCAATTGTGGTGCAAAGAGAACCAATCCTCAAACCACAACTATGAAAAAGATACTCAACTGCAACCTTAGCATCAAAGGCCAATTCAAACTGCCACCTATCCTCCTACTTCTCTACCACTAGTCCACATCATGACACTATGGAGGGAGACAAAAAAAATCTAAAGCCTTAGAGTCAAAGAGAATAGAGAATCTACTATCATATAACACACCTGTAGTCTCGACCACTGTATCCTGATGCTTGGCTTGGTGGTTATCAACTGCTGCAAAGATTATGTGTGACCTGCTTGCATCCCCTACTACCAGTGTTGAAGCAGTCGACCTTTAACTAAATCTAGATGTTCCCTTCTAAGGACACTTTCTAGCAATGTGACCCTACTAGCCATAAGAGAAACACCCTGTACCTCTTCTCAAAACTCTACCACCTAGGGGTACACCAGAATTTTGAAAATTGCCTCTGCTGCCTACAGACTATGAACTTTGAGCTGGCTGATCAGAATGATAATGCTTGATTCAATGCCAAATTTTATCCTTCTTGGATTGAAACCAATTACCACTATGTTGAGACTGGGAATTCTTATGTTTTGGTTGAGAGTGCTACTACTATTGTCCACCCTTAGTGGGTGCATGGTGGCTCCTAGAGGAACCTACTATCCGAGTCTAACCACCTCAAGAACTGAAACCTGTTGGAGGTGCACTACCAATCTATACTCCTATATGACCAGAAATTTCCATGGACAAATTATCCTTTACTATCTGAGCCTTCTCTATAGCTACCTCCATGGTTTTCAGATCAAACATATGAACACCCCCACTGATACAAGAATTGAAGCCCCTGATAAAATGCTGCACCAACATACCCTCATCATCACCTTTTCCTGCATACTACTTAAGCTTATAAAATATCCACTCATACTGCTCAACCAACATGGCCATCTGCCTCAACTCATGAAACTCATCTGCTCAACGCTGCCACCAATGGTCAGACAAGAAATGAGCTTTGAATCTCTCTAAAAACATCTCCCAAGAGATTGAATCTATGTCAAATCTTGGGTACCTCTTGGTCCAATTCGATGCCCTCAAAGTTTCAATGGCTACAATACTCATTGGAATCAAAGCATACATCTCCAAATAACAACATCAGAAGCAACATAATTAACCATAACATGTCATCAATAGATACCATTAAAAATTAATTTCATTAACTAATATAAATAAGGTACCAACTTACATTTACTAATTACAAGATAAAGTTCAACAATAAATTACAATATTACATCATTACATCATTACATCATGTACAACAATGTATCCTCGAACACATGTGATGAGAGCACATCAAAAGCATAATACATGATACAATAGATTTATATTGCAATACACATACATGAAATATAATCCACATAACTGGAACAAGTGTGAAAGTATTCATATCCAGAGGTAGTCACTATGAACATGAATAAAGTGAGGGAAACCAATGGAGTACAAGGCACATTCCACTTGACCATGTGGTACCCAAAGGTCCACCCCTCGTGCAAGGAGATAACACCTGATCCCACATTATCAATAACAAGGTGACTGCAACTAACATAACAAGGCTAAAAAAAGAACAACTGATGTTACAACAACACATCACAAAATAACATACATTGATTTTAGAGGACATCACATACCAAAGGGAGAGAAAAAATAAGGGAATACTATTCTGAAGAGGGAAGAGTTTCATCACATGGTCTTGACATTAGTTACCCTAGAAATCTATCACTAGCCACCGACCCCCATCCATGGTTACCCTGGTAGTCTCCCACTAGCTTCCAGCCTCATGGGATGACACATGTGGAACCAAATTTCCTTTCATGAGGACAAGGAAGTTGGTTTTTCCGACTAGGCCTTCTCAACCCATCCTTAGCCTAAATGATCACTATAGGCATGGGTGAGGCATACACTTATCTTGATTAATATATAATCTACCCAACCCCTAATTCATCAATTAGGTTATCACTGGATTAAGGAGCTCTCACATGGGTTATCCTGGTGCCACTTTGTGCGTCGGCCCCCATTGAGAGCCACTCCCCCTTCTAGCAGCTAGGAGACCCAATAAAATCCATAGGGTTGAACCATCATGCACAATAAATGAATGCCACATAATACATGTTCTGAGCAATGAATGGACCATCTCGCTCTCAAACACAAATGTAACACAATTAAAGAGTGCATGGCTAAAGACACAAAAGAACTCATAGCAAATATGATATCAATTAACACAAGGGTCCATCACAACAATTCATCTAATCACTTATTTTTCCAAGCCTTTGGAAGAATCACAATACAACTTAACACAACTATTCCCATTCAAACGAAATTGCAAAAACACCCAAAACCAAGATCAAAACAAGGTTCCATAAAACAACTCAAACATACAATATACTAAATCAATGTTGACTAAATCAATATTTAAATAAATCAATATTTAACTACTATTTGCTTACTTAACCATTTACCACTAAAATAAATTACAAGAAATGAATCTACAATCTATTCATTTAGGAATTATAAAAAAGACTCCAATAATAATGATAATCCAATTCGTTTCTTGATCAAATCATTCCACTGTATAATATAAATAAATCAATATTCCACGTATAATTATTTCCTAACTGCAAATTTGTCTAAACTTTAATTTATAAGAAATGACGTACTCTTTTATTCCAACATAATACATACACATATAAACCTATACATGTATAAATATATATGTATATAAATATGTACTCAAAATTCAATATATACTTATATGTATATATATGCATATATTTATAGGTAAAAATATCCTATCTACCATCGTCGAAATGACATACTTTATGTTTTTAGTAAACAATATTTACATACTTTACATACACATATATATACGCATGTATATACATATATATAAGTAGGTAATATAAAATGGAACTACCTGTATACATGCCTAATGGCTCACACAAAACCAATCACCCATATTTTGCATACACACTATTAGAAATTCTAACAACTATATACTCATAGATAATCAACATAATCTCACACATTAATCAATGTCAAAAACCATGTAATTGAATTCAATCTTGATTCACATGCAACGAATACCAAGCAAAACATTCCCATAGCATAGAATATGGTTAAGTCTTCAACTCCCAAATTATGGACAAAAACATAGAACTCAATACAAATTGAAAGCTTTAATTTAAAGCAACGTTTATTAAAAGGGAAAGACATGATTAATTGATGATCTACAAAAAAATTTAGCAGGTAGAAACGAATTTAGTAAGGAGTCATCCACGACCCAAGAAAGATCATAACAAACTTAAGAAAGCATATTAAAGCATGAGGAATAGCAAGAAAAAAGGTACACATGCTTAGAGAGGTTTATATGATGGCTACTAATACTCTTCCAATTTAATGGCGCACTATCACAAGTGCGAAAGTCAAGATTTTCCAAGATTTAAGATATCAACAGTTTATCAAAAGATCACAGACTAAAGGTAGAGATTAGTATGCTCACAACTAGAGAAAATGTTGGAAATTAGAACTAGTTCAGCCCAACTTAAAGGCTCTAGATTTATTTAGACCATGGCATTTAACCTTTTAGCCAATGTAGAGAGAGATATTATGTTTTTTACGCATATGAACTTAAGGATAAATAAGGTGCCATGATAAGAAAAAGATTGGAATCTCCAGTAAGGAGGCGAATTTGAAGAATACCAATAGCCAAAAACATAGACTATATCTTCATGGAAAAAGAAATCTAATTGCCACATTATCGTAAAACCTTCGAAGTTAAAAGAGAAAAGAATAAAGTCTTTCAAAAGAAGTCATAAGAAAGTTCGGTGTTCAAGCAAATAAAACTATTGGGAACGCTACTAAGGCAATTAACTATTTGGGAAAGGAGGAAGCATTCGACCCAACAAGAACGATAAAGAAATGTAATGGCTCAAAATGAAAATTCGCTAGAACAGGGGAATAAACTATGCTCTCCAAATATAGATTGGGTTACCAACAAAAAACAACTTCAAGAACAATCAACTATCCAAGAAGCAATTGAATAATTTGCAGGTTACTAATAATTTCAATTCAAGATTAAGCAGAGGTAAAAGTCAATAACAATGAAACTTGGTTTCTCTCACTTGTCTGAGTGAATATTGATGCTGAGATAAAATTGCTTAATTGCAGCTTCAATTTCTTCAAAAATCAACAAAACACTGCAGAAATCCAACTTCGAAACCCTTCCAAAACCAGAGGAAAGCTTCCAAGAACCAAAACATTCATGGGAAGAGAGAAAAAAAAGATTCATTTTTCAAAAATTATGCAACAAGCCCCCTTTCTTTAGAAAATTTAATTAATTTACTAACCACTTCCACATAGCCCGTTGTTGCATGCAACTCCCTTCTTTAAATTAATTATTTTATTTTATTTATCCACTATAGTCCACAACATCCTCATTTTTATTTTACTCTTTATTTATCAACTTTGAAATATTTAATTTATTAATTTTAACTTACCCTTTTAATTCTATTTGTACTTCACATTAATTTATACATTTCTTAGTTAGAACATAATCTTAATTTATTTAAATTTAATACAAGCATTAATAATATTTTATTTATCAATACCTCAATTACATTAAATCATCTATTTTAATTATCTAAATGTCCTTTTAACATTAATAGTCTTTATTTCAATATAATAATCAATTGAAGCACTAATCAATCAAATTAATCGAATGAACAAAATACCAAGCAATACCTGACCTCGAAGCAAAATGAAAGGAAAAACATAATGAAACAAGCAAACCAACTCAAACTGATAGGTTATGAAAAATGTATACTCATCCTCGTCAAGGATGATGGCTCAACATAAGGGACTGGATGCTATCTCCATATCAAAAATCTCCATTGGGCTTAAGACATGCTCAAACTTGACCATTCAAGTGGAGTCGATGCCTAGTACCTGCAACTTGCAGCAAACCACACAATGGAGCATGTATTTGGTCAACCAGTCACACACACCATGAAGGGAAAGTCACAACGTTGTAGGGCACTCACAAGTGAGTGATGCGACATTGTTCCCCTTCACTAAAATAAATCAATGTACAATAATCAGATACTAAAATTATGATAAGAACATACATCAAATAATCACATAATACTCATAGCAATAATAACCCACTCAATCAATTGCACCATACACTAGTCATGACATATACATAAACATCAATGATAAAACAATATCAACTATCATCATAATAATGAGTCCAAAATTGAGAAATGTATCATAATGTCCAAATACATCAAGTAACTGTTAGAAATAGAAGGAAAACTAAGGGGCACTACATGAAGAACAATCCCTCCTATTATGGAGTAAATACAAACACTTTCATATAAAATCATAAAAATACTTCTATTCCTTTCCAACGAAAATGCCATGATTTACTCATGCAAGTATTCTCAAGCAATCCGAAACAAAGCAATCAAAACTCATTCTTTCATAAATAAAGAAAAATAAGAGAATACTAGATCCTCGTGCCTATAATATGCTTGTTCCAATTGACTGACTTGATGCATAGCCTTCCAATGACAACCTGCTAGCCTTCTACTCAAAGCAATACTTAACTATGTCCTCTTACACAAAATAACTCCATGCTCTCACAAGCTAACTCTTAAGCTCTCACAAAATATAACACTCAGAATACTTGTAGCAGAATAACTTTGCATAATTGGGTGTCCCAAATGAGAGAGCTATCCCATATATTTATACAAAAAATGAGACATTGATGCCAAAAGAAAATGTGTGTTAGTCGACACCTCTCCACATGTAGAATGACTCACCTTTCACAACAAAAAGGTGGCAAAAATATAAGTGAAAACTCAACTTGGTATTCTACAGATCAACCCCCTTGGCTTGACAACAATTCAAGACTAATTCAAACATGCACATACCTAAAAGATGAGAATCAACTTTCATATAAGATAGACTTATACAAAAAGAGTTTTTTCATATATTGGCACCATGTAACAACCTTCTTTCCTATTATTTTGGTAGGTTTATCTAATTGAAATAGTCCTCTATTTGCAAGAAACACATAATCTAAGTTGACTTGGTCATCGTTTATTCTTTTGATAGAGAAAAGATGAATCAACCTCGCTATAATAGTGTTCAAGATTATGCTTTGACCAAGCACGTCATTTGCATGATTATCATTCCTTTTATCATGTGTTCAAAACACTATACAACAAGCTTTAATATTTCCATTGCTTTATATCTTTTGTCTAAAAAGTGTTCCAATATACAGTAACACATTATTACAAATTAGCAATGCATTTAGTGTGATATCGCCCATGGATTATTACTTCATATTGGCCTTTATCACTTGCATATTACTTGCATATTTCGACCTTTAATAATTTGCATAATATATATAAAAATCAGCCTATATTAATCATATATACAAATCAACCCTTATTAATCATATATATATAGAAATATATTTATATATGTACATGTACTTATATATATGTTGATGAATAGCCTCAACGCTATGCCTTATATACATATGTATATATATTCCATGTCAATCAAGTATGTATACATTTGATATTCAAATAAACAAGATCAAGTTAACATTCATATAATAATAATATACATATATTCCTCTATGTACATGTATACATACATATACATATATGGATATATCCGTATGGACATTTTTGTTTGTCACACATACATATATATCGACATATGTATACATATGCATATATATATATATATCTTATATATATATCTTCGATTGCACAATCAAGCACATACATAATTACTATCTTATCAATAGGGAATATACGTGCGATGTATATATACATATATACATACATGTCGTATTGTCTATTCGATAACACCATGCTCATGAGAAACCCATTCATAAGAGTGCATAGGTACATCTACCTATGTACTCTCATGTATGTGTTCCATCATGCATACATATACATACATTGCATGTATTTTTACCTCCCAATCAAGCATAGTATCATAAGGAAGAACTCATAAGCTCTATACACATAAACATCATCCAAGAATGCACTCAACAATAATCAAGACCCTTACTAATGCAAACACATCATACTAAGGAAAAATTACCAATTCCCAACATAACAACTTGACTCAAACATTCTACTATGAGTGTGTGTGTAAGCTCCGTTAGGTTAGGTTACATTTCTTGTTACCCAACCAAGTTATTCTCGTGAGTGATACTTCCCCTCGCACTTGGAGGATTAAACATGTACCTGTATCCAACTAACACATTCCCACGATAGTAAGTTGTTCATCAAAATATACATTTACATAATATTTATCCATAGTTATAATATCCAATTCAATAACTATCCATTTCACATTTATGCATTGCATCATATAACATTAAATAAAATAACATTCATTCATAATTCATTGGTAACAAAGTGCAAGCACATATATTCTTAATCAAAATTCAAAGTACATTCACACGTACAATAGTTTACCCTAGGACAGTAATAGTAATATGTAAGTACACAATGGGGTGTGACAATCATGTACCACCTTGACCCCTCTTACCTTAAAAGGAAAAGTTCCTAACAAGGGATTATTATCGCCTCAACAAAGGTTGGTACATAGAAAGTAACTTCACACATTGATCCTTGTACATTACATCACTTTAAGATGACGGTTTACAAATAGCTCTTAGGCTTCTAGATTTTACAAGTTCATAGTAGGGGTCTTCCATGAACATAGAGCTCATCTATTATGCTCAATTCAAGAGGGGTCTCCTCTCTACTCACCACCTCCCTGTCCTAGCAGACCAAAGGTCATGGGGCTTAGCTTAAAGGATGCAAGCCACTCCCTAGTGTACAACTTTAATTCTCCCCCTTTACATAGCCCACTGATAAATTTTCTTGAGATCATAACTTGGGGTGATGAGGCCCCAAAGGAAGTCTCCTAATTAGAAATAAATGAAAATAAGGTTTCTTTTATTCCGCAATATCATTCTAAGGAGTCATGAGAGGAGATCATACATAACACTATACCTCAAGGTGTACACACATATTGCAAATGAATGGTGTTTCTAATTTCCAAGACCACACTAGGCATAAGGAAAGAGCATACACACACATTCACCTACCAAACATATCATAGAATTCCTTTTAAGTGCACCAAGGATTCAAATGTGTGGTTCAATTTTAAAAACACCAAATTTAAATGTGCAAGTTGTTGGTAAATTTTAAAACTCAAATTGAAGTGTGCAAGTTGTCAATAAATTTTAAAACCCAAATTAAAGTGTGCAAGTTTTTGGTTCAATTTTAAGCACCAAATCAAATATGAAAGTTGTGTTCAATTTTAATGTACTAAATTCAAATTTGAGATTCAATTTTATGCACTAAATATAAGTGTGAATCTTAAATTTAACCAAAACCTACAACCAAAAATGTTAGTAATTTGCTTTGATTTTAATCTTCCTCCATCGGTCACCACAATGATGGAAATTGTTAGATGAAATTAGGAAAATAGAAGTGTAGTGTAGAAAATTGTACCCCTTTCTAGGAGAAAGTACAATTTCACCCTAATTTGGACCTATTTTAGTGACCTTTCATTTATGCATTTTTAAACCTCATTTTAGGTCCCATAATACCCTTTATTATGCATCTCAAAGCCTATTTTATTTATTTCCCGACAACATAACTTGCATTAAATAAATGCTATTGATTAAATTAATGCCCCCACATTTATGGAGTCATGAAGTTTTAGGTCAAGACCCATTCAATCATGGGTGAATGGGTCCTCATTAGGTGCCTTAAACTCAACTTTAAACATGTTTTTGGTGGCATTTCAAAGTCTCAAATTCAAATTTCAAGTGTCGACTTTCAGGATCTGATAATTGGAAAATTAGAAAGGAAGCCTATAAAACTAAGTTTCATAATCATTTTTCAATAGCGAGGAAGAGAAATTCACATGAGATCACAAGTACTCATATTCAAGAGCAAGGAGAAATTAATCAAGCATTCAAAAGTGAAGTCTTGGAGTAGCATTTTAGTTATTTTTGCAGGTCTTCAAGCTCATTTTGATATCAAGATCAAGCATTGCCAAAGATTGATGATATATGCCTATGGTGGATCATGATGGATTTTAGATTTTGGGAGATACACTAAGACATTCAACCAAGCCTAATGAATTGTTTCCTAAGTGGTTCCATCTTCTATTATCATTCTACTTTCTGCCTAAAGGAAGGTATATTCAGTTTTATGACTTATTAGGGTTATTTGAGATCTCTCGAAGTAGGTCTTGATCATTGTTCATGTTAATTTTAGGGATGTTGTTCTAACACAATTGAATAGGGTTCCTTTGAATTTTAGGCTTCCTTAATCTTAGAAACACTTGAGGTTAGGGATTGCACAAATATTTTATGTTTTAGATATGTATTTTTCATCAAGGTTTAATTACCAAACTTGGGGTTTGACTGAGGGAAACCCCTATCCACCAACAAGCAACAATCTTGTTTTGCAGATTTTCCATAGATCTAGATTTGAGAGCGAAGGTTCAGAGTTACATGGAAGAAATGCAGGTCTTAGAATTAAATCTCAGATCCAAAATTTTCTAGAAAAGGATACCAGAATCCATTTGCCCTTGGGTGAATGAGTCCCTGTTAAGGGTGAAAAAATAACGTTTTGTGATAGGTGCACAACATTTATCCCTACCATATTTTCCAAAAACTTTGTTGGTTCCTTCAGTTTTATGCTTAATCTACCAAATCCAAGTTATAGATTGCATTTTGGAATTGATTTTCTATTTTAATCTTTCTCCCCAAAGTACTGTTTAACCTAGACCCCTGTCTTGACACAAAAAGGAAATCTGAAGATTCCTTCATAGAATATATTCTCATAAGGCTAGTTAGTGAATTCTTTGTGGGGATCTCATTTCCTAAAGAAATTAGAGAAGTAGGACCAATTTTCCTTCTTTGGATCCACTTTGGGAAACCTTAGGAGCACCCTATTTTTCTATGTTTCATTTTGGTGAACCTGACCTTGTACAACGAAATTCTAAAAATTGGAGTCATTTCAACCCTATATCTGAGTTTTTCACTAGTTTTCATTAGGATTGCATTAGTTGCATTACATTTAGGGTTATTTAATCTTACATTAGTGAAAATTTCATTTAGAGTTAAATTTGCATGTTTGCATCACTTAAAATCATCAAAAATAAAAAAATAGCATGAGATCTGCATTTATTTTGCATGGTACTTATATTAAGATCAACATTCAATCATTTAAATTTAGATTTAGATTCACATTGTATATTAAGAATAGTCACATAGTTCGTCATTTGACCTTAGTTAAACTTGCATTTAGAGGCATTAATCTGGAAAAGTATGTTACAAAAATTTATGTTATAGATCAGAAACATAAATCATATAGGATACACTCATATTCTAAAAATTTAAATTTAAAAAACCATGGATTCATGAAATGCATGTGGTTCCTTCGAATATTTATCATTTAATGAAGTATTTTTAAAACAATAAAGTTTTCACAATAAAGGATAATCTTGAACCTGAAACTTGTTTGCACACTGGGAAAGATAAACAAATTCTTGTGAAAAAATTAATACCAACTTCAAAAGTTGAAATCACGCAAGAACAAAAAAAAGAAAAAGCATATTGAAGAATTCACGAAGCTATTAGAAGACGATTGGGGTTCCTTAGATTTCACACCAACATTCATGGGATAATATAAGATTGTAATGGAGTGAATTTGTACCCCTCGTAAATTCCATATTTACACCCCTTACCTTAGAAAAATTAAACTCAACAATGCTATTCCACCTCATCTATTTGCTTTCCACCCACTTGGCAGCTGTCTATAGTGTCAGTGGGGGATTTTTTGTTGGGGATGCTAGTGCGATGCATAGATGTCTATGCAGTGCACTACCATCTTGACAAGATTCTCACCTCTGGAATCTATAGAGGTGTTACACTTCTCCATGGGCAATAAAGCATAATGCCCCTACACCCTTGACTGAACTTGAACAAATATTTTGAGCTTCTATTCATCCTAAAAATATCTTCTTCTCCATTTATTCAATCTTCTTCAATCTCACTTCATGTTTCTACATACTTCTTGAGAATTTCACAACACTTTCTCCATTGATTGAAATTTCAAGATGACACTCTACTAGTTTTTCTTCTCATATTGTTGCGACAACGGTGGCACTCACAAGCTTGCAAGCTCGCATCTCCCTTCACGTTCTTGAGGAAATATTATTTGGGAGATGATATCTATTTCATTTAGCATCATTATTTGATTTATGTAGTATATTTGTTGTTATCATTGCGTGGCATTAATTTCTTTCCATACTTTCTTTATCACATTTTCTATATCATGGCTATTCTGGTTGTCCGTGGAGGTGAGAACACCAAAATGAGGGTTTGACTATGGCAAGCCCCGAAATAGCTCCAACATTTCCCCCCATTCTTCTATGTGTAGGTTTTGCATTCGTGTGGAGCTTGCAGGAGGTTGGACTAATCATGAGTTCAATTTTCTACCAACTTTGCTCTTATCAAATTCCATATTTTTAAGTTAAAGTATTATTATTTTTATTTCAATAGTTTAGATCTTTTATGTTTTATATCATTGCTTAAAATTGTATTTATTAGGTAGTTAGTGAGTTTTTTATTAGTCTTGATTTTCCTTCATACTTTTTTCTCTATATGGATGCTAGTGCATGACTGGGATGCTAGTGCATTGCACTATTGTTTGTCTTCTATAGTGGAGTCGTCTGGCAAAGAGCTGCCTAGGTTATAGTCCAAACTCAAAAGTTCACTCACTTGGTCTCCTAAAATCTTGGGTTGATAAAGGGATAACGCTAGATCAATTTTCCTTCTTTTTTCACCCTCTTAAAACATCAAACTTACCTTAAAACAATCCTTAGCATGAGGTAGATCAAGGCAACTGATTGTTCTAGGTCCTCCTGTAACCTGGGGTCCTAAGTAGATGATCCCCCTCCTCTACAAAGATGACAACAAAACAACCTAAAAAGGGAAAATAATCTATGGTAATGTCAACACAAAACTTGGAAGAACCCTCACACACATCCACTTCATCTAGTTTAGAAGAAGACACAAGTTATACAACAAATTTGGAAGAAGTGAACAATGAAAAATTATTGAATCTAAAAGAAGTGGAAAACAATTATGGAAGATGTTATGAGCTCTTGAAACAACTTGGTTATAGTGGAAAAGGATGTGGTAGAAAAGAACAAGACATCTGTGTTCCTATAGATCCTAACACACAAGAAACACAAAGTGGTCTTGGATATTGTCCTTCTAAGATAATGAAAGCAACAAAAAGACCATCAACAACATCAACACCATTATGTGTAGCTCCTCTAAGATAACTCTCACTTTGAAGCATCCCAAATTGATTGATACAAAATGCAAAGAATAATTGGAATACACACATGCCTTGAAAAATAATGTTTTTATCTTGTATTTTCTATGAGTAAATTGAGACATTACTTACTAAACGCAAAAATTTATGTGATGACAAAGTTTGATCCTTTAAAACATCTTTTTTCTAAAACTAATTTATCAGGACGTTTAGCTAAATGGGTTATGTTGTTAACTGAGTTTGATCTTAAATATGTCTCTCAAAAGGCAATTAAAGGACAAGCCTTAATTGACCATTTAGATGACGCTCCTTCTCCCTTAGCATTACCTAATATATACTCATTCCCTCATGAAAGTGTGTTAGCTATCGAAAAAGAAACATCGAAATTGTATTTTGATAGTTCTAAGCGTCGAAATGGCTCCAAAGCTGGGGTTATAATAATTCCTCCTTCAAGAAAGCCTATTCCCTTATCCTACCATCTAAAATTCCTATGTACAAATAACACTATAGTATATGAAGCTTTAATTTATGGTATACATGTAGTTTTAGCCTTAGGTGTTCAACACATTTCTATATTCGGTGATTCTCAATTAATCATTAAACAAATAAATGGTTCATATCAAACAAAACATGATAAAATCACTCATTACAAAGACCTCACGATGAAATTCTTAGAAATTTTTCCATCATATACCATTGACAACATACCATGAAAGGATAACCGACATACAAATGTAATGGAAACTGCTACTTCCCTTGTATCTCCTAAAGATCCTTTTGTCGATTTCACATTTAGAATCCAAACAATCCTAAAACCATCAATAGATGATAAAGTTAAAGAAGTGTTAGTAACTGATGTTGAAAACTCTAGCGAATGGTACACAATGATATTTAATTACTTAAAAGAAGGTACCTTTCCTGAACCTACAACTAAGAACAGTCGAGCTCGTCTTTGAAAACTCGCATCTAAATACATAATTATAGTAGACATTCTTTATAGACAATAATTTAATTGTATCTTGCTTAGATGTCTTAAACAACCTAAAATCCTTATAACACTTGAAGAATCTCATGCAGGTGCTTTTGGAGGACATTTTGGAGGAAGATTGCTAGTTAAAAAATTAATCCATATAGGATATTATTGGAGACACATGGAACAAGATTGTTTTGCTCACGTTAAGAAATCTCATAAATGTCAAGAACACAACAATGTGATTCATGCTCCTACTTTCAAGCTTCATGCCCAAATTCCTATTTGGACACTCTCAGTTTGGGGTTTGGATATTATTGGAAAAATATCACCACCCTCTTTCGTTGGACATACATTTATAATTATTATGACAAATTATTTAACAAGATAGGTAGAAGCTATCCCTGTTCACTCCATGACAAAATATGTTGTTTCATATTGGAACCCATTATTGCTTGCTTTGGTCTTCCTTCCATATTAGTTATAGATAATGGAACTCCATTTAAGAACAATGATGTGAATAAATTCTTGGAAAATTTTTATATTCAACATTTCTTTTCTACACCATATTACCCACAATCAAATGGTCAAGCGAAATCAACTAACAAAACTCTTAAAAAAATCTTAGAGAAATTGGTAAGTAAGCATAATAAATATTAGAACACTCAATTAACTTATGTGTTGTGGGTTTATCGTACAAGTATTAGAACATCTACAAGAAACACTCCCTACAACCTTGTTTATGGTGCCCAATTAATTATTCCCTTAGAGTTATAAATTCCTTCATTTTGAATTGCTATTAGGGGGCTTATCGAAGATACTACTTATAAAGAGAAATGATTGAATCAACTTGAAATGCTTGATGAACATTGCATTAATGCTCTTGAGCATCTCCAAGCTTACTCTAAATGAATGCAACGTAGTTATAATGATCATGTCATCCCTCATGCATTTAATAAAGGTGACTTGGTGTTATATGAGAATCAACGTAATGTCAATGCCCCTTCGAATGAAAAAGGAAAATTCAGCCCTAATTGGTTAGGACCTTATATAATTGATGAAAGATATGGGTCTGGAGCATACACATTAACATAAATGAATGGTACACCTCTCAAAGAACCTATCAATGCCACACATTTGCATCCGTACTTCACCTAACATCTTCTTTGAATAATATGTTTATTAAAGTAGTGTTGCTACATTGAGTAGATAGTGTTATATTTTATCTTGCATTGTTTATTTCTTTGGAAAATAGATATTTGCGTGTCTTAGATTGTGGAGTGATTATTCAATAAGTTCAGATTATTACTTTGGTTTACATTTTGTTCAAATACATTTTGTGTACTGTGTTAGATTAGATCCTTTATATGCATTTGGTATTATGATCATAAAGTGCATTTAAGTTAACATAGCATACTCAATCACAATATAGTATCTAATATAAACTAAAAGTATTTTAATTGGATCACATAAACATTAGATCATGGAGACATTTATTAAATAATCTAAGGATTATTTAATAAATCACATTGACATCTAATTCGACATAAGCTCATAAAAACAAAACATAAATTCTCATATATTATGCATAGAGAGTTAAGTACATATAATCATAAATATAATGCTAGTAGGGCCTGTGACTGCTAGACCCCTCAGGGCCTGGTGGTGGAATCCGTCGGTATATAGTATAATGTGATTGTGATATACTCATAGATGCCTGTAGGCCCCACACCTCTCCAACCATTACAACCTCCCATATAAGTGCCTTGATGTACTCCTGATCGATGCAGTCTCTATCTACTTACACCCTAGTAAACTCCTCTTGTAGCCTCAAGATGTCTTCTTGCAGGGCGATCTCCATCCTGCTATCAATTGGAGCTCAAGATCCTCAAAGATCATTGTATGCTATATTTAGTGCTAAAAGATCTACTATATCTTAGTCAACATGTCTAGTGGCACTCTAATACGCTACCCTAAATCTCACAATTGGCTCGAAGAGATCTACATGTTTCCCTGCAAAAGGTGGGGCATGTACTCTGAAGGTATGTCATCATCTATGGGAAATGGAGGCATCATCTCTATGGTCAATTGCTGGTAGAGTTCATGCCACTCTTGTGTGGACCCTACAAGATGGAAATTATAGAATATATCAATACACATCATGAAATATATATAAATCATATACATAAAGGTAAAAGTGTAATCAAAACATAAATATCACATCATCACCTAGATCTCCAACTTATTAGTCAGGGTATAAACATGTAACAACGGTCCCATCTGGTGTAGGAAGTGTGGATGGCCCACTATCACTGGCCTCCCCATGCTCATGAGTGTGGATCTGTACTATGGATGTTGCACGTGCTCTAGTGACTTGGGTAGGAGGTGAGTATCTCCCCTTGGGGGCATATGGGGCCTCATCTATCTCATCAATATCATCACTCATCGACTGGGTATCCTCCTCATCATGAAATATATCTAGTACTATGTCATCATCATATGTATCCCCATTGACCTCCTCCTCATCCCTATCATCTCTACACTCATGAAGAGATCCTACATGGCTCGTAGGGTGATGTCTACGAAAGACATGGGATGGTTGTGCTCCAACCCATCACTGGTCGTAGGATTTTGTAGTGCCTATGCCATCAACATTGGAGACTGGGGTACATCGTGGTCCTCGTCCTATGAGTCACTAATGTAAACATCCTCAATGGTAAGACGACGAGTGTCTCTAGGTCTAGGGGCACTCCATGCTGATCATAGGAACCTGGGTTGAGCCCTTAGTGGAACCTTACCTATCCAAAGTGGTGCATAACATGATCATAGTAGAAGGGTCTTACTATGTAGTCGTGTCATCCTAGTATAAACCGATCCTATTATAGTCTGACTAGCTCATGTTTCATGTTTGCCCATTGTGGTATCCAGAGATATGATCTCCATGAAATATCACCCTCATCTAATTGATCAAATCTGACACGCCAATGTAGAAAATCACTCTCCTATCATACCTACCTCAGTGAACAACTGTAGGCCCATGGATAATCCATGACCACTATGGTAGGATATCTTATGGGTCTAGTGCACATGATATGATCGAAAAACCAAACCTGTAAGAGTGTATAGTGCACTATGCTATCCAACTCCTATTAAAGAAATCACCTTAGATCATAATACAAATGCATCAACATACTATGACCCCAAGCGTAGACAGTCCTATGATGCTCCATGTCCTAAATAATATGAACTAGTCCTCTGTTTAAGTGATCCGCTCATGCATCAAGAACTAGTGTGAGTGTTGTAGTAATGATCATAATACATCGAAGTAGTGGAGTCTGTGTGTGTAGTAGCCATCTGAGCTCAACACGAGGTCTGACACTCGACTCTCAGATGCAACACCCTAGATAGTACAAGATATCATCACACATCTCCTCATATGTTTGTTCATCGGTTGAGTGCATAACCTTGCCTTAGATGGGTAACCACAAGATGCAATGTATGTCCTCTAAGATGATGGTCATCTCCCCAGTAGGAAGATGAAAGGTACATATGTTAGCATCCCATCTCTCTACCAGGGCCCATGGCATCATTATATCTCATCAATGACATGAAATATACCAAGAATAGTCTTGTATCCTATATAATACTAATCTCCTTCTTTGATAGTCATGTGACGAGTTCTCGGAGGAAACAAAAATGTTTGCCTCTGAGATGTTTTCGGGCTCGAGAATGGATCTAAATATTAAAATAAGCAAATTAAATCCTAAATATATTCATTAAATAATTAAAAAGTACAATAAAGTTTCTCTAGGATACTTTACGACCAACTTGGACATATGGGCCATTTTTGGACTGGGGGTTCTAGACACTTTATCATTTTTGGACACTTTGCAACCAAGATGTATGCTTTGCGACAAACGAGGATGCTTTGTGACTTTCTTTCCAGGGTCCTAAAAATTATACAAAATGCATAAGAAATATTGTAAATGCACAAAAATGAAGATAAAGCAGAGAAGAATCCACTTACCGTATGTTTAATCACGCCTCGTGCTACCTCATTACGAAGAATGTCAAGTCTGGGAGGTCTGTAAGTTCATCTACTTGACATCTTGAATCACTCTACATCAAGGTAACTTGCAAAAAGGTAAATGTCAAAATGATAGGTAAAAGTGTCATTTTCGTTCATATACAACCAATTTCATTAAAAAGATACATATTTTATTTTAGGTACATTTCATTCAAATCAACCTATTAGGGGATAGAGAACTCCATTTTTGATGCCATTTGTTGCGTTGCATTCATAATTCCATCCCCAATCTAATACAATATCTATCACTATGTGGTATTGTACTTGGAATACCCTATGATAAGACTTAATAAATTTGATGTGGTTTCATGGCTACCCTGATTCGACCTCCATAAAGCAAGTAGAATCAATGGGGGATACATCTACCCTCAAATTCGATTCTCAGTAGTAGTTTGATAAAAATATTTTTGAATGACTAACAAATTTGTGTTGCAGGATGCAATTCCTAACATTGTGGTTTTACACATGACTACATTTGGGGGCTTCATTCTCCCTAATGAATCCATGTGACTATCCTTTTTTATAGATTTTATTGCTAGAATTACTTTAGCTTGCATATGTACGTAGTGTCATATGGCTGCTAAAGTGGGGGCTAAATGTAGTGTAGAAAATTGTACCCCCTTTTAGGATAAAGTACAATTTCACACTTAATTTGGACCTATTTTATGATCTTTCATTAATGAATTTTAAAAACTCATTTCTGGGCCCCTAATACCCTTTATTATGCATTCCAAAGCCTATTTTATTTATTTTTTAATACCATAACCCACATTGAATAAATGCTATTGATTAAATTAATGCCTCGACATTTATGGAGTTCTAAAGTTTTAAGTCAGTACCCATTCGCCCATGGGAGAATGGGTCCTCATTAAGTCTCTTGAACTCAACTTTAAACATGTTTTTGGTGGAATTTCAAAGTCTCAAATTTAACTTTCGAGATCTGATAATTGGAAAATTAGAAAGGAAGCATATAAAACTAAGTTTCACAATCATTTTTCACTAGCGAGAAAGAGGAATTCACATGAGATCACACTTATTCATATTCAAGAGCAAGGAGAAGTTAATCAAGCATTCAAAAGTGAAGTCTTAGAGCAAGATTTCAATTATTTTTGTAGGTCTTCAAGCTCATTTTGATATCAAGATCAAGCATTGCCAAATATTGATGATAAATGCTTATGGAGGATCATGATGGATTCTAGGTTTTGGGAGATACACTAAGACATTAAACCAAGCCTAATGATTTGTTTCCTAAGTGGTTCCATCTTCTATTATCATTCTACTTTCTTCCCAAAGGAAGGTATATTCAGTTTTGTGACTAATTAGGATGATTTCAAATCTCTAGAAGTAGGTCTTCATCATTGTTCATGTTTTTTTAGGGATCATGTTCTAACACACTTGAATAGGGTTCCTTAATCTTAGACACACTTGAGGTTAGGGATTGCACACACATTTTATGTTCCAGATCTATATTTTTCATCACTTGGTTTAATTACCAAACTTAGGGTTTGACTAAGGAAAACCCCTATCCACCAACAAACAACAATCTTGTTTTGCATATTTTCCATAGATCCAAATTTAGGAGCGAAGGTTCAAAGTTATAGGGAAGAAGTGTAGGTCTCAAAATTAAATCTTAGATCCAAAATTTTCTAGAAAGGGCTACCAAAATCTATTCGCCCTTGGGCGAATGAGTCACTGTTAGGGGTGCATAAATAATATTTTGTGATAGGTACACAACATTTATCCCTTCCATATTTTCCAAAAACATTGTTGGTTCCTTCAGTTTTATGCTTAATCTACCAAATCCAAGTTATAAATTGAATTTTGGAATTGATTTTCTATTTTAACCTTTCTCCCCAAAGTGTTGTTTGACCTAGACCCCCGTCTTGACACAAAAAGGAAATTTGAAGATTCCTTCATAGAATTTATTCTCCTAAGGCTAACTAGTCAATTATTTGTGGGGATCTCATTTCCTAAAGAAATTAGAGAAGTAGGATCCCTTTTCCCTCTTTGGATCCAATTTTCTATTTTGGGAAACCTTAGGATCACCCTACTTTTCTATGTTTCAAGAATATTGTTGTAGGTTAGTCAAAGTAAATAATTCAAATCAAATTGCAAACTTTAACAAACAAATGCATTGTTTACTAGAAAAAGAAATTGGTCTTTAGGACAAAGGCGTCGCTCTATTAAACTAAAAAGGCATTGACCTTTTTCAAAGGCATCAACCTTTATGCAAAGGTGTTAGACTATCCTGTCAGAAAATAGAAAGTAAGCTAGAACAAAATCGTCAATTTATGACAAAGATGATAAACTGTCAAGAAACAAATGCATTGATATTTTAGAAAGGTGTATATCTTTGTGCAAACACATCGATCTTTGACTTGTATAAGCATCGATATTTAAACAAAGGTGCTACACTGTCTCTGTAACCTACAAGGATGAAAAATATTCACAAAAATTGTTAAAATAGGGATGTAGGTCCCACCGAGCATGCCAAAATGTTGTATGTTTGGAATGAATGATTAATTAATAGTATAATTAAAATAATTAGGATCTTAAAAAAATTAAGAATCTGCAAGATAATGATCAAACAAGTCCATACTCAATGAAATTCATTTGTAAAACATTCAAAAGAGTTTAATATAAATAATTTAACATAATTCAAAGCTATTAAACAAATTGAAAGTGCCAACCCTAAATCTCATTGTGGATTGATGCATAATTGTGATGTAGATTTCTCAATTGAATGCATAGTCCATTTGTAAAAGCTTAGTTTAAGAGGTATGATTCACAAAAAAAATTGTTGAATTTCTTAAGGTTGGCTCAAGAATTTGAGAGAGTAAGGATGTTGGAGTGAAAAAGACACTGAGAGGTGAGGGGTGAATCAATTTTAACTGTTTTCACAATTTTAATAAAACTGAAATAAACCAGATGTGTGCTCTCATTTATCAATGATAAACTCATTCATGTATTGAATGCAATCACATAAACTGAAATGAGAATTGTAATAGGGAAACATAGCATATTAAATAATTCATGCAATGAATCAGATGAACCATAGATAATCAAATAAACACAAGATATGCTAAGTGGAAAACCCTCCTGGGGTAGAAAAACCACTCCTAAACTGCTTCCTTTTTAGGCTTTCATTTCAATAATCATTTTTGATAATGCCTCATAGGCTGATTTCTGAGCACCAACTCCTTTTCTATTTTCAGTAAGACATACAATGATACAAATGAACTCTCTGTTTCTCTAATTTCTGTCAAGTGCCTCTTGATGGACAATGTTTACAATCCTCAAGGTTCACGTATGACCCTTCAAAATTCTACCCATTGTCAAGCCTTAAGACAACTTGAGGAAATAGCTGATAAAATTTTGATTTTCAATTTCAATACACAACTTCTCCTCAATACATTCACAGTGATATTCTCACACTAGTTTTTCACTGTTTGTTTCATACTTTTCTCATAGTTCTTCACAAAAAGGTTAACTGTGTCTCTCTATGTTTTAAGAATAATCTTAAAAGCCCTAATCTCTCTATTTTTCTTCTTACTCAAATTTCATCAGTACAACTCAAGTAAAATACAATACAGTAGGTGCTTTTTCATTTTTCAAAACAACAGAGGTAAAATTCAAAGTACCCACTTTCTGTCGAACAACATTGCCAGGTATTGTTGTTTTAGAGAATGTTTAGTCATGGAGGTTTTCTTCTGATAGAAGTAGTCAAGGAATATGCATTTTTTGGAAAGGAGACTGAACCTTGTCCACACAAGGAGTCTGCACAGGCAATGCTAATTCAAAACAATATTAAACAAAAAAATATTCCATATACAATACCCTTGAAAACTGCTACAACAACAGTGAAACCGAAACCACAGTGCAGTGTAACTGAAACCCCATAATAATGCATCCAAGAATAGTTATAAATGAATCCAAGTAAGAAACTGAAGAGATTCATAGATTTCAAGATTACCCACAAGCCAAAAATCATGACTCATAAATCTGAAATGGTAAACTTTTGTGAAATGCACTCTAGATTTTGTGTAATCATTTCAGATTAGACCATGAAAAGAATAAAATCATTTTCCAACTTCCATACAGAAGCACACATATCTCTTATTAACCTTGCTAGTAGAAGTAACAGTTTTGCAAAGTAGTCAAAGAGAAGAATACTTGAGAAGACTGAAATAGATGTTGTCATGTATCAATTTACCAGACCAACCGAGCAATAGAGCAACACAAGGTTCTTCCTATTTTGAGCTCTTACCCAATGATAGGAGACTGAAAGAAGATTTGACCAAGGTGATGGTCTTTCAATTTTCCCCATACGCTATCAAAGAAGGTCATAAAGCCAACAAGTACAGTGAAACAACTGTGAGGAGGTTTCCAAGGTGGTAGCCAGAATAGGGTTTGAAATCCATGAACAATGAAACAAAAATATTTCCCTAATCTTTACCAACCGATATCCTTTACCAAAATTGATGGAGTTTGAAGTCCGAAAGGACTAACTTAATAATTCAAAACTCATAATGCCTTTTGAAGTCCGCGGCCAAACCGATCCAAAGCATGCTGACAAACTCATTACCACTGAATGCATACAAGTTGACGCCATCATTAACAATGTTCAAACAATTACTCAAGTAAGAATGCCAACATAATTATGTCATTAGGCATTTTCCATGACCACATAAAAAACTAAATTCCGATTACCTTAGATTTTCTTATTTCCAAGTAACCAAGGCCATGTCACTTCCATGGCGATATTTTAAATAGCCAAAAAATTTATACCTGTTGTTGGCCTTGAGGCCTGACAGAGAAGCCCACCTCTGATATTGTTCAGAACAAATAATATCAATGTCATAATGGTAGAAAGATTGAATAAGCCAACATCATATAATTTTGTAGATCACTGAATAAGCCAATATCAAATAATCAAGTGTATCATAGAGAACTGAATAAGCCAATATCAAGTGAATCACTGTAGCACAAATTGTCAAATAAGAAACATGTCACCTGAACAAGGGAACATAAACCTATAACTAAGATTCCTTATGATCTGCACATGGAGTCAAGGGATTAGTGCCACCAAAGATAATATCATAAATGAAGTAAATATGCCAATGACATAATGGAAACAATTCAACCGAGTAATCAACCACCAAGATGTCAAACTAAAAAAAATATTGTCATCAAGGACAAATAGCAAGATAGAAGTTCAACAAACTCCCCCTTTGTCCTTGATTGCAAAAAAACTAAGCCACCAAGCTAGAATAATGAACTGGAACCAAACGCTCATAAATCTCCCCCTTTTTGTCACAAGGATAAAGGGAAGCCAAAATAATGAACTAGAACCAACAATGAATTATCATGAAGGTGTAGATATAGCAATGGAGCAACAAGGTATGAGCTGCAAGGAGAGCGAACTAGCTCCCCCTATCACCAAGATAGAGTATTAAGATAGTAAGGATTTAGAGATAACTCCCAATCTAGACCAAAGTCTTTCAAATACTTCTTTAGCCAGAGGCTTAGTAAAGATGTCGGCAACTTGTGCTTGTGTAGGAACATATTGCACGTAAACCTCATTATCCAACACTTTTTCATGAAGAAAATGAAATTTAATAGCGATGTGTTTAGTGTGAGAGTGCATAACAAGATTCTTAGAGATATTGATCGCACTAGTATTATCACACATAATAGAAACAGGTTTAAGAATTTCAATACCCATGTCAGATAATGTCTGTGACATCTAAATTACTTGAGTACAACAAGAGGTGAGCAACAATATATTCTGCTTCAGCAATGGAGAGTGAAACAAATTCTTGTTTTTTGCTGTGCCATGCCACTAATTTATCACCAAGAAAGAAGGAAGCACCACTGGTGCTTTTCCTATCATCCAGACAACCAGCCCAATCAGAATCAGTATATGAAATTAATGAGAAATCATTGCTTCTAGGATACCAGAGTCCATAGTCAAGAGTGCCTTGAACATATTTAAGAATCCTTCTAACAACATTAATATGAGATTCTTTAGGAGATGACTGAAATCTTGCAACCATGCAAAAAAATTGCATTATATCAGGTTTGGAGGCTGTTAGATATAATAGGCTACCTATTATTGACCTATAGTCAGGTGGATTTACAAAAAGAGAATCATCAACCTTGCTGAGTTTGCAGCCAATAACCATTGGAGTGCTAGCTGGATGACATTCATCAATTTAAAATTTCTTTAGCATCTCTCTTGCATATTTTGTTTGAGAGAGAAAAATACCAGTTTCAAGTTGAGCGATTTGAAGACCTAAAGAAGGATAGTTCTCCCAACATGGACATTTCAAACTCAGATTCCATAATCTGTGAGAATTTTTGACTCAAAATGATATTGTTGCAGCCAAAGATAGTATCATCAACATAGATTTCAACAACTAAAATATCAGAACCTTCAATCTTAACATAAAGATTGTTGTCTACTCCTCCTCTATTAAAACCTTTTGAAAGTAAGTGACTATCTAGTCTAGAGTACCAATCTCTAAGAGCTTGTTTTAGGCCATATAAAGCCTTTTTCAGCCTGTAAACATGATTAGGCTTGTTTTTGCAAGTAAACCCTTCAGGTTGTTCTATGCAAACTTCTTCATCCAAATAACCATTCAGAAAAGCAGTTTTTACATCCATTTGATATACAGTAAAGTTTTTGAAAATAGAATAGGCCAAGAATATTCTAATGGATTCAAGTCTAGCTATAGGTGTAAAGGTTTCACCAAAGTCAATACCTTCTTGTTGAGCATATCCTTTGAAACATATCTAGCCTTGTTGCAAACAACATGGCCGTTTTCATCATGTTTTTTTTTTAATATCCATTTACCTCCTATGAAATTTTTGTCATCTGGTCTTGGGACTAGCTCCCAAGTCTGATTTTTCTCAATTTGATCAATTTCATCCTGCATTGCATTAAGCCAACATTCATCAGTTAGAGCTTCATCAATTTTTTTGGCTCAAACTATGTAATTAAATAGAAAGCAGTAACCTTAGCTGTGTGAGATTTTTCATCATAGCTAATAGTTCTTCTCCTTGTTTGAACTCCTGCAAATTTATCTCCAATAATGATATCTTTAGGATGGTTTCTAGCAAGAGATTTTGAAGGAGTTTTTGTTACACATTTTTCAGGGCTAGTTTCAGTATCTTTAGATTTTGCTTTAGCTAGTTTAGGACTTGCTGATTCTATTTCAAACTTTGTTGATTCAAAGCCTTCTAAATTTATATCTTGTTCAAATTCTTCTTCCTCATCATCCTACATAGGTTCAACATCTAAAAGCAGATTTTCATCAAATTTGACATTGACAAATTCAATAATCTTATTCAGCCTATTATTAAAGCATTTATAGGCTTTGTTGTGAGTAGAGTATCCTAAAAAGATAACTTCATCATACTTGGATTGAAAGCTGCCTAAGTTATCATCATCTCTCTTGATAAAGCATTTGTAGCCAAATATTTTTAAATATTTAATTGAGGCAGATTTACCATACCACAATTCATACGAAGTGAAATTGGATTTCACTATGATTTGTACTCTATTCAAAATATAGACAACTGTATGAACAACTTCTTTCCAGTACATTTTTGGCAGTTTTGCTTCATCCTGCATAGTTCTTGCCATCTCTTTTACAGTTTTGTTCTTTCTCTCAACAACCCCATTATGTTGAGGTGTTCTGGCATCAACATATTGTCTTTTATGCCATGTCTTTCACAGTAGTCAATGAATTCTTGTGAGGTGAAATCACCACCTTTGTCAAATCTTAGAGATTTCAATTTTAAATCTAACTCCCTTTCTACCATTTTTTTGAAGACTTTAAAACATTCAAAAGCTTTAGATTTATGCTTGAGAAAGGTAGCCCATACCATACGAGAGTAGTCATCAACAAATAGCATGAAATATTTCTCACCATTAATAGATCTAGTCCTTGTAGGACCACATAAGTCTGTGTGAACAAGTTGTAGAGGTCTAGTAGAAGAATTTTCTTTAGATTTAAAGCTTACCTTTGTTTGCTTTCCTTTGAGACATTCTTTACAGACTACATTTTTCAGGTTTTCTTAGAACATGTAGACCTCTTACATTTTGATTCTTACTAATCCTAACCATATTGTCAAAATTTATATGACCTAGTCTCTTGTGCCACAACCAAATTTCTTCAACATGAATCATTAAGCACATACCTTGATTATTTTCATTTCCAGATGTGTCAAGGAGATTGTAGACATTTTCCTTAGTCCTTCTTCCAGCAACAATAGCTTTTCCAAACTTATTTTTAATTTCACATCCCTGTGAAGTGAACAGGACCTGATAGCCACTATCACAGATTTGACTAACACTCAGAAGGTTGTGCTTTAATCCTTCTACGTAATACACATTGTAAATAGGAGTGTCTTCATTAAGAAGAAGTGAACCTCTACCTTTGATTTGAATACTTGAGTTATCTCCAAACATCACATATCCACCTACATAATCTTCAAGATTAGTGAATTTTTCTTTGTCACCAGTCATGTGGTTTGAACAACCATTGTCCAGGACCCATAAGTCCTTTTTATTAGAGTGGAAAGCAGTTTGAACTAACATAGTTTGTTCTTTGTTGTTGACAGTTTTAAGTTTCCAAACCTTTTTAGTTTTCTGTTGTTTATTTTGCTGATCAGCTTTACATTGCTTAGCAGAATGACCCATGGAATTGCATGTGAAGCATCTAATTTGTCTTGCAAAGCCACAATTTTTCCTGTAACCAAATCTAGGTGTTCTAGGATTTATAAATATGCAAGAGCTCACTTTGTGGACAATTTTTTTGCAGAAATAATAGTACCCATAAAAGAAAGGGTTAGAAATATATGGCATTTTGTTACTCCTAAAAGGATGAACACGATCCTTATCAAACTTAGGATGTTTAGGTTCAACACTTTTGTTTCCAACAACAAAATTATCCTTTGCACTATCATTTGAAAATTCACCTTTCATAAATTCAATACCTATTTTGTCCTTGTTTAGTTTCTGTTTACTGAGCATGTCATTTAGTTTAAGAGTACTCTCATATTTCTCAATGGTCTTCCTAAGATCAACAATCTCATGTTCAAGATTTTGAATTTCTTGATCTTTAAAGTTTATGCCAATATGAAGACAATCTTCAACTCTCTTGGATTCTTCAAGTTGAGTTTTTAATTAGACTATTTCAAGATTTGTGAGTTGCTCTTGTGCAAGATCTTGAGCAGAATTTTGTTCTTCATAACGCATTTGTTTTTTAAGTTTTCTTAGCTCTTTTAGAGCACATTTCAGTTCACCTCCAAGATCCACTTCGCCATATTCAACATCATTGATGTTAGTTTCTTCTTGCTAAATGATTCAAGCCATAAATAGATTTTCATCCTCATCTAAAGAATCTTCAGATTCAAAGTCTGTTCCATTTTTGCTGAACAAACTTTTCTTCTTTTTGAAATTGAATTTCTGTTTAGGTCTATAGATCTTTTTCTTAGCCAATTTTTCATATTTCTCGTTATCACTATTTGGATCACCATAGGGGCACTTTGCAGCAAAGTGGCTTATTTTTCCACAATTAAAGCATTTGAAGGGAAGTTCTCCCTTATACTTTTCAGACCCCTTTTTGAGCTTCCTCACAAAGTGGGATTATTTGGAGTCAAAATTTTTTGATTCAGTGGGCTCATCCTTTTCTTTCCTTTCAGTATTAAATGTAGTTTCTTTTGCAGAGGTATTATTTTTACTGATCCTCATTTCATAGGCAGTCATAGTGCCTTGTAGGTTGTCAAGGATAAGCTAGTCAAAGTGTTTCTTCTCTTCTAGAGTAGAGACCTTAGCTTCAAATTTTTTGGTAAGGTTCTGATGACCTTAGTTACAACATCAAATTCCTTAACTTCTTCTCCCAGACCCTTCATGGCATTGACAATTTCATCAACTCTGAAAAAGTAATCAACTACTTTTTCATCGTCCCTCATTTTTATTTCTTCAAACTGGTGTTTTAGAGTGAGGACTTTAGACTATTTTACTTTTTCATTCCCTTGATAGATAGTTTCAAGTTTAACCCAGATTTCCCTAACAGAGCTGCAGTGCATGACTTTAATAAAGACATCTTTAGTCAGTGCACACAAGAGAGCATATTTTTCTCTTGCATTAGTTTCGTATCTTTTCTTTTCATCAGAAGTAGTAGGTAGAGTATCTGGTATAGTCTACCCAGTCAATACTATGCTCCAAACATCGAGGTCAATAGAAGTTAAATAAGTCTCCATTTTGATTTTCTAGAATACATAATCAGTTCCATCAAATAATGGAGCTCTAGTCATGGATGTGCCTTCATGAGCTTGAGACATTTTGAATAGACTCCAAGGCCATAATCAATCCTAGGTTGGAAAGACCTATCAGAGGACCCTAGGATCTAATACCAATTGTTGGAGTGAAAAAGACAGTGAGAGGGGGGGGGGGCGGGTGAATCAATGATTTTAACTATTTTCACAATTTTAATAAAATTGAAATAAACCAGATGTGTGCTCTCATTTATCAATGATAAACTCATTCATGTATTGAATGCAATCACATAAACTGAAATGAGAATTGTAATAGGGAAACATAGCATATTAAAGAATTCATGCAATGAATCAGATGAACCATAGATAATCAAATAAACACAAGATATGCCAAGTGCAAAACCCTGCTGGGGTAGAAAAACCACTCCTAAACTGCTTCCTTTTTAGGCTTTCATTTCAATAATCATTTTTGACAATGCCTCATAGGCTGATTTCTGAGCACCAACTCAAGGAGCACCAACCCCTCTTTTAGAAACACCAATTTCAAGGAGCACCAACCCCTTTTCTATTTTCAGTAAGACATACAATGATACAAATGAACTCTCTGTTTCTCTAATTTCTGTCAAGTGCCTCTTGACAGACAATGTTTACAATCCTCAAGGTTCATGTATGACCCTTCAAAATTCTACCCATTGTCAAGCCTTAAGACAACTTGAGGAAATAGTTGATAAAATTTTGATTTTCAATTTCAATACACAACTTCTCCTCAATACATTCACAGTGATATTCTCACACTAGTTTTTCACTGTTTGTTTCATACTTTTCTCATAGTTCTTCACAAAAAGGTTAACTATGTCTCTCTATGTTTTAAGAATAATCTTAGAAGCCCTAATCTCTCTGTTTTTCTTCTTACTCAAATTTCATCATTACAACTCAAGTAAAATACAATACAGTAGGTGCTTTTTCATTTTGCAAAACAACAGAGGTAAAATTCAAAGTACCCACTTTCTGTCGAACAACATTGCCAGGTATTGTTGTTTTAGAGAATTTTCAGTCATGGAGGTTTTATTTTGACATAAGTAGTCAAGGAATATGCATTTTTAGAAAAGAGACTAAACCCTGTCCACACAAGGAGCCTTCATAGGCAATGCTAATTCAAAACAACATTAAACATAAAAATATTCCATATACAATACCCTCGAAAACTGCTGCAACAATAGTGAAACCGAAACCATAGTGCAATGTAACTAAAACCCCATAATAATGCATCCAAGAACAATTATATATAAATCCAGGTAAGAAACTGAAGAGATTCATAGATTTCATGATTACCCACAAGCCAAAAACCATGAATCATAAATCTGATATGGTAAACTTTTGTGAAATGCACTCTAGATTTTGTGTAATCATTTCAGATTAGACCATGAAAAGAATAAACTCATTTTCCAACTTCCATACAAAAGCACACATATCTCTTACTAACCTTTCCAGTAGAAGTAACAGTTCTGCAAAGCAGTCAAAGAGAAGAATACCTGAGAAGACCAAAATAGATGTTGTCATGTAGCAATTTACCAGACCAATTGAGCAGTAGAGCAACACAAGCTTCTTCCTATTTTGAGCTCTTACTCGATGACAAGAGACTGACAGAAGAGTCGAACATGGTGATGGTTTTTCAAGTTTCCCCATATGTTGTCCAAGAAGGTCAAAAGGCCAACAAGTATAGTGAAACGACTGTGAGGAGGTTTCCATGGTGGTGACCAGAATAGGGTTTGAAACCCACGAACAATGAAACAAAAATATTGCCCTAATCTTTACCAACGCATACCAACCGATATCCTTTACCAAAATTGATGGAGTTTGAAGTCTGAAAGGACTTACTTAATAATTCAAAACTCATAATTCCTTTTCAAGTTTGTGGCCAAACCAATCCAAAGCATGCCGAAAAACTCATTACCACCAAATTCATACAAGTTGACGCCATCATTAACAATGTTCAAACAATTACTCAAGTAAGAATGCCAACATAATTATGCCATTAGACATTTGTCATGACCACATAAAAACCAAATGTTGATTACCTTAGCTTTTCTTATTTACAAGTAACCAAGGCCATGTCACTTCCATGGTGACATTTTAAATAACCAAAAAGTTTATACCTGTTGTCGGCCTTAATGCCTGACAGAGAAGCCCACCTCCAATATTGTTTAGAACAAATAATATCAATGTCATAATGGTAGAAAGACTAAATAATCCAACGTCATATAATTATGTAGATCACTGAATAAGACAATATAAAATAATCAAGTGTATCATAGAGACCTGAATAAGCCAATATCAAGTGAATCACTGTAGCACAAATTGTAAAATCAGAAACATGTCACCTGAACAAGGGAACATAAACTTGTAACCAAGATTCCTTATGATCTGTACATGGAATCAAGGGATTAGTGCCACCAAAGATAATATCGTAAATGAAGTAAATATGCCAATGACCAAATGGAAACAGTTCAACTGAGTAATCAACCACCAAGATGTCAAATTAAAACAAATATTCTCATCAAGGAAAAATAGCAAGATAGAATTTCAACAAAGGATGCTATGAAGATTGTGAATGAATTTCATGTTGAGAAGGTATGATATTCATAGATTTTAGAGTCTTGATGAATGGTCAAGATTTAAAATGGTAATAAATGGATGAGAGAAGAGAAAAGAGGTGAGTGTGGACGAATGATTAATAAAATGCTTCATAATCCATGTGGTGTGGATGAAGGATTCATCAATTGTTCATAATCCATGAGATCTTAACAATATCCCTTATTTCATGGAAATATGCTAGAGATATTTTGAATTGGAGAGAAGAATTTGAATTTGAAAAGGGAATATTCTTTGTGCAAGTTGGAGGATTGGAAGAAAATTAGTTAATTAAATAATGTATGAAAATCATTTAATTGTGTAAATTGGAAGAATTAAGATCTTTAATTAAATAATTAAGAATTACTTAATCAAGTGGGATTATTAGCATGAAAATGATGAGTTAAGAAAATAACCATAATTATTCGATTAATAGGAGAATAAAGTGAATTTAACTAAATAATTAGATATTACTTAATCAAATAGGGTAATTAACTGATTATGAAGAAAATGGTCTTAGTATGTGAAATCAATATGTGTGATATAGTCAGGACATTTTTGTGTGTCTACTAGTATGCGAGGAGAGCATTCATGAGTAGATCTTGAGGATTAAAAGACACTTGTTTATTTTAGAGCCCAAATCTAAATGTGAAAGGTTAATTGTATCCCAATTTCATTGTGAGGAAGTCAGACCAAGCAAGATTTGGCTAAAGCAAAGCAAATAATGTAACTGTTAAGAAATTTACAAATTTAAAGAGATACAGTGATTAGAATAAATGAACCTAGAGTCCAATTCTAAACTTGAGATGATAATTTGATGAAGAGCTCTAAATCCACTTTCCTTTGCAAACCTTTAATGTTCAATCTCTACACATAAAAGTCAATAGACAAACCTAGAAAAAAAAAGTAAGATCACTTATTTTATATCCTCAAGATCACTCTAAGGTGCAAGAGGAGAGCATATGTAAGTATATCTTGTGGATTAAAATACAATGGTTTATTTTAGGTCTCAAATCAAAATGTGAATGGTAAATTTTAAGCTCAATCTCAAATGTGTGAAAACATACAAAACAAGATAGTCTAAGGAAAACAATGATAGCACAAATGGATTATTTAGAATTTAAAATGTAATGATAGAAATATTATAAAGATAAACAAATAATGTTATAATGCAACAAATATATATTTATAATGTTTTTTGATATGCTCATCACAAGGTTGTAATTTTATTTTCATTTACACCTATTCAAACTAGATCTAAATAGTTTGTAGTATTTTTAGTCCTAAAATTAAAAATTAAAAGAATAAACCCATTATAAAATTCTAAGAGCTTTCTAAAAATGTAAAAATATCTAAAAAATTCCCTAACTTTTTCCCTAAAAAGTAGATTTATGGTAGAATCCTAATTTCTAAAGATTGATTTTTGGTCACTATTTTGACCTCAAAAATTAAAATACAAAGAACACACACCTATTTAATTTTTGAGAGCTTTACAAAAAAAATTTGAAAAAGACATTGATTTTCAACTTTCAAACTAGATTTATGAAAACCCTAAAATGACAATAACTCACCCAAATTATAGATTTGAGTCTAATTTTTGTATTGTAACCTCTTGAGAAGATCCCTAAACCTTAGTAAAAAAATTGTAAGAAAATTCCAAGCCATTTGAAAGATATGATAAAACCTTTGAAAATTAAGGTTTCCTTATTTGATAATTTCATCATTAATTTAATATCAAAAATTAAAATACAAAAAATAGATCTTGTTCAAATTATGAGAGATTTTCAAAAATATTAATATTTTTGAAAAATTTGTCGATTTGTGACCTTACAATCATTTTTTTTAAAAACCTTAAAATGTCAACAACTCACCAAATATTGATGATATAAGCCTAGTTTTTTATTGGAGCATCTTGAGATCATCCACAACCTTCAATAAAAATTGTGTAAAAAAATTTGTTGTCATTTGAAAGATTTGATGAAATTTTGAAATCTTAGGATTTCACCTTCAACCTATAAAAGTTAGCTCCAAACAATTCTACATAAAAGAGCTAAAATCAAGCAAAATAGGGTTGAAAAAACCTATAAAAAGAAAATATCTAATAGGGATGTGGGTCCCACCAGACATGCCAAATATAAATGATGAAAATGTGAATCAAAATATCAATAATACAAGTTTCACACCTTCACAATCATGTAATGAATTTCATGATCTTGACTTAGAATATGAAATTTAGATAACAAACAAATTCATCAAAGTTAAGATCTTGATTTTCTCCATTGTTTGTTGCTCTTCAAAGTAACAAACTTTGAAATAACAATAATGATATTATGCAATGATAATGATAAATGCTGAAAGATAAATGATATCTATGCTTGATAAATGACAATGATAATTCTTGATAGATCTTGATCATAAAATTGCTAGAGATCTTGACAATAAAAGTGTTAGGGGGATCTTGACAATAAAAGTGTTAGGGGGATCTTGACAATAAAAGTGTTGGGTGGATCTTGACAATAAAAGTGCTAGGGGGTTTGAATGAAATGAAAACTTCTTATTTATTTGTAAGATTAGTGGATAGGAAAATTCAAGATAGGTACGACCCAAATTTTTAATTTTGAAGGAAGGAATTACATAAATAAATATGAATTTATTTATTTTAGAAGAAAATATTTAATTTAAATAAAGTATTTTAATTTATTTAAAAGATAAGTGTTAGTTAATTAAATAATTTTTGAAAATTATTTAATTATAGAGGAAAATATTTAATTTAAATAAATTATTTTTTAATTTATTTAAAAGAGGAGTGTTAGCTAATTAAATATTTTTGAAAATTATTTATTATAGAGGACCAAATTTTAATTTTAATTTTCATTAATGTTGGAGGGAAAATAATAAGAGATGAATTAAATTAATAGTTAAAAACTATTAAATTTATATTATTAAGATAATTTAATAATTATGGATGAAAAGAGGAAAATGTTAGCTTAATTAAAATAATATAGATAGAAGAAATGAGAAGGATAATGATGAAATGATAAAAATGAAAATACAGTAATCTTTTTCAGGTATCTACAATAGGAACATATAGTCTGAAGTTGTTTGCACATGATTTAAGGAAAGTGAAAAAGATGTATTTCTTACAAGTCATATAACTTATGCATAAACTACATCAACCCTCAACTGCCCATCTTTCACCTTTGGTGGGCCTCTCTTGCAAGATTCCACCTACATTGAATATGTACACACTTGCCCATGGAATACCAATGTTGTGCACTTACCTGCTAGTTACAATTTGCATCACAAATATTAATATAGTTATTTCTACTAGAAATAAGATTAGAATGCTAATAATTTGTCTATTGGCAACATTTCTTGGAAACCTCTAACTACCACTATGAATATTTCATGAAATATTCTCTTAGATACTCAACACCAACCAATAAAATATTCTAGTGAATAAATCATACCTCATTACACCACATCATCTTCGTATCTCTCCAATGTTGAATGTGAAGCCATCCAACCATGCATCAATGTCGATGCCACCTCAACAACCTACAATATCAACACTTAATAATAACACCTCACGAATTTGTACTACAACAAGAACAAACTTATCATATTAAAATGATATCATGATGATATTAGCAACTACATTGCCTCATTTTATGCCCTCCTAAAGAACTTTATGGAAATAGTAATGACCTCTCATCCAATTTTTTTACTTCTTATAGTCATTAGAAAGATATTTCCAAGATCTACCACATGGTATAATTTTTTAATAGATCATCATGCTTTTATTTAATTTTTTCACTTGTATCATATAATTTCTTATATTACTCTTATGAGTTCATCATTTTTATTTATATGTTGTGTTTTACTTCATTCATCAAATCTTAACATTATCTTTGTCTCCACTCTTAATTTTTTCACTTACCCTTCTTTGAGCTTATACAAGATTTTTATTCTCTTAAGGTGTTGTCTTTATAATCATGATTTATGCAAGAGCACCTAGGTCTACAAGAAAACTTGCATCACCAAAAATATTAGGTAGGTGGTGTTTTTATTTTTCTTTAGCTTTGGTGTGCTTTTTTCTTGGCGGCTTCATGTCAACTTGCTTTATTGAGAGTGTTACAAGAAAATTATGGATTTATTGTATGTTTCAATCTACTTGTATATGTGCTATAAGATACCTATAGGCTACTTCAAGCCTAATTCAATTTTCTATAGGATAGTTTCAGATGTCTATTTGCTACTACATAAAGATGATAAGGATTGTGTATTTTCTACTATAGGACCTATATATTAGTGTGATAAGAGGATTGCATATTTTAAAACATAATTCTTTCTTGGTGACTTCTTATTTCTCAAGGCTATGAAAATAGCTTAATGCTTAAAAGGTGCCTACAACTAGTAATGTGGAAGTTATGCATAGTGTTAATTAATTAAATTGATTATTATTACTTTGTGCAATATAATCAATACAAAGGATATGTTTTAAACTCTATCAATTACTAAATATTATCTTTAAAAGGGGAAGATTTTTATTGTATTTTATTACTAGGGAACATTTGGATGACTTATTTCATACAATTACCATTTATATCAGGGGGTTGAATAACTTGCATAAGCATGACCTCCTGAAAAATCTTGTCCAGGATCATAAGCCAGATATCTTATTGATTCAAGAGACTAAAATGCAGATTGATAAGTTGGAATCCTTGAAGAATCTCTTCTTTAAAGATTGTGGGTTTCATTGGGTTAGCTCTGAAGGAGCTTCAGGGGTGTGGCCAATTTTTGGAATGCTAAGCTGTTGAGAGGTACCTCGATTGCTGATAGTTTTAACCATGTTGAAACTAAGTTTGTTTGGTTAAGGGATTCTTATTCTTGGGTTATTTCTAATGTGTATGCTCCTAACTTGAAGCAAAATTGGGAAAAGCTTTTGGATGATCTTGGGGTCCTTAGGTTAGATTTTTTTGATCTGCCCTGGCTTGTAATGGGAGATTGTAATACTCCATTGTATGAAAATGAGAAAATAGGTGGGTCTCAAGCCAATCCTAAGAGTAGGTATGACTTAAACATGTTCATAGATGACAATTCCCTCATTGATTTCAATTTGTCTGGAGTGAGTTTTACTTGGTCTAATAGGTGTGCTGGTGTAGACAATATCCTTTAATCTCTACTTCTTGGTTTGTGGACTTTGCTTTCTCTTTGTCCTCCATTACAAATGTGAGTTGGACCATTTTCCTATTGCTTTTGTTGTGGATAAGATAGGGAGGAAAAATAGATTTTTGTTCCAATTTGAAGCCATGTGGCTCAGGGACCCATGTTTTATGGATTGCATAAAAAGATGGTGGCAAGTTGAGGTTGATGACAGTGCGATGTTCAGAGTTGCCAAGAAGTTAAATTTTGTTAAGAAAAACCTCAAGAAATGGAATAAAGAGTCGTTTGGGAATATTTTTGATTCCAAAAGTTCTATCCTGAAGAATCTGGATGATTTCTAGAATGTCATTCAATTGGAGGGTCTTTCAGAGGAATTACATCTTTTAGAAGATAGTCTCCTTAGGCAATTACATGATGTTGTTTCTAAGGAAGAGGATTTCTTGAGGCAAAGATCATGAGCTATTTGGCTAAAGTTTGGGGATAGCAATTCCAATTTCTTTCATCTCACAACTCTGTGACATAAAGTGAATAACCAAATCTTGTCGATTAATGTTGATGGGATGCTGTTGGATGATGAGGAAGCTATCAAAAATATTGCGGCTATGTTCTTTGAGAATATTTTGTTGGAGGATCTGGTCTAAGATCAAAGGGGTGTGGATATATTTTTGGAGGTCATCCATAGATTTGTGTTAGAGAATTTTAATAAGGACCTAATGGCTATCCCTTTGGCCTCAAAGGTCAAAAAAATGGTTTTCTCTTTTGAAGGTAACAAGGCCCCTGGCCTTGACAGCTTCCTTTTATTTTTTTCCAATCTTGTTGGGATGTTATCTCTAAGGAAGTGGTTAATGCCACAAAGGAAATTTTTGGATCAAGAAGTCTTCTTAAAGAGCTTAACACAAATTTCATTGTTTTGATTCCCAAGTCAAGTACTGCCAGGAGTTTTGGTGAGTTTAGGTTGATCAACCTTTGTAATTTGATTTACAAAATCTTTTCGAAGGTGCTTGCTTCCAGATTACAAAATGGCTTTCCATTTCTGATTTCTAAGCATTAGAGTGGATTTGTTAAGGATTGTCAAATCCTTGATTCTATTGTCACGGTTCATGAGCTAGCTCATTGTATTAATGTTTCCAAGAAATTGGGTCTCTTTCTGAAACTGGATCTGCTTAAAGCTTATGACATAGTGAACTAGAGATTCCTGTTGAATGTATTGGATAGGTTTGGGTTCTCTAGAAATTTCCTTCAACTTGTTGAACAACTTATTTCTTCTCCCTCATTTGTTGTTCTAGTAAATAGATTTCCTTCTCCTTTTTTCTGAAGCTCACAAGGTTTGAGGTAGGGAGATCCTATTTCGCCTTTTCTTTTCATTCTGATGGTGAAGGCTTTGGATCACAATATCCAGAAGGCACTTCAAGATGGTGTCCTGCATGGTCTCTCACCTTCGTCCAAATGTGCTCCTATTACTCACCAACAATTCATAGATGATACTATGTTTATGGGTGTTTCTTCGATGAAGGAAGTTAGAGTTGTTAAGTTGTTGTTGGTTGACTACGAGAAGGCTTCTGGTTAGAAGATCAACTTACCTAAGAGTTTGATATTTTTTCTCAATACCTCTGAGGATTTACATCTTAAGCTTGCTAGAATTATTTCTTGCAATAGAGGTGATTTCCCTTCCTCTTATCTGGGGCTCGTGTTGTGTATCATCAAGATTCTAGAGTCCTTTTGGTTAGGTTTGTTGGATAAATTCAGTAGGAAGCTTGCTTGCTGGAAAGGCTTGCTTCTCAGTCAAGCTGGTAAAATTCAGCTTATTTCTTCTACACTTCAAAACTTACCGTTGTATGCTATGAGTCTCTTTAGGATTCCTTCTAAGTTTGAAGATAAAATGGAATACATAATGAGAAGGTTCCTATGGTCTAGGGTTGAAACCAAACCAGAATTCCCCATGTGGATTGGGATTCGGTGTGTAGACCTAAGAAGTGGGGGGGCCTTAGTATTAAAAATTAGAAAGTGCTGAATAAAGATATGTTGTCTAAGAATTTCTAGAGGCTCCTGAATGGGAGTGTTGGGTGGGACTCTTTGGTGAATAATAAGTATTTGTTTGGTTTTGAAAGATTGTGGGACATGCTGTCCTCAGAAGAGATTCTGTCGGGTTCATGCTTTTGGAAGAATATTATGATGTGCAGGGACCTGATTGTTAGAGATGTTAAGTGGCTATTGGTGATGCTACCAATATTCTATTATGGGAGGACTCTTATTGTGGGACCTATCATCTTGTTTGTCTTCCTTGGGCCCCTCCTATTATCCCTTTGTGTAAACATCTTTTTGGGTGCAAGGTGGCTGATTATTTTGAGAATGGGGAGTGGAAGAATTTTGAGGCTTGGGACCCTTCTTTAAGGATTTTGAAGGAATTTTTATGCAGGGTCCAAATCCCCTCTTTTCCTAGACCTGACAGAGTCATCTAGGCTCCTTGTGCTAGTGGCAATTTTTCTGTGTCTTCAACTCTTTTGAGCTCTTTGGATATGCCTGCCTCTTTCCCTTTTTGGGGCAAGTTATGGAATAAGAATCTCATCGCGAAGGTGAATGTCTTCTTCTAGCTGCTTATTGAAGGTAAAGTCTTGATGCAAGACAACCTTTGTAAGAGGGGGTTTGCGATTCCTAACCGACGTGTTCTTTGTGAAGCTGATGGTGAGAGAGTTTTTCATATTCTCCTTGGGTGTAATTATTCTTTTTTTGTTTGGAGTAAATTTGTCAGACTTTGGGATATTGGCTGGGTCTTTCTGGAGTCCCTTGCTAAGTTCAATGAGCAGTGGTCTTGCCCCTCTTCTTCTTTGATTTTATGATGGATTTGGGATCTAATGGTCCCACTTATTTCTTGGGGGTTATGGAAAGAAAGAAATAACAAGATTTTTCAAGAGTCTAAACTCAATTCCGATAGTCTATTTATTAAGATCAGCTAGACTATTTTGGGGAATTTTTCTCTGATTCACTCTAATTCTGCTCGGTGCCCCCCTTCTGATTGCCTTACTGGGTATGAGCTACTAGTGACTTCCAAATGGAAGATTACCTCTATTCCTTTGTTGAACATGAAGTCAAGCTTAGCCAAGATATTAAGCACTAGATGAAAGCCTACTCCTTTTGGTTGGATTAAAATTAATTTTGATGGGGCAGCAAAGGGGAATCCCAGGCTTGCAGGTTGTGAGGGGGTGTTAAGAAATGATGTTGGCAGACTCTTGGGCATGGTGGAACTCCCATTGGGAACTTAGAACAATCATCGTGTGGAGGTAGAGGTTGCATTTATCAATGTTAAGTATGCCATCATTAAAGGTTACTCCAAGTTGTGGGTGGAATGGGATTCTATGAATATTATTAATTATCTATGTGGCACCCAGTCTTTGAGCTGGAGTGTTGATCAACTAATTAGGGATACTATAATGATGCTGCAATCTTGTGATGAGACTCATATCTCTCACATTTATCAAGAAGGTAACTTGTTGGCGGATTGCTTTGCCAATGAGGTTGTCAAGCTTAATGAATTTTGTTCATGGGAGGAAGGTGCGATCATTGCCGAGGAAGCCAAAAGCTTATTGTGGAATGATGGCATGGGATGAAGTATTGCAACATTTATGGCATGGTACTTGCCTCTATTTCACACGCTTTTTGGGTGTTTTATTGCTTTCTATCCTTCTATTGTGTGCTATTCACAAGGTATCTAAGAGTTGTGTGTTGGTTAACATGGGTTGTGAAAGGAGCCAAATCGAACCACATTCTTGTGGAGACATATAATGTAAGGAGAAGCTCTAGTCTATTCTACAACATGGGATTTTTACTCCATTCTTGGAGAGATTGCATGAGCATGATCCTAATGCCTTGATGCAATTCGTTTCATTCTAGCACAATCAAAATGTTAGGGTTAAAGGCCTAGAAGTGGAGGTGAATAAGGATTTGATTTCCACGGTTACTAGATTGCCGACTATTGGTAGGAAATTATTCAAGGATACAAAGAGCAATGAAGAGGCGATGAATCAATTCTTTAAAGATGATGTGAGGAAAGCTTTAATTAAGCTGGAGACCTAGGGTTACAAGAGAACTTCCCTGAATATTTTTGCGAGTGTTTGTGAGGTGATAATGTGGTATGTGACCCTGAAAGGGAGATTTAAGACTATTCTTGGTCATAATTTTAATCTCCTTAATCATTTCAGACATGGTCTATTCATTTATTTTCCTTTTTTTTGTTATCTTCTCTGGAGGTTTCGATGTATGCACACCTTAAGAATAGAAAGGCACCAGTCCTCCATGAAGGGCTAATTTTACTGATAATGGAACATATTAAGACCCTTCTCCTTGCTCCTGCCATCAAGGGTAAGGAGAAGAGTTTAACAAATGATTTTGGGTTGACGAGGGAGGATTCCTCTTCGGAGGAGGAGGACGAATGGAATGGTGATGAGGAGGATTTTTCTCTTGTTGTTGCACGACTACATATTCAAAGAAAGGGAAGGGGGGTGATGCTAAGATTAACAGGCTAGTGAAAAGGCTTGCCCTTTCTGGGAGTGATTACATAGATGTGGGGTCAGATGATCCCTCTCCCAAGCCGATGGAGGTGGCAGGGGGTAAAGATGTTGTTGGTATTGGTGGTGAGGTGGGGTCTCAAGTTAAAGAGGTGGGTGATAACAAATCGAGGAGGCTTTCAATGCACATTGCTAATATGAGGAGTAAGGCCCTGGAGTTTATGACTAAGGAACCCGAGGAGGCTGGTGAGGACAAGAACGCTGGTGACAAGACGGTGACCATTGTGGATTCCCCTCCATAGGATTTTCCTAAGGAGGAGGAGGATAAGGAGAAAAGGTGTCAGGAGGAGGAGGACACAGAAAATCAAGAAGATAATTAGGAGCCCTGAAAAGTGGATCCTCTTTTCGAGGGTTTTTCTTATTTTGATGATGATGCAACCTCCATGTTTAATCTATTGGACATGGACAGAGTTGGGGCTATAGGTACATCAAGCTAGAAAAATGGTCTTTACAGGAATTCAATAAGATTAACATTAAAATTAGAGGTTTAAAGGAAAATCTTAGGAATGTCCCTAAAGGTGCAGTGCCAAACATCCTTATTGATAGAATGGTGGACCTTGAAGGGTCCTACCATAATGTTAAGTCTCTTTGTGAAGAAAGAATATCTGCTTTGGAAGCCAAAGTGTATCGAATAAATGTGGATATCAATTTTTTTTGGAGGCATGTCATATTTCTTTGAAGAACAATGCAAAGTCTTTAGAAATCCTGTTTATGAAAAGTAGCAAGCTCAAAGAAGACCAGGTTTACTTCTTTGAGCTTGTGGAGAAGGAGTGCGTCACAAAGGGAAAAGGTAAGAAGACTCCTAAGGATGATGATAAGGGACCTGTGACTAGAGGATCGAATGAGTGGAATAAAACCTTTGATGCCGAGAAAAAGGAATTACTAGATATGGTTGAAAAGAATAAGAACTAGTAGTTGGAGATGGCCAATACTCTTAGTGGCCTGAATTAGTCTTTTTCTTGTTGCTTTCTATTTAGTTCAGGGTGTAGGTTAGGTTCTATTTTGTCATTTTTTGGTTGTTGGGTGTTTCTTGTTTTATCTTTATTCAACACCTGTTATTTGACATTTTTTGGTTGTTGGGTTGCTGGTGGTGGTTTGTGCTGATTATCCTTTTAGGCAAAATTTTGTGTCTTTTGTTGTAAAGGGTTTCAAGGTCCCTTCAAAACCTGCTTTTCCCCAATTAATCAAAAAAATTACCATTTATTCAACAATATAATAATTATGCTTGATGACTGACAAAATTCATTACATGTGGTAGTTAATTTTGGAGGTCAAGATTTCATTCCTTCTATTTGGATGGCTAGCATCTCACATGCCTATTATGGCAACTGACTTCTTATTAGCTAGGTATTTCTTAGTATTGAGATTTTTGGATTATATTTAGTGAGTTGATATTCATCACCCCTATCCTTATCTACTTATTTTATCATTTATGTACTTACTTTCCATACTTCATTATTTTGTTCATTTCATTAAAGTTGGTTAGCTAGGCTATTTAGTAGGTTTTTTGTAGATTTTTACTACATTTTATGCTTTTTGGCCATACAAATGCTAGCGTTTAGAGATTCCAGTGCACCACACTATCATCCCAGACCCGCACTGCCATCCTCTGATAAAGAGCTATCTAAGGTGTAGTTTGGACTCCAAAAACTGGCTCGTATAGCCCCAATTAGATTTTTGGATCTATAGAGTGATAGAAGCACTTGAGAGTGCTCTCGATTCTCAATTCTAGTCCTAAACACCTATTAGAGTGAGGTAAGTTAGGGCAGCCCTCCACTCTCAGCTCTTTGTGACCTAGAGCCTTGGTGTGGTTGGTCCCCCTCTCTTACATTTTTGGTGAACCCGACGTGAACCATTTTGGTTCTGTTTAGCAGTGTTGAAAGGTCCTTTCTTCATGTCCTAGAAGCATTGTAGGTGTGAGAATTTTGAGGTGTTTTTCCTTACAACCCAACCTGTGAATCCCAATAGGTTTAGTTGGAAGGTTCCTTAAGTGTTGTGGAACGAAGCCTTAGTTGGGTCACTGTCCAATTGCAAACCTTTGGGGGATTTGTGAGAGTATTGTTTAGTGTACGTGATGGCCTCCTTCCTGCATCTATTTATCCCCTCTATGCAGCCTATGAGTAGTGATCATAGTACAACCTTCACCTCGCATGACCAATCGATGGGTTTTAATAGAGAGCCATCTCCTCTTTACATCCCTACATGAATCAACAAAAATATTGTGACATGTGTTCTTGTTGAACCGACATGCAAAGTGAATGTGATTATGTTAATAGATTTATTGCATAAAGATGGTTATGATGCACCTGAAAGTCCCATCCATACACATAATGGACTCTCTATACCTCCCCTTGGTAGCATCACCTTGTCGGTCCTTGTTGGGCCTAAGTTAGTTAACATTATTTTTGACATAATATCGGGGTCCAAACCCTTCAGAGTGAAACTGGGTATTCCTTGTTTGGTCACTATGAATTCAGTTCCCTTGGTTGTGCATAAATGTCTTAAGTTTATCCATGAGTGTTCAGTACATGTAATCCATGACATTGGCAATAAACCATCGGTTGCACGTGGTAGCTATTCCTTAGACCACTTTTGGCCTGCACCCATTGGTTCACTTCCACCTAGGATGAACCTCTTGTACCAAACTTATGAGAAGTACAAGAAAGGGTGCTTAACACCTAAGGTGAGAACCCTCCATCTCCATATCCTATCTTGCATAGGGATTGTTTAAAAGGTGACAATGATGCCGCCATGGCACATAGAAGGGAAGAAGAGAAGTGCTCCTGAGGTCCCTCTACCTCCTCTTCTACTATCTAGACTGACACTTCCTCTCACCCTACTATGGCATCATTAGATTTTGCTCCACATTTGCGGGAGAACCCTATGGTGCCCGATTGGAAAAAGCCCAAGTGTCGTAAATTCAAACTTCCTATTCTACCCACGGTGCCTAGGACCATTCAATATGGTAGAAGGAAGGGTCCTTGTGGGGAATCCTCTATGTCTTGGCCTCCATAGCCTCATACTACTCCTTCTCTTAAAATGGTGAATGGGAAGAGGCCCTCTATTGAGGTGCTAGAGCTAACTCCCCTATTGTCTCTCAACCTCTTCCTCCTTCTCCTATTTAGGAGTCCCTCCCTCTACCAAATATGATAGTGATGGACACTCCTATGGCTAAGTGGGAGCCTTTTGTCCCATCCCAACTCTCGGACTCTAGTTCCAAGAGTCATAGAAACTGCCTTACGCATGAGCACAAGTGTCGATGAAAGGATATTGCGGTTGAGCAGGCCACTTTGTAGAGGAAGGAAGGGATATCGATTGCCCCTCTTTCAGGACCTAATATTGTTTCCTCCTCTCCTATCCCCTTTGCTTTGGTTCAATCAAATTCGGTTCTACTTCTGTCTCCTACTATGAGCGTGAATGCACCTAACCCTAAAAAGGTGGAGGTGTTTATCGCTCCTTCAGTCGATTTGCCTCTCTTGATGTCCCTTTCAGAAATATCACCTTTCCATAAACTCATGGGCATTTTGTACACCTCGGTGGTGTCGACCACATTTTTCTCCTCCTTTTTCATGCCTCTTACCTCATCCATGGGGAGTTCACATCTTTTAATGAAGCAAAAGGTGGAGGTTGGCCCTTCTAGCAATGGGGGTGTAAGAGGAGTCCACGTTCTTTAGAGGGTGGTTTTGTGCTAGCATGTGCCATCCTAAAGATAAAGTAGGTTCTAATTTCCTATGAGTTTGCATTGCTCCCGAGTCACTTAGTGAGCCTAGCAATGAATCTCAAGTGCCACCTTCCCTATCCATTGAGGTAACACATGGCACTCCCGTGAAGTGCATATTTGACTCTTTGGATGAGGTCCCAACCTTGTCCCAATTTTCACAAAATCACTAACCATTTCTCCACAAGAGTCAAGTAGAGAATACCTTACGAGGCCTTCTTCCTTGGCCATTATTGTAGGAGGGTCAAAAGGTTCCCTCCTTAATATTCCACCACTGCAGGCTCATCCGGCTTCCCCATATAATGATCTAGATTGGGAGGTAGACGACCTCTTGGCCGATGAGTGTTTGGGGGGATCTCTTCTTTACCTTTAGATTAGGTGTGTTTTTTTTGTGATGTGTTCCCCTATGCTTGCATTATGTGTTATTGTATGACCATTTTCACCCTCATAGGTGCTTGGATACATGAGTGATTATGTGTCATAAAATTCCTCTATTTGTGGCATCATTCTTTCTTTGTTATGTGTATTGTTTTTTCTCAAATTGGGGACAATGAAAAGTGTTGGGGCATTTAGGATTCCTTTCATATTGACCCAATTTTTTATTTTTACTTTGTCTTCTCGTGCATTCTTCATATGGAAACTCTGACCTTGAAATATTAGATCGCCTTTATGCCCTTTGTTCGTGATGCTATTGTTTCTTTTTGTAATTTTGTTATCTTTCTCTCTTGTTTTCTTGAGTTGTGATGTTGTGGTGCCTATGTGTTGTCCCTCATATGTGCGACAACATCACCACGGTGACATATCACTATGTGGGCCACAACATCACCTTTTCATTCTTGATTTTCTCTCCTCAGGCTATCATGTACCTTTGCGTTCAACACGCATCACCCTAAAGGGGGCCTACCATGTCAACTTTGATCTTTAGAAAACACATTCAGTGACTAACGAATCTTTTCTCAAAAATATTTGCAAACTTTTTGAAAAATCACATTCTCAACAAGGACCGCCTAGCGGAGTGTATTTCCTTCATCATGGGTTTGCAAAGAAAGAACTTGAACAACTTTTCTCTGAAGTGGGAGAAAATTTTCCTGCAAATTCTGACTCTGTAGAGTCCCCTTACACTTGGCTTCCTTCATGAGAGAGTACTTGGGGGAATTCCTTCTTTGTAGGTCTGAGGGCCTATGCAACACTTTCATCCTATGGGAATTGTCCACCATTGGTCTGTGAGCCTTCGTTGTACTTTGTGCAACTTCGTAGTTCCACGGAGCTACGAAGTACTTTGTTCAGACCTCCTCAGGAGAGAGTATCTATGGAGTCCTTTGCCTACCTCGAACTTGAGAACTTTCCATATCATAGTCTGCTTCCTCGATGGTTCAGGTATACATCTCTAACTCTTCAATCTACTTTACTGAACACTCATCAATATTCACGTTCACTAAAGTGGGGTAAAATGTATAGTAGCGAATTTGCACCCCTTGTGAAAATTCCCCTTTTTAGATACCCTCACCTTATAAATCAAACCCGAAGGTGTAATTCCACATCACCCATCCAAAATGCATCCACTTGGCATGTTTTTCATGTTGGTGGGGGAATTTTCATTAGGGACACGAGTGCGGCACGTGAATGTCTGTGTAGTGCACTATCGTACCTAATAGATTCCTTCCTCTAGAGTCCATAGGGACGTTACAATCCTCATTGGGGATGAATTGTAATGCCTTTGTGTGACCAACCTACCCAAAATATCTCATTTTGGTCTTCAAATCCATCCATTTCACTATCACTTCATCTTCTACACAATCATTCGATCTCTTTAGAAATTTTCATTCAATCTCTTTAGCATTCTAGCAACATTCACAACTCAATTGAGCAGTGTAGTAGCTTTTTAATCCATTCATTCTATCTTTGTTCATGTGGTGCTGCCATAGAAGCTGCAATTTTGGAGTCTTTCGAGACCTCCCTTAGTCACTATTGTGGCCATGTCGACTTTTCCAAGCTTGTTGCTTTCATTCTCCCTTCATTGGCCTTGAGAGAATTCGGGTGGAGGTGGTAACACTTCATTTCATTTTGCGGTTTGATAGAGTAGCATAACATTATTTTGTAGTGTTTAATCTCTTTACTTTTTTCCTTTATCATACTTTCTACTTGGTGGCTTTTCTGGTTGTCCATGGAGGTGGAAACACTAAAGCGGGGTTTGACTGAGGCAAACCCTATACATCCTGAACATTTTTCCCCTCTTGCTTGTGTGTAGGTGAACGAGTGTGCGAAACTCACTTTTAGTGAGTTGATATTCGTCACCCTTGTCCTTATCTACTTATTTTATCATTTACACACTTACTTATCTTACCTCATTATTCTGTTCATTTTGTTAAAGTTAGTTAGATAGGCTATTTAGTAGGTTTCTATTATTTTTCACTACATTTTACTTTTTCTAGTTGTACAAACACCAACACACTAGAGAGACGCCAACGTGTCATGCTATCCTCCTAGACTCGCACTATTGTCCTAAAATAGAGAGCTGTCTAAGGTGAAATTTGGACTCTAAAAACTGGCTCGTCTACCCCAATTAAAATTTCAGATCTGTAGAGTGATAGAAGCACTTGTGAATGCTCTTCATTCTTGATTCTAGTCCTAAAAACCCATTAGAGTGAGGTAAGTTAGGGAAACACTCTACTCTCAGCTCTCTGTGACCTGGAGCCTTGGTGTGGTTGGTCCCCCTATCTTACATTTTTGGTGAACTCGATGTGAACCATTTTGGTTCTGTTTAGCAATGTTGAAGGGTCCTTTCCTCATGTCCTAGGAGCATTGTAGGTGTGAGTGTTGAGAGGCATTTTTCTTTACAACCTAACCTATGACCCCTAGTAGGCGTATTTGGAAGGTTCCGTAAGCATTACACAATGAAGCCTTAGTTGGATCACTATATAAATGTGAATGTTTGGGGGCTTTGTGAGATTATTTTTTAGTGTACATGATGGCCTCCTTCTTGCATCTACATATCCCCTTTGTGCAGCTTGAGTAGTGCACTTGGTATAACCTTCACCTTGTAAGACTTGCTGATGGGTTTGAATAGAGAGCTATCTCCTCTTTACATCCCTGTGCGAATCAATAAAAACACTATGATATGTGTTCTTGTTGACCTGACATGCCAGATGAATTTGATTACCAAGTAGATTATGTTAATCAATTTCCTACATAAATATGGGTATGACACACTTGATAGGTACCATACGTACACATAATAGATTCTTCGTACCTCCCCTTGGTAGCATAACCTTGTCGGTCCTTGTTGGCCTAAGTCAATGAACATGCGTTTTGACATAATCTCGAGGTCCAAACTCTACAAAGTGAAACTAGGTATCTATTTTTTGGTCACTATGAATGTAGTTCCCTCGATTGTGCATAAATGTTTGAAGTTTATCCATGAGGGTTCAATACATGTAATCCATGACACCGACTATAAACCATCAGTTGCATGTGGTAACTATTCCTTAGACCAATTTTGGCCTACACCCATTGGTCTTCTTCCACCTAGGATGGACCTCTTTTACAAAACTTACGAGAAGTACAAGAAAGGGCATTTAATGCCTAAGGTGAGGAACCCTCCATCTCCCTAAGTTGTTTCGTATAGGGCTTGTTTGAAAGCCAACAATGATGTTGCCATGGCGCATAGAAGGGAAGAAGAGAAGTGCTCTCGAGGTCCCTCTTTCTCCTCTTCTACTACCTAGCCTAACGCTTCCTCTTGCCCTACTATGGTGTCATCACATTTTTCTCCATGTTTGTAGGAGAACTCTATGGTACCTAGGCCCCTTTGCTATGGTAGAAGGAAGGGTCATCATGGGGAATCCTCTATGTCTCAGCCTCCATGGCCTCCTACCACTCCTACTCCTAAAGTAGTAAATGGGAAGAGGCTTTCTGTCAAGGTGCTAGAGTTGAATCCCCCCCTGTCTCTCAACCTCTTCCTCCTGCTCCCATCTGGGAGTCCCTCCCTCCACTGGAGATGGCTGTGATGGAAACTCTTATGGAAGAGTAGGAGCCTTTTGTCCCATCCTAGCTCCTAGCCTCTAGCTCAAAGATTCACAAAAACTACCTTACACGTGAGTACAAGCATTGGAGAAAGTATTTTTTGGCTAAGTAGGCCACTTTGCAGAGGAAGGAAGGGGAGTCAACCACCCCTATTTTAGGGCCTCCTGTTATGTCCTCCTCTCTTGTCCCCTCTGCTTTGGTTCAATCAAACTTGGTTATGCTTCTGACACTTTCTACGAGCACGAATGCACCTAAAACTAAAAAGGTGTAGGTGTTTATCACTCCTTTGGTCTAGCCGCCTCTCTTGATGTCCCTTCCAGACATCCCACCATTCCCTAAACTTGTGGGCATGTTGAAAAACTAGGTAGTTTCTACCAAAATTTTCTCCTCCTCCTCCACACCTCTTGCCTCGTCCTTGGGAAGTTCACATCCTCCAATGAAGTAGAAGGTAGAGGTTGGCCCTTCTAGTAATGGGGAGCATAAGAGGAGTCCACCTTCTTTGGAGGGTGGTCCTACTCTAGCGTGTGTCATCCTAGTGATGGAGCAGGTTCCAGCTTCCCCTGAGTTTGTTACTACTCTTGAGTCACTCAGTGAGCCTAACAATGAATCTTGGGCACCACCTTCCCTATCCATTGAGGTAGCACATGGAACTCCCATGAAGTGCATGTTTAACTCTTTGGATGAGGTCTTAGCCGTGTCAATGATCTTCATGAAATCATTGATCATTGCTCCACAAGAGCCGAGTGGAGAAGACCATACAAGGCCTTATTCCCTAGCCCTTGTTGTGGGAGGGTTGGTAGGTTTCCCCTTAATATTCCAACACTGTAGGCTTGTCTGCATTCCCCATATAATGATCTAGATTGGGAAGTGGATGACCTCTTAGTCAATGAGTGCTAGGGGGTACCTCTTTTTTACCTTTAGATTAGGTTTGTGTTGTTGTGATGTGTTCTCACATGCTTGCGTTATGTGTTCCTAGATGACCCTTGTCACCATTGTAGGTGCTTGGATATAGGAGTGATTATGTGTCGTAAAATTTCTCTATTTTTTTCATCATTCTTCCTCTGTTATGTGTATTGGATTTCAAAAAATTCGGGATGATGCAAAGTGTTGGGGGCATATAGGCTTCCCTTCTATGTTGGCCCATTTTTTTAATTTTTACTTTATATTCTCATGAATTCTTCATATGGTCTGATATAGTAGGGGGTTGATGACAATTCATCTATATACTATTACTATACTTATATATTTATGAGAAACACTCACCCTAAAATATCAGATCACCCTTGTGCCCTTTATTCATGATGTTATTGTTTATTTTTACAGTTTTGTTATCTTTCTTTCTTCTTTGCTTGAGTTGTGATGTTTTGGCGCCTGTGTGTTGTCCCACGTATGTGTGACAACATAACCATGGTGACATATCACTATGTCTCATGGGCCACAACATCACTTTTTCATTCTTTCTTTTCTCTCCTCGTCTGTTGTGTGCCTCTATGTTCAACACAAACCACCCTAAGGGGGGGTGCTCCCATGTCAAGTTTGATTTTCGAAAAATGAATTTAGTGACTAATGAATATTTTCTCAAAAATCTTTGCAAACTTTTTCAAAAATTGCATTCTCAACAAGACCCCCTAGTAGAGTGTGTTTCCTTCATCATGGGTTCACAAAGAAAGAACTTCAATAAATTTCCTTTGAGGAGGGAGCAACTTTTCCTATGGGAGAAGCCTCAAAATTCCTCTCATGAGGGGGAATTTTACTCCTTTCGAACTCCTTGATGAAATGAACATCTTTCAAAAGGATTCCTTGATGGCGAACTCATTTGCAAAAAATATTCTTGCACTTTCAAACAGTGCATCCCTTGAGTGGACCCCTCTTCTTTTGAAGGGTTCCTGAGGGATCCCTTTGATTTTTTTTTTAAATTTTCTTGACTATCTACGTGATTGTCTTCTTGTTTTCCTGTGTGGCTACTTTCTATTTCCTGACATGTATTATCTGTGTATTAACATTTTTCTTTGTAGGTGTGTCTGTGAAGCCGCTTTCCAGTCCAAATCTATGAAGTCCCCTTACACTAGGCTTCCTTCATGAGAGAGTACTTGGAGGAATTCCTTCTTTGTAGGTCTAAGGGCCTATGAAGCACTTGCATCCTATGAGATTTGTCCATGATTGGTTCATGGGCCTTCGATGTACTTTGTGCACCTTCGTAGTTCCATGGAGCTGCAAAGTCTTTTGTTCAAAACTCCTCAAGAGAGAGTACTTATGGAGTTCATTTCTTGCCCTATGATTTTAATCTTGCCAGATCATGGTCTTCTTCCTCGATGGTTCAGGTATACATCTCTAACTCTTCGATCTACTTTACCGAACAATCATCAATATTCATGCTCGCTAAAGTGGGGGAAAAATGTATAGGAGCGAATTTGCACCCCTTGTGCAAATTCCCCTTTTTGCAAACCCTCACCTTAGAAAATCAAACCTGAAGGTGTAATTCCACATCACCCTTCTGAAATACATCCACTCGGCACGTGTTTTGTGTGTTAGTGGGGAAATTTTCATTAGGGATGTGAGTGCGGCACGCTATCATCGCTGACACATTATTGCCTCTAGAGTAAACAAGGACATTACATTCCTCATTGGGGACAAACTGTAATGCCTCTATGTGAGCAACCGATGCAAAAATGTTTAGCTTTGGTCTTCAAATCCATCCATTTAACTATCAGTTCATCTTCTATGCACCCATTCAATCTCTCTAGCAATTTTCATTCAATCTCTTCAGAATTCTAGCAACATTCACAACTCTACTGAGCATTGTAGTAGCTTGTTACTCCATTCACTCTATCTTTGTTTGTGTGGTGCTACAAGTTTGGAGTCTTGCGAGACCTCCCTTCATCACTGTTTTGGTCATGTCAACTTTTCCAAGCTCATTGCTTGCATTCTCTCTTCATTGGCATTGAGATCCTTTTGGTGGAGGTGGTAACACTTCATTTAATTTTGTAGTTTGATAGAGTAGTGAAACATTCTTTTGTAGTGTTCAATCTCTTTTCTTCTTTCCTCTATCATACTTATTACTTCATGGATTTTTTGGCTGTTTGGGGAGGTGGAAACACCAAAGTGGGGGTGTGGCTAAGGCAAACCCCTATACAACCCCAAAAATTTTCCCCTCTTGCTTGTTCCTAGGTGAATGTGTGCATGGAGCTCAATGGTGAACTGGAACTTTAGTGAGTTGATATTCGTCACCCTTGTCCCTCTTTATTTATTTTATCATTTATGTACTTACTTTTTGTACTTCATTATTCTATTCATTTTGTTAAAGTTAGTTAGCTAGGATGTTTAGTATGTTTCTAGTATTTTTTATTGCATTTTATCTATTTTGGTCATATGGATGCCAGCGTGCCACACTGTCATCCCAGATTCGCTCTATCGTCCTCAAACAAAGAGTTGTCTGAGGTGCAGTTTGGACTCCATAAATTGGCTTGTCTAGCCCCAATTAGATTTTTAGATCTGTAGAGTGATAAAATCACTTGAGAGTGCTCTTAATTCTTGGTTCTAGTCCTAAACACCCATTAGAGTGAGGTAAGTTATGACAACCCTCCACTCTCGGCTCTCCATGACCTAGAGCCTTGGTGTGATTGGTCCCCCTCTTTTACATTTTTGGTGAACCCGATGTGAACCATTTTGGTTTTGTTTAGTAGTACTGAAGGGTCCTTTCCTCATGTCTTGGGAGAATTGTAGGTGTGAGTGTTGTGAGTTTTTTCATCTTACAACACAACTTGCGACCCCTAGTAGGCATAGTTGGAAGGTTTCATAAGTGTTACAAAATGAAGCCCTAGTTGGGTCACTATCCAATTGTGAACCTTTGGGGGATTTGTGAGAGTATTATTTAGTCTATGTGATGGCCTCCTTCCTACATCTACCTATCCCCTCTGCATAGCTTGTGAGTAGTGCTCCTGGTATAACCTTCACCTCACACGACCTATCGATGGGTTTTAATAGAGAGTTATCTCCTCTTTAAATCCTTACACAAATCAATGGAAATATTGTGATAGGTTTTCTTGTTGACTCGACGTGCTAGGTGAATTTGATTACCAAGAAGATTATGTTAATCAATTTCCTACATAAAGATGGGTATGACGCATTTGAAAGTACCATCCATACACATAACAAAATATCTGTACCTCCCCTTGGTGGAATCACCTTGTCGATCCTTGTTGGGCCTAATTCAATGAACATTATTTTTGACATAATCTCGAGGTCCGAACTCTTTAGAGTGAAACTGTGTATCCCCTGGTTGGCCACTATGAATGTAGTTCCCTCAATCGTGCATAAATGCCTAAATTTTATCCATAGGGATTGAATACATGTAATCCATGACACCAACTATAAAACGTTGGTTGTACGTGGTATCTATTTCTTAGACCACTTTTGGTCTACACCCGTTGGTCCACTTCCCCCTAGGACGAACCTCTTGTACCAAGCTTATGAGAAGTACCAGAAAGAGAACTTAACACCTAAGGTGAGGAACCCTCCATCTCCCTATGTTGTGTTGCATAGAGCTTATTTGAAAGCCGATAGTGATACCGGCATGGTGCATAGAAGGAAAGAAGAGAAGAACTCTCAAGGTCCCTCTTCCTCCTCTTTTTCTATCTAGCCTGATGCTCTCTCTTTCCCTTCTGTGACCTCATTAGATTCGGCTCCACATTTTTGGGAGAACCCTATGGTGCCTTCTTGGCGAAAGCCCAAGCGTCCTGCATTCAAACTTCACATTCTACCCACGATGTCTAGGCCCATTTTATTTGGTAGAAGGAAGGGTACTCATGGAAAATCCTTTGTCTTAACCTTCGTGGCCTCCTACCACTCCTGCTCATAAAGCAGTTAATGGGAAGAGGCTCCTCGTCGAGGTGTTAGAGATGACTCCCCCCACTGTCATTCAACCTCTTCCTTCTTCTTCCATCCAAGAGTCCCTCCCTCTACCAAAAATGATTGTGATGGACACTCCTATGGTTTAGCAAGAGCCTTCTGTCCCATCCTAGCTCCTAGCCTCTAGCTCCAAGAGTTGTAGAAACTACCTTATGTGTGAGCAGAAGCATCGCTGAAAGGCTCTGGTAGTTGAGTATGTTGCTTTGCAGAGGAAGGAAGGGGATTCAACTGCCCATGTTTTAGGGTCTCCTATTGTGTCCTCTCTTGTCTCCTCTCCTTTAGTTCAATCAAACTCGGTTCTACTTCCGACTCCTGCTACGAGTGTGAATGCACCTGAACCTAAAAAGGTGCAGGTGTTTATCATTTTTTTTAGTCAAGTCACCTCTCTTGATGTCCCTTCCAGACATTCCACTATTCCCTAAACATGTGGACATGCCAAACACCTTGATGGTGTCTACCTCAGTTTTCTCCTCCTCCTATGTGCCTCTTGCCTCATCTATGGGGAGTTCACATCCTCCAAAAAATAGAAGGTGGAGGTTGGCCCTTCCAACAATAGGGGCTATAAGACAATCCCACCTTCTTCAAAGGGTGGTCATCCGCTAGCATGTGTTGTCCTAGTGACGGAGCATGTTTTGGCTTCCCCTAAGTTTGTCACTGCTCCCAAGTCACTCGGCGATCCTAGCAGTGAATCTTGAGCACTGGCTTCCCCATCTATTAAGGTAACACATGGAACTCTCGTGAAGTGAATATTTAACTCTTTGGATGAGGTCCTAGCCTTGTCAGTGATCTTCATGAAATCACTAACTATTGCTCCACAAGAGCCGAGTGGAGAAGACCTTGTGGGGACTTCTTTCTTGGCCCTTATTGTAGGAGGGTTTGAAGGTTCCCCACTTAATATTCCACCACTACAGGCTCATCTACCTTCCCCATATAATGATCTAGATTGGGAAGCAAATGACCTCTTGGTTGATGAGTGTTAAGGAGTACCTCTTCTTTACCTCTAGATTAGGTGTGTGTTTGTTGTGATGTGTTCACGTGTGCTTCTCTTATGTGTTCTTAGATTACCCTTTTCACCCTTGTAGTTGCTTGGATACAAGAGTGATTATGTGTCATATACTTCCTCTATTATGTGTATTTATTTTTGAAAAATTGGGGATGATGCAAAGTGTTGGGGGAATTTAGGCTTCCCTTCCATGTTGACCCAATTTTATTATTTTTAATTTGTCTTCTCATGCATTCTTCATATGGTCCGATATAGTAGGGGGTTGATGATAGTTCATCTATATACTATTACTATACTTATATATTTATGAGTAGCTCTAACCTAAAATATCAAATTGCCCCTGTGCCCTTTGTTCGTGTTGTTATTGTTTCTTTTTATAGTTTTATTATCTTTCTCTCTTCTTTGCTTAAGTTGTGATGTTGTGGTGCCTATGTGTTGTCCCTCATTTATGTGACAACATCACCATGGTGATATCTCGCTATGTCCCTTGGGCCACAACATCACTTTTTCATTTTTATTTTCTCTCCTCAAGTTTTCGCGTTCCTTTGTGTTTAGCATGCACCATGCTAAGGGGGGGGCTACCATGTCAAATTTTATTTTTAGAAAATGCATTCAGTGACTAATGAATATTTTCTCAAAAATATTTGCAAACTTTTTCAAAAATCGCATTCTCAACAAGGACCCCCTAGAAAAGTGTGTTTCCTTATTCATGGGTTCACAAAGAAAGAACTTGGAGAAATTTCATCTGAGGAGGGAGAAACTTTTCCTAGAGGAGAATCCTTTACCTTCCCCTCATGAGGGGTCATTTTTTTCTTTTTGAATTCCTTGATGAAGTGAACATATTTTGAAAGGATTCCTTGATGGTGAATTGATTTGTGAAAAATATTCTTGCACTTTCAAATAGCGTGTCCCTTGAGTGGACCCCTCTTCTTTTGAAGGGTTCCCAAGGGATCCATTTGAAATATTTTTCATTTTTCTTGACTTTCTACATGATTGTTTGCTTGTTTGCCTACATGGCTGCTTTTTGTTTCTTGACATGTTGCTTTGCAGGTGCACCTATGAAGTCGCTTTCCAATTTGACTATGCGGAGTCCCCTTACATTGGGCTTCCTTCATGAGAGAGTTCTTGGGGGAATGCCTTCTTTGTAGGTCTAGGGGCCTTTGAAGCACTTGCATCCTATGATATTTGTCCATTATTGATTTGTGGGCCTTCAATGTACTTTGTTCAACTTCATAGTTCCATGCAGCTACGGAGTCCTTTGTTTAAACCTCCTCAAGAGAGAGTACATGTGGATTCCTTTGCCTACCCTATGCTTTCAAGCTCGCCAAATCATGGTCAAATTTCTCAATAGTTCAGGTATACATATCTAAATCTTTGATCTACTTTATTGAATTCTCATCAATATTTGTGCTCGCTAAAGTGGGGGAAAAATGTATATGAGCGAATTAGCACCACTTGTGCAAATTCAGATTTTTGCATACCCTCACCTTATAAAATCAAACCTGAAGGTGTAATTCCACATCACCCGTCCGAAATGCATCCACTTGGCACATGTTTTGTGTGTTGATGGAGGAATTTTCATTAGGGATGCGAGCACGGTGCACAAACGTCTATGTGGTGGACTACCATCCCTGATAGATTCCTGCCTTTGGAGTCCATAAGGATGTCACACTCATCATTAGGGATGAATTGTAACACCTCTGTGCAACCAACCGACCCAAAAATGTGTCCTTTTGGTCTTCAAATCCATCAATTTCACTATCACTTTATCTTCTACACATTCTCGATCTCGCTAGAAATTTTCATTCAATCTCTTCATCATTCTAGCAACATTGAAAAATCCATTGAGCATTGCAACAACTTGTTACTTCATTCACTCTACCTTTTTTCTTGTGGTGCTACCATAGAAGCTGTGAGTATGGAGTTTTACGAGACCTCCGTTCGTCACTGCTATGGCCGTGTCAGCTTTTCCAAGCTTGTTGCTTGCATTCTCCCTTCATTTTCCTTGAGAGCCTTTGGGTGGAGGTGGTAACACTTGATTTCCTTTTGTGGTTTGATAGAGTAGTGTAACATTATTTTATAGTGTTCACTCTCTTTTCTTCTTTCCTTTATCATAATTTCTACTTCGTGGCTTTTCTGGTTGTTCATGGAGGTCAAAACACCAATGCGGGGTTTTGACTGAGGAAAACCCCTATACAACCCCAACATTTCCCCCTCTTTCTTTTCTGTAGGTGAACATGTGTGTGGAGCTCACTCGTGAGTTGTCGCTTTAGTGAGTTGATATTCATCACCCTTATCTACTTATTTTATCATTTATGCACTTACTTTTCTTACTTCATTATTCTATTCATTTCGTTAAAGTTAGTTAGCTAGGTTGTTTAGCACATTTTTGGTATTTTTTATAGAATTTTATGTTTTATAGCCATACAAATACCATTGCACTAGAGAGATGCTAGTGCACCGTGCTGTCGTCCTAGACCCACACTTCCATCCTCAGACAAAGAGTTTTCTGAGGTGTAGTTTGGACTCCAAAAATTGGCTCGTCTAGCCCCAATTATATTTTTGGATTTGTAGAGTGATAGAAGCACTTGAGAGTTCTCTTCATTCTTGATTCTAGTCCTAAACACCCGTTAGAGTGAGGTAAGTTAGGGAAACCCTCCGCTCTCAGCTCTCCATGACCTAGAGCCTTGGTACGGTTGGTCCCCCTCTCTTACATGTCTATCACAACTTTTTATTTCCTTTTGGTAGATAATTTATTTATTCACATGATGTTTCCTTGTTTGATCTTCATATTCACAATTATTTTTTAACTCTTTCTTGGTTGATTAGATATCCCTTAATTTCCCTAAGATTCTATTTATTCTTTTGTTGGCATGCCATTAATATGGAATTTCTTTACCAATTTTTTAATTTTTGGACCAAGAATATCAAATATTGACCATGAATTGTGTTCTTTGTTGTTGACAACATGATCTAGGAAATTTTATTGGTCATTAATATTGTCTATAGTTTCTCAAGCTATTTAACTTGTTCTAAGATAACATGGAACAATTCTCATGCATTCTCTTGACCAAATTATTCTTCTTGAGTAGGAAATTACTTCTTCAAGTTATGGTTTTTACTAATGCAAAATGATTCTCATTCCTTCTCTTGATCAATTAATTATTCTTGAGTAGGAAATTACTTCTCTAGACCATGGATTTTACTTATGTCATGTGATGGTGACAATATTCATAACATCTTGGTTGAGGTTGATATAATTAGGTATATTTATTTTCATGAATAAGAGGGGATTCTTAGTGAAGATTTGGAGAGATTAGGGAAGGAAATCTCAATGAATGAGAGACGAAGGGATATCATGAAAGAGACGAGGGGAAAATGTGATCATAATGAAAGAGAGAAGAGGGAAACAAATCTATTAAGTAAAGTTAAGAAAAGGGAAGTTTCTCTAGAGAGTACAAAGAGGATTAAGAGGAAGGCCAAGCTGAGGAGCCTATAGCAAGAGAGAGATAGGTGATAGGAAGCTATTCTAGTATATTTCATGCTAATTTATTTTTTAAGTGAATTATATGTCACTACAATTTATAAGTAAAATGATTATAACATGTAAAACTATGTGTAGGTTATGTTGTTTAAGAGGGTTATTAAAATTACTAAAGTTAATATGTGTTACTTCTATTTACATATGAATGTGTTATGTGGTTGTGTGGGTTGCTATTGTTACCTATTTTTAGCTACAACTCAAAACAGGTAGAGATGAATTATAGTTTTGAGCTAAAAGGTACACTAGGTATTCAAAATCTTTTGCTAAGTATTCATTGTTGTACAAATCTGATTAGTTTTGAATTTCCAGTGTTATTATGAAAATGTTTGTAACAGAAAAAACTCATAAATTTGCATAAGAAATGATGTTTTATTCATGTCGTAAAAATCAAAGTCCCACACAAGTCGTGGGAGTATCTTGATTTGATTACTTAATCAAATACTGAATACCAAAAAGAAATATATATCACACAACTGAAGATAATATAAGAACAAGGAGAGAAGGTTATTCTTCATTGCCTGGAATGATGAATCATTGCTATAGTTGTGTTGATCTTGGTTCACCTCCAACACTAGGTCCAACTCCAACTCCAAGGTTTACCTACAAGATTGTTGAAAGGTGGTGTTAGAGCAATGAAAAATCACATTCTACCTTATCCCTACATTACCAACAAAAATGTAATCTGCATCCTATCAAGCATTCATTAGATGATTAAGTCATAAAAAAACCTTAGATGTTCAAGAAAATAATAGAATCATCAAACACATCCAAAATATGCATTTATTTTTCTAACTTGTTTATTTCATGTGAAAATACATGAAAAGTAATGTTGTTGATTTCTTTTATCAAATTTCAGCATGTGGGTTAAAATGTGGCTCCCACGAGGGTTGAGCCCAACATGATGCCCTTTGTTTCATTAAAGAGGGATAGTCATATTTTATATCACCAATGGATCCTTCAAGTCAACTTTCATTTTTCATGGTGATACTGATAAGAATGGATACCATTATTAATTTGAATTCTCTCACATTGACAATGACACTCCTTATCAATAGCAACATAAGATCAAATAGCACATGTATTATGAAGAGACATATTTAAAAGGTCTAAGCCTACAATGATTTTTCTAAAACACTTATAATGTATACAAGTTAAATATTGAGTGCTAGGACAGTTGTATTAGCTGCCAACAGGGCTAGAGAGACTTCTTTTTAGAGGTTACATTGGACAACCATAATGAATGCAAATCAATTGATAGTAGTTTTCATAGATAACTAATACTAGGAAAATTAAGAGGTTTGTTACAATGAGCAATGAGCAAGCCTTATCCAAGCACAAAGAGGTAGTATTGACATTATGAAGAGAGACAATACATGGCAGTCAATAAGGAGGGAAACAATCAACTATCAAGAAAAGATGATGCAACATACAAAAATGATGAAAAGAGTCACTAAGGGCAGTGATTATACCACAAGTAGCTTTATGGAAGGACAAAAAGGTCCATTATGAGAAGATTGATGATAATTCAAATGTTAAGAGATATGAACACATTATGCACACTTGAGATTGGAACTTCCACTATGAATAGATTGTTGATGGTTCATCATCTTAATTATTGGAGCATCTTGAATGAATGATGGTATTCTTATTGTGTATGTCCTTGACGGATCTATTTCTCAGCCCATAAGGAATAAAAACCAAGAATGAGTTTTGAATTTATCAAACACTTGAAGATACAAGAAGGAAAATTATAGAGCATCAAGGAGCTTTTGACCATTGTGTCAAGTACTAGACAGAGAATGGTAGAGGACATTCCTATGGCAGATTTGTATCCTCTCTCTGTCAACATAAGTATGCTAAGAATATAGTGAAGGAGTAGTATGAAATCATAGTCATGAAGGGGTATCAATTAATAAAGGAAAACCTATTCATTCTAGTCATAGAGTATGATAAGCAAGAAAACAAGGTAGCACAATAATAATATTATTAAAAGAAAACCATTCATTGGATAGAGCAGGCGTTCACAAGACTATCATAGCATGGAGAAACATCTGCAAGTGGTGAGGTAGAGTGATAAAGAGGATACATGGAAAATTCAAGTATGGCATGAAAATTTTAATACAGAATGGCAGGCCCATAAGCAAACCAAACCATAGCCAAAAAATTCAGTCATCACAAGTAATAGAGATAGGCTATCAGAGACCATGGTATCCAAAAGACTCCAAAAGATAGTTTGAGCCTTGTAATAATAGTCATACCCCCAACAGAGATAAAGACATAGACAATTTAGAGTAACAGAGAAGATCATATAAAGAGACATAAAACTTAGTCCATTGATATCTTAACAAGAGGAAAATAGATGAAAGGAGTAGTATCTAGTCTATGAAAATACAATGTCCTTGGTGACAAAGGAATTGTCTTAGTAGCAGCCTGTGCAAGGAACAAAATGGACAGTGATGATCAAAATAACACATTATGTTAGTGTATCTTGTGTCATATTGATGTTTGTTGAACCATGAGCATGATATTGCATCTCAACTACATTCCAATATAGATGTTTAGTTATAAGCCATCAAGAAGGCTTGAAAATGAATATAAGGGTAGCTAAGAAGATCAAAGAAAATAGTTCACAAATCTTTTAGGCTGTTAATGAGGGTCCTGAGTCTTGATGAAGAAGACACAACAAATGTCATAGACTATGGCTATGGCAGTCATAGGGAATCTGTCGTGCTAAAGCTACAGGGTAGAAAATTTTCATAGCAGGATTGCCATAATAGTAGATGATCTCAAGACATTCAACATTTTCCCATCTTTTTGGAAAAATTCTCCTTCATGGCAGATAGTAAAATCAAAACTGCAAAGACATACACAGAGAAAATCATGGTAGAGAATTCTAAAGATGAAAGTGGTAGGGAAGAAGAATATTGATAGGGGTTATAAATCTCCATATTTTATTAGTACCTAAAATAGATTTTTTTTGCAAATACCCAGTTATGATCACCTGCCATCAATGAAATCACTACTTATCACTCAAAAATTTCTTCTTGCAACTAGAATAAATTCACTAGAACATCTATATGTTGTGTACAATATAAGAAGAATCAACAAATATAATGCTATAGAGTAGGGAGCAGGGTTTTCTACACTTCTGTGCAAATGCCAGAAAATGTTTTCTTAAAGCTATCCACCAATGATGACCATGGAATTCAAGTTAAAACAATGCTAGGGTTGTCAACTTGGGGGTTTCTTTACCAAAAGGATTATACCTCAACCTCCTAAAAATGAAGATAAAGTTGAAATGTTCCAGCTTTGTGTACAAAGTGGATAACCTTTAAGCAAACCCTCTTACAAGACTAGAGTGATATTTTTATGTGTATGTCATATATTACAAGATTTATAGAATATTAATGGTTTTTGTTAAGATTTTTTAAAAAATCATGGGTGCCTATGGGTAGTAGTGGTGAGTGAGTCCTTTGAGTTTTTGAACAAGTATGAGAATATAAAATTCATTTGTAAAGTTGAATCCCCAGCATGGTGAAAAGCACAAAGAGATTTCTCAAGTGATCTCGGCCTTGTAGTCAAATGACCATAAAATGGAAAAAAGTCTCCAAAAATCTGCAAAAGATGCAAAATTATCTTTGTCCATGAGAAAACTAGAAAGCATGCAAGAATTGGAATGTTTCATTATTTCTTTAAAAAATAACAGAATGCAGCCACCTGAGCTTTTGCAGAGAGATGTAAAAGATTTTCATTATTCTAAATGATAAATGAAGGATCCAAAATGGAAATACCACCATGATCTATGGAATTTTTCATAAAATTTTCAAACTATTGGTTGAGCAAGCATGGAAAAATATAGAAAACTAGAGCATTTTCATCATTCCAAAATCAATAGAGATCGAATGGGGCAGTTCTTCTACAAAAAATGGAAGAGAAAAGAAAATATTATTGAAATAAATAACTTACTGGTGGAATCCTTCTAGAAAATCTTCATTTTCAGCTTTGAAACCCCTTGATATGTGCATGAGTCATGGTTGGCACACCAGAACAGAGAAATTATGAGACAAAATAAAATAGGTAATGTTTTCCCACGGTTTTTTTGTTTAGGGTTTCATACCCTAGTGGAGGCCGACAAAAGTTAGGAATTTCGTTGCCTTCCTTTAAAACATAGACATTGCAAATTAATATCCCCCAAGACTAAGATTTCCTTAAGTCTTATGTATTTCTAGTGTTTTATTATATGCCTTGTGATATAATGTTATGTATGCCATGGAGTTCTATAGTCATTTTTATTTCAAAAAAAATAAAATGGCTGTAAATTTGCATTTGTATAAATGTAAAGCATTCACCTTAGTGATATTTTATAAATCACTTAGGCTTGAATGTTACTTCGATGCAAAATAAAATGGTGGAAGCTTTCAACGCATGATAAAAGAGGACTTGAGGATTGATGAGTCATGCAAGCATATAGGGGACGTTTGAAAACATAAGGCAAGAATATAGGAGGTGGTTTTTCCTTTTTGATGGCTTTGGAGAGCATCTTAAAAAAAAATTAGCTTGCCTTGATGATGGAATTGGTCAACATTGACCATTTCATGCTTATTGATGCCTTTTGGAGTAGATTGACATGCTATATTTTAGGCTTTATTGTTGTATCTAACCCAAGTGCTTCTAGAGCATTTTTTGGTGGTAGATGGAGTTGGATGCATATATTGCTTTTAGTAACTCATTTTTGAGTTAGTTCTTACTTGTTCTTTTATCCTCTGTGAATTTGGAGTCCTTTGGAGAAAAGGAAATACTTTGTAACTCAATTTTTTTTTAGATATGAAATACAAATAAAACTTGGATGCAATTGATTTGAGCTTTTGCCTAATTATTCACTATGTTATTGTGTTCTTAAATGATTGATCAAGTTAATTGTGAGGTATTAATCATTTCCTTTTAACTTTGTTTCATGATTCTTGATACCTTTATACAAAAGGTGTGTCAATGCAAGTTATGACTTGTGTCTTGAAATGTGAAACAACTTTTAGCTATGAAAAACCTTCCTACTAAAAGTTTTGGAGCTCTAGGACCTTGTGGTGAAATATTTATGCAGAGACACACATGAGTAAGCTTTGCAAGTTAAATTTATATCACTATGAACACGTGTTTACAATCTGAGATTTATGTTTAAGTTCAATTTGGTGTATCACCTTAGGAGTATCCTTTTTCAGTTTTGGAAATCCTCATCCCTTTTCCTTTAAAATATTAGTAGTTTAAGTGATATAACCAACTAGGAAGCTAGCCTATCTAGAGGTTCATTCTCATTTTGGGTGACCCACAACCCGAGAATGCTCCCATGTTTCTCTAGCTAACCGAGTTTCACAACTCAGTTCGGGTGCAAATTTAAGAGAAAACAACTATATTGGGAAATATTTTACTAGGCCCCATGACTACATTATGATTCCATTCACAAGAATATTTAGTCCAATAAGATAGAAAGCTATGATAAACATTAGACTAACATTTGTTAGACTAATAAAATATTATGAGTACAATACTTTTAATAGACACTAGGACCCTTACCTTGCATGTATTATATGCATTAATATTATAGATGAGAAACTAAAGAGTGGGAAGGACTTAAGATGGATTTTTCTCATATTTAATTTTTGGGACCATAAAAAAGAGAGTATATAAAGCCCTTTTTAGGATCTAATTGGTGAAACAATTAGTATAATAGAAGAAAATAGGAAACATGTTGCAAATACTTGAGAATAATAAGACACTTCGAGGGGAAAACCTCCAAAAGACTCTAATAAGAACATAGTTTGCAATAATAAAATAAAAACATAGTTTCCAATGGGTTTGGGACCTTCTTGCTTTATCTAATCAAAATATACTTTGCAATAATCACAAACTAACTATTAGCTCCTATTAGCTCCTATATACCATACAAGTATGCCTTGTTTGACAACTAAAATGGACTTCATTACCTATATAAGACTATAGAGTGATCATACAACTTAATTAAGAGTCAAGGTAGCCATAAGCTAACTATTCATAACCCTATACACACTATTTGATTAAGGTGTAGCATGCCCCCTTCTTCAAAGAAGCATTATCCTCAATCTTGATTGATTATGCATTATTTTTCATAACATACTCATCTTGCCATGTAGCATCTTTGTTTAGTGTATAGGAGTGAATTTGCACCCTTCTTGCAAATTCCCCATTTACACCCTCCACCTTAGAAAAATAAAATTTGACTAAGTAATTCCACGTCCTCATTTTGCACCCCATCCACTTGGCACTTGTTTTTAGTGTTGGTGGGGGAATTTCGGTCAAGGACACATGCATGGTGTGCAGACACCTATGCAGTGTATTTCCATATTGACAGGATTCCTACCCCTGGAGAGGCATTACGTTCTCCATTGGTGATGAAATGTTATGCCTCTGTGCCTTCCTACTGACCTTTGAATGGCTCTTTCCCTCCTAATTGGCCTTCAAATGGCTATCTTTCATTTTCACTTCATCTTTTTAACAATTCTTAATCTCCTTCATGCTTCTACACACCAATTTGATCATCCTCATATATTTGAGACACTTGTTGCACCACTAGCTTCACATTTCCAACAATCACAACATCCCATGCATCTACCACATAAGCTACAGCTTGGTGTCTTGCAAGACTGCTTTTAGTGTTGTTGCAGTTGCATCAAATCTACCATTGTTGTGGGCTTGCATTCCTCTCTCATTGGGCTTGAGTTCCTTTGGTCGAGGATGGTAACGCTTTTGTTTACTTTGTTGTTGGATTTGAGAAAGATAGTGTATCTTGTAGTGTTTGGCTTTGTTTCCATTTCAACATCATTTTCTTTATCATATTTCTATCTCTCTATCTAACTGACTATTTGTGGAGGTCAAAACAACATAGTAGGGGTTTGTCATTTGGCTTTGTTTCCATTTCAGCATCATTTTCTTTATCATATTTCTATCTCTCTATCTAGCTAGCTATTTGTGGAGGTCAAAACACCAAAGCGAGGGTTTGACTAAGGCAAACCCCTATACAACCCCAACATTTTTCCTCTCTTGGTTGTGTGTAGGTACATGTTCATGTGGAGCTTGCTGGCGAACTAGACTCCTTGTGAGTTAATCTTCATCACCTTTTCTTCTATCATCTCCTTTATTATCTTTCTAGTTAATTCATTCATTTTGTTAGTTATCATCTTAGTTAACACTTGAAATCCCAATCGCTAATCCATTAGTAGGATTCCGTACCTTTTATTGTACTTTTGTACTTTTTGGCCATATGAACGCCAACGCCCCTGGCTGATGTCAGTGTGCCACACTGTCATCCTTGACCTATACTGCTATCCTCTAGAAAAGAGTTGTTTGAGTTATATTTTGGGTTCTAGAAGCTTGCTTCTTTAGCCCCATTCAAACTCCCAGATTAGTAGAGTGACAAAAGTACTAAGAGTGCTCTTCATTCTCTATCCTTTACTTGAAACACTTGTCCAAACTAAGGTAGATCAGGGAAGCCTTATTCTCTTGGCTCTTCATGAACTAGAGCCTTGGTGTGGTTGGTCCCCGTCTACATTTTGGTGAACCTGAAGTGAAGAATGTTTATCCATTTCTTAGTGTCTGATACTTTTTCCCTCACACCTAGTGATTGTTGTAAACTCTAGTGTTGTGAAGTTTTATGAGCATCCCAACCTAGTCTACAACCTCTAGGTAATTGGTTAGAAGAAGCGTGCAACACTTACAAATGGAAAAGGCGAAGGTCACTCCCTATTTTACTACTGGATTTTCCGTAGGCTTTACAAAGGAGATGGGTTTCATTGATGAGACAACTCATGCATCCACTCCACCAGTGTCCCCTATGGCATTGTTTGTGGATGAGGATGAAACTATACATATTCCTATAGAAAACCTTTTGGCATTAGACAGGAGTTTGTTAGACCTCATGAATCATTTAGAGAAAGCATTGATCATGACAAGAGCCACTAGGCTTGTTAGCGAGGTGATATACATGTTAGGTAAGGATCAAACACACGTGGAGTTGTTACTCAGCCTCAACGATCTAATCAAAACATACATCCCTTTGTATAATACTATATCAGGTACCAACTGAGGGGAGGTGCTCAACACCTATGAGATATAAATAGGTGTCTCGATGCCTACCACATTTGTATGCATGGTTGAAATAGGCCCCTCAATCAACATTTCCTCTGCTTTTGAGAAACCCCATACTATCAAGGTGAGTAGGATACCCCTTGGTTTTAGCTTCACCCCTCCTACTACCCCTGGTGGTGGGGGCTCTGGTGGAATGACTGGTGGTGGCTTTGGTAGTGGTGGAAGTGATAACAGTGGTGGCTCTAGCAGAGGCCGTGCTAGTGGATCTAGAGGTGGTTCTAGTGGTGCTGGTTCTGGGGGAGGTTCCACTAGACCTTTGTCATCTTCATACCTTCTTCTAAATTCTCTTCTTTCAAATATGGGCCAAATGCAAAGCCAGCTGGTGAACTTGTCTCAAGCCTCCTCCCAACCTATCTTTCAACCCTTCTCCCAACATAGTCTATTGTTGGTGAAACTTTTGAGCAATCCTTTTTTGTAGGGAATGGAGATTCCTAAGTTCAAAAACTATGGTGGCAAAGGGGATTTATAGATACATGTATCAAATTTTAATGACATGTGCATGGATTTTTTTCACCATGATTCCCTAATGGTCAAACTTTTCCCTTGATCTCTAAAGGATACAACACTCGAGTGGTATTGTTCCTTGCCCGACAATTCTATATTCTCATTTGATCATCTCATCAATCACTTTATTTGTCAATTCTAGGCTAATATCAGTTCAAAGATAACCTTCTCAAATCTTATCCGATGTAAGTAGGGAGAACACAAGAACATAACTAATTTCATTGCGTGGTACCAAGCACTCTTTTAACAAATCTCATATACACTACCTAAATCAGATGTGCAGACGGTATTCATAAGAAACCTACAACGAGCTTGGTAGGAGACATTCGACTTAATGAAATATCCTTATTTCACAAATTTGTGTGTTGTGTTACGAGAGTATCAATAAATGGTGGTTCAGTTTGGGGGATCCTCCTCACGCTCCTGTTTTGATGGAAAATCTATTGTGTTCATTTCAAGAAAAGAAAAAGTTGTTGCAAATGTAGTTTCCATGACTAATGATCATGACCTCAGGCACAACAAAATTTTTACTAAATTAATTGAATCTTATTCTTCTATTTTGCAAAATATATTGAAGGATAAGATTATAACATTGGAAAATCCTCAACCTTTGAAGGAGCCTTATCCTAATTGGTACAATGGAAATGTGTTTTTCTAGTACCATCATGTTCATGAGAATGATATTGAGTGTTGCATGCACTTGAGACATGAGATATAAGATCACATCAATGATGGTATCATCCTTCTCGATGGGAAGAAACAAAACATGAATAAGTCATTAGCGAAGGCAAATAGTGAATTGCAGATTTATACATACCCTTTTCCATCTCACTTTGCGAACTTGATTATTGATCCTTCTAATGCCTCTCCTAAAGCCTCAACATATGTTAATGTGGTTTCATTTACTGGACTACTCCTCACAGCCTATGACTAGTTTTCCTTTGAATAATAAGCCCTCTCCTCTATACATTCCTGCTCGCCTCAGCGGAAACATTGTGACAGGAGTTCTAGTCGACCCCACAAGTCTAACAAATGTTATTAGGGAGGATACATTGTGGCTAAATTTATTACAAAGGGAGGAATATAAGAAAACAAAATCTATTATACATATGTATGATGGTCTCTCTCTTGTGCCATATGGCTTTATAACTCTTTTTGTCCTAGTAGGACCTAGGGCTATGGATACAACTTTCAATGTCATTCCAAAATCTGATCTATTTAGGGTGAAGTTTGGCATCTCATGGCTAGATTCCATGAACAAAATATCTTTTTTTATTCACAAATGTTTAAAGTTCTCTCATGAAGGTGTCGTGCATGTTGTACATGAAACTGGATATCAACAATTGGTATCCCATTGGGGTTACTCTTTGGATCATTTTTGGCCCACCTCGATTGATTTTCTCCCTCCTAGGATGAACCTACTTTACTGAAATAATGTAAAGTACAAAACCAGGAGCAAAGGACAGTCAAAAGTGACTCACTCAGTAGCGCAACAACAATCTACCTCTTCCTCTTATAAGGGAAAGGAGAAGCTTGCCCATGCTTAGGGAACCACCTCTACCTCCCTCCCTGAAGAGGAACTTTGGGTTACTACTCTTGGTTTTTGTATAAGGATTTTGATGGTGCCCACTTGGTGAAAGGTCAAGTGTCGAGTATTTGACCTTCGTATCTTACCCATGGGACCTCAGTTCAATGCATATGGTAAGGGGAAGGGTCACCATGGGAATTCCTCTATGTCTCGACCTTCGTGGCCTCAAACTATTTCTTCCTCTAAGGTAGTGAATGGGAAGAGGCCTACCACTGAGATGTTATAGCCATCTCTTCCTATTTTTGTTCCATCATCCTCTCAATCTCTCCCTCCTATTCCCATCCAGGAGTCTCTCCTTCTACCAGAAATGGTTGTGATGGATACTCTGGTGGTTGAACATGAGTTTTTTTATCGAGTCTTAGCTTTTGGCCTCTAGCTCCTAGAGTCGTAGAAATCACCTTACGCATGAGAACAAGTGTCAAAGAAAGGATTTGGCCACTAAGAAAGCCGCCCTACAAAAGATGGAAAAGGAGCTAACAGTTCCTTCTTTGGCACCTTCTACTATGTCCTCCTCTCCCATCCCCTTTGCTTCAGTTACTTCAGCTTTAGTTCAACTTTCATCTCCCACCATGAGCATAAATGATCCTCACCCAAAGAGGGTTCAAGTGTTTATTGTTGCTTCAGTTGAGCTGCCGCTTCCGATGTCCCTTCTAGATATCCTAACATTCTCAAAACTGTGGACATGTCGAATACCTCAATGGTGTCTTTCATGATTTTCTCCTTCTCCTCTACACCTTATGCTTTGTCCATTGGGATCTCACATCCTCCAGCGAAGCAAAAGATGGAGGATGACCATGCTAGCAATGAGGGTCAAAATAAGGGCTCACCTTCTTCAAAGGGTGGTTCTACATTATCTTATGCCATCCTAGTGACAGAGGAAGCCCTGACATCCATGGAGTTTTTCATTGCTCTCGAGTCTTTCGGTGAACCTAGCAGTGGATCTTGGGTGCCACCTCCCTCACCCATTGAGTTAATACATGGAACTCTTGTGAAGTGCATGTTTAATTATGTGGACAAGGTCCTAGCCCTATCAATGATTTTTGTGAAGTCGCTAACTTTCACCCCGCAGAAACTAAGTGGAGAGGACCTTGAGGGGCCTTCTTCCTTGGCTCTTATCATAGGAGGTTCAGAGCTTTACCCCCTTGATATTCCATCCTTGCAAGCTTGTCTGCTCTCCCCTTATGATGATCTAAACTAGGAGAATGATCACCTCTTGGTTGATGAGGACTAGTGGGTGCCTCTTATTTATTTATAGAGTAGATTGTGTGTGTGTTTGTGTTCCCTTTTGCTTGTGTTATATGTTCCTGGAGGACCCTTGTCACCCTTGTAGGTTATTGGATACAAGAGTGTTTATGTGTCATAAAACTTCCTCTATTTGTTACATCATTCTTCCTCTATTGTGTATTGATTTTCAACAATTGGGGATGATGCAAAGTTTTGGGGGGAATTTAGGCTTCCCTTCCATGGTGACCCAATTTTTTATTTTTTATTTTGTCTTCTCATGCCTTTCTTCATATGGTCTTGTATAGTAGGGGATTGATGACAATTCATTTATATATATTATTATACTTATTTATCTATATTTATGAGTAGATCTAACCCCAAAATATCAGATCACCAATGTCCCTTGTTCATGATGTTATTGTCTCTTCTTTATTTACTTTTATCTTTATTTCTTGCTTTGTTATGTTGTGGTGCTCGTGTGTTATCCCTCGCATGTGTGACAACATTACCACGGTTACATCTCGTTATGTTCCATGGGCCACAACATCACTTTTTTCAAAAAAAAATTCTCTCCTTAGGATGCCATGTCCCTTTGTGTTCAACACACACCATCCTAAGGGGGTCCTATCATATTGAATTGATTTTCAGAAAACACATTCGGTGGCCAACAAATCTTTTCTTGAAATTTTTTTTTCAAAAATAACATTCCTCAACAAGGACCCCTAGTAGAATATTTTTCCTTCATCATGGATTCCTAAAGAAAGAATTTTGAAAACTTTCCTTTGAGGAGGGAAAACCTTCCCCTTGTGAGGGGACCTTCTTCCTTTCAAATTCCTTGATGAAGTGAACATCTTTCAAAAGGATTCCTTGATGTTGAATTTATTTATGAAAAATACTCTCTTTCAAACTAAGTGTCCTTGAGTGGACCCATTGTCATTTGAAAGGTTCTCAAGGGACCCATTTGGAAGCTTATCCTTCAATTTTTGACTGTCTACATGACTATCTTCTTGTTTTCCGGCATGACTACTTTGTGTTTTCTAACATGTTTTGTTTATAGATTAACATGTTGCTTTGTAGGTGCCCCTGTGAAGTTTCTTTCTAATTCAACTCTATGGAGCCCCCCACATTGGGCTTCCTTTAGGAGAGAGTACCTAGGGGAACCTTCTTTGTAGGTCTGAGGACCTATGAAGCACTCACATCCTATGGGCTTTTTCCATCATTGGTCTGTGGGCCTTCAGTGAACTTTGTTTAAACCTCCTTAGGAGAGAGTACCCATGGAATTATTTTCCTACCCTACACTTTGAAGTTCACTAGATTGCAGTATGCTTCCTCGATGGTTTAGGTTTATGTTTCTAAACTCTTTCAATCTACTTTACCGAAAACTCATTGAAACTCATGTTCGCTAAAGTGGGGGAAAAATGTATAGGAGTGAATTTGCACTCCTCTTGCAAATTCCCCTTTTACACCCTCCACCTTGAAAAATCAAATTTGACTAAGTAATTCCATGTCCTCATTCTGCACCCTGTCAACTTGATGCTTGTTTTTAGTGTCAGTGGGGGAATTTTTGTTGGGGACAGACGCATGTCACATGGATTTCTGCATGACATGTTGTCATCTTGATAGGATTCCTGCCTCTAGAATCTACAGATTCATTACATTCTCCATTGAAGATGAAATGTAATGCCTCTACGCTTTCTTGTCGACCTTTAAATGACTCTTTTCCTCCTAATTGGCCTTCAAATGGAAATATTTAATTTTCACTTGATCTCTTTAGCAATTATTGATCTCCTTCACACTTCTACACACCAATTTAATCATCCTCATACATTTGAGCTACTTGTTGCACCACTAGCTTCACATTTCCAACAATCACAACATCTCACACATCTACCATAAAAGTTGTAACTTGGTGTCTTACGAGATTAATTTCGATATTGTTGCAGCTACGTCAACTCTACCATTGTTGTGGGTTTGCATTCCTCTCTCATTGGCCTTGAGTGCCTTTGGTCGAGGGTGGTAATGATTTTATTTACTTTAGTGTTGAATTTGAGAAAGTGTCTCTTGTAGTGTTTAGCTTTATTTTCGTTTCAACATCATTTTATTTATCATATTTCTATCTCTCTATCTATCTAGCTATCTGTGGAGGTGAAAACACCAAAGCAGGGGTTTGGCTATAGAAACCCCTATGTAGCCCCAACATTTTTCCTCTCTCGACTGTGTGTAGGTATGTGTCATGTGGATCTTGTTGGAAAACTGGACTTCTCATGAGCTAATCTTCATCACCTTTGCTTTTTTCATATTCTATATTATCTTTCTAGTTATTTCATTCATTTTGTTAGTTATCATCTTAGTTAGTACTTGAAATCTCAACCGCTAAGCCATTAGTAGGTTTTTGTACCTTTTATTGTAATTTTGTACTTTTTGGTTGTATAAACACCAATGCCCCTGGGAGATGCCAGTGTGTCGCACTATCATCCTTGACCTGTGCTGCTATCCTCTGGCAGAGAGCTATTTGAGGTATAGTTTGGATTCTAGAAGCTTGCTCGTTTAGCCCCATTCAAACTCTCAGGTTAGTAGAGTGATAGAAGCACTGAGAGTGCTCTTCATTCTCTATCCTTGACCCGAAACACTTCTCCAACCTGAGGTAGATCAGGGCTGCCTTTTGCTCTTGACTCTCTCACTTGGAGCCTTGGTGTGGTTGGTCCCCCTCCTCTATATTTAGATAGTTCCTCCACTTGATCAAATACTCTATGATTGTTCTTGTTCATAACTTATTAGTGTATTTTTGATTAATTCCCCTAGAGTCTAAAAATTATCCCGTCCTCCTCATCAATCTTAGGTAACTACCTGTATATACTACAAATCTTTGTATGATAACCTTATTCAAATATGAAACATAGAATATTGAATACATATTTTATATATAGATAACTCCAATTTATATGCTACATTGCCAATCCTCTATAACACCTTATAAGGACCATAACACTTGGGTGCAATTTTGCTTTATTTTTGCTATTGTTTTAGTGAAATTTTATTATATTATTATAATCACATAAATACCCGATCTCCCACTTCAAATTTGATTTTATTGTGGTGTTGATCTACTTGTCGCTTTATTCTATTTTGTGTCATTGCCAAGTTCTCCCAAAGTCTAGCAAGGAAATCTTTATTTGATAATGAATGTTTTCTTCAACTATTTAAAATTGTGGATGTATTTTCAATGATGAAGTAATTTATGGTGGCTAGTACCCATATAGTTCCAAAAATGGAGACATTTTGGAGGAAGTATCAAAAGAAGTGTTATACTACCATTTTTCTAGTCATATGATCTAAAAGTCATATCCCAACATGTTTGTGACCCATTTTTGTTGTTCTTAAAATGATATTTTTTTCCCCAATAAGTGTCTAAGACTATCATGAACTATCTTTACCTTAAATTATCTTCCCATTAAATAAGATCATTATTATTTAAGTGCATTCAAGACAGTTAACATTTCCTTCACATAAACTAGCTTTAATAAATTCATACCTTTGAGTTGGAAACTCTCAATTTCTATGGATTTTCCTTGTTGCACGAGTATTATTCCTATTGCATGTCCTAAATCATCACATTCACAATGAATATTGTAGAAAAATATGAGGTAGATAGAATTGGATTTGTGCACATGACTTCCTTTAATTACTCAAATACCCTGGTAGCTACATTATTCCATTAGAAGGAATCCTTCTTTGACAAGGGTGTGGGAGGTGATTATATGGTACCATAATTAATTACAAACAATTAATAGTAACCTATAATCCCTAAGAAAACCCATATATTATTGAATTTCCTAAGCATAAATTTCATTCTACAATGGCCTTGATCTTATGAGTGTCAACCTTGACTCCCTCATCTGAAACAATATGACCTAGATGCTCCACTTCTTTGAATCCAAACACACAATTAGATGGCTTAGCATAAATTCAATGTTGTTCTTCAAGAATTCCTATAACTTAATTGACATGTTGCAATTCTTCCTCCCAAGTTTTGTTATATATTAATATTTCATAAAAAATTACCAAAATAAATTTCCATAGAAATGGATTGAAGATAGGTTGCATTTATGATACCAAAAATCATTACTCAAAATTTATAGTGGTTCTCATAGGTATAAAAATTTATATGTATATCCTCATCTCTAATTCTAAATTGATGATAACCATAATAAAGAACAAGTTTGATGAAATAAATAACACCATTAAGATCATCTAAAAAATGAAATATTACTAGATAGAAAATTTATCTTTTATGGTGTACTTGTTGATCTCTTTGTAATGTAGAAATGTCCTCTAGGTGCCATATTTCTTACACACTAGTACTACTAGAGAGCCCAGTATGAACTTTGACTATGAAAGATAATACTTTCCTTCAATAGTAAGCACTCTAACTATGCCTACTAATACTTTCCTCTAGTATCTCCTAGATTATCTTCCCAATCTCACTTTTATGTACATACAGATACCTGTAGGCCCTAATTTTAGGTGGTTGGATCTCTAGTAGTATTTGAATGGCATGATTACAATCTCTTTTAAGAGTCAATCCTTTTGGCATCTCTCCAAAAAAAAATTAGTGCTTATCTACAACTACTTGCAAATTTAGTGGTATAGAAGCTTTTGAGTGATATGCTTCTAACGAAAACAATTGGGCCATAAACCCATCTACTCCCTTGTTGAAAAAAAGTATATATCTAAGGTATAGATTGATTATGTTAGAGAATTAACCGCAAGGTAGTTTAATAGAAAGGGAATAAAATATGGTATAAATCATATACGCAAAGTAAGACCAAGTAATATGCACATTCATTGACACCATAAAGTAGATATTCAAATATATTATTTGTATATTATACAATATTTTTACTATAAGAATAGATATATAAATCACATAAGCTTGGCTAGATTTTCCTACTTAAACATCTCTCTACTCTTTCTTGGTTACTCATCCTACCATTATGTGGTACATATTTGTCTATGAATACATGGAGAGATATGCCCCTGACCCTTTTTATCTCTTGGATGTGTTGTATAAGGTACCAAATGATTATATTTTCCACCACAAGGGTCTTTCGATACTTTTAGCTCATCATATTTATGATTCTTAACCTACCACCATTCTCCTAGGGTCTAAACAATTGTCTTTTCATTATAACATCCTCTTATGTTTTTGTGTGAAGTCTAGGGTAGTATATGTTTATGGGTAGCCTTTATCTACTTGTACTTATCATCCCATTTCTTTATCATAGACTAAAAACTATATCATAACTTAAATTTCTACATACCCTCTATATGTTGTTACTAGGATGGTTGGTTCTACTATTGTAGTAATGACTTGTCATACTTCTTGGAGAAGCCTATATAATAATACTAAACATGTATTCACTTCCAAACCAAAATCCTTTGTTTATTTTACCATCCCCATTTTCTATTCATTCAAATAGATATGTTGAATCTAGATATTATAGAGTTATCATTGTGATCTATCTAAATCTACCATAAAGTTGTAGTTTCTTAAATATTTTAGAATTTGAGATTTCAAGGAATCTATTTGAGTGTTTTACGCCAAAGTTATTTGTGGCCAATTTTTGCAATACTAATATAATACAAAGATGTTATTTAAAGTATATTCCAACTTCTCTAGTTGTTAGTCCAATTCATGTCAACCATTTCTCCATTTTTGTTGTGATAAGCTCAATTTATCTTTTTTATATTTTTCTATAATTTATTTCTTGATATTTTGTTATTCTTAGTCCAACCACTTATATGATTAAAAAATCCTTGTATTGATCCTTCTAGTTGAGTAGCTACTATTGTTGATGAATCTATTTATACTTTTTGTAGCAATAGTTGTATTGCTTGGACCATCTTCTCCATGTCTTCCTCTAATGTGATATTTTTTATACATTAAATTGTGTCTTGCACTACTATTAAAGGTTTCTCCTAACTCCATATTTTGATTGGCGATATTTTTGTGAAGTCATTATGAGGTCCTATTGGAGTATGCTTGGGCTTATTATCACTAATAAAGTTGATTACTTCTATTTTTCCAAATACTATTTTATTTTATTTATTGGATTACTTGCTTAATTTTTAGGTGGATTAGTTAGCTACTTTGATATCTCCCTTATTTTTTTATGACTTGATTCTTCATTTTATTTTTCCTCTTCCTTTCCCTCTTTATTTTTTTCTCCTCTCATTTGTCTTTGGAGACTATCCTTAGTCTCTATATTTTTATATTTGGACCCATTGAATCCACAAGAATTTATGCCTTTATTTATGCTTGTTATGTGGTTACCTCATGTTGTTTGATGTGTTCCAGTTTCTTTGTTTATGATTTCTTTGGTTGTAATTACTTTGGTTGTGATTGCTCTATTTATAGTTTCTTTGGTTACCGTTGCTCTAGTGTAGCTTTTTATTCTTCATTTTGTGGTTTCCAACACTTGACTATTTTGTTGTATGTGTTGTCATTATAAATTCTTCGTATTTTTTATTAAATATTTATTTTCTCTATGTTGTGTAGTAGGGAATCTACACTATGTTTTCTTCTCAATTCTCAATATTTTAGAATGTATACCCTACTTTATGTTGGTGAGAGTTTAATGTCTTTAACTATTTAGTCTATTGCTCTTGTTTTTATTGATAACTCTAAATTGCAATCTTTCTCTCTTTATGACAATTTTATTTTTGTAACATATTGTTCATCTCCTCTAAAAATTCTTGAGTGATTTGTTCCATATTGTATGATTTTTTTATGATAAAATCAACCATTATTTCAATAATTACCTCTTTTTTGTTTGTAGTGGTAGTAGGATAAGTTAGAGCTACTTCTAATGGGTTTTCTATTGTATATAATATTCTCATAAATTTTTGTCCTTCTAAAGCAAGTGTTTGGGCTTTCTCTTATACTACTTTATTCCTTTTTCTTTGTAGCACTTGTTCTAATTTTTTGGTTCTTATTCATTCATTTTTGAACTATTGTCATATTTCCTTAATTTATTTTATGCCTTATATTTATTCCTTATTTCTTTCTTTGGCTATTTACTTGCTTCTATCTCCTTAATATAGTAATCAATAATCTTAGCCATATTGGGCTCATACTCTAAGCTATTTTCTTCTTTAATTTTCAATTTTTTATGGAAGTATTCAATCCTATCCCAAATTTTGTCTACTATTTATCACTCATCCTCTCTTATTTGTACACTCAAATTCTTAGGATCTTCATCTTCTCTTAGAGGGCCATCTTTTGTAATATTTTTGGTAACCATTCAATTATATAATACTAATATCATATTTTCTTTTCAAAAAATTGATTTGATTTCTTATTTGTATAGGGTTATGAAATCTTTAATTCATTGGAGCATATTATGTATCCTAGGATTTAGATCAAAAAATTCAAAAGTTATTCAAAAATCAATCTTGATTATGTCTCACTTTTTGGTATCTCCTCTTAAATATTTATGGATACATAATATGGTAGGTATTAAATTCCAATAGAAAATTTGTGATCCTAACCTCTTATTAATTTCCCCTATCTCATCATGTGAATATTCATAAATTTTTATGTAATCAAATGAGATCCTTTTTCTATAATATTCAACTATTCCTTCAATATCTCCTTTGAGATACCTATATTTTTTTGTCAAGATTGTGAATTATTTTTAGGTAGGTACGTTGTTTTGATGAGTCTTGTATCAACATGTTACACTTAGAATTAATATTTCATTGATAGCTTTCATTATAATTAATTAATTTGTTATTGTATGCTTTATTTCTTGAAGATAATCAAAGAAATCCCCTACTCTAAATAGTGGGGTAAATTAACATGTGATATTCCTCTTTAGATGTGGTTTAATATATTATAGTTTGGTGGGCTTATTTGATTAAAGGTATTTAGTTATGTTATTTTGGGGATTTTTCCATGGACTTAAATATTATCTTAAGATATAATATATTCTTCTTATATTTTTTTGGTTCTTGTCATATCGATGCTTCTACCACTTCCTCCATATTTTTTGAGGATTTATTACAAAAGCATCATGCTAAAATCAAATGTGTTGCATATAATTTCAGAAGAATTGAGTCTAACTTGATACATATGATGTCCTACCTTTAGCTAGCATTTAATTTTCTTACAAATACATGCAAAGGTACAAAGGCTAGGTACATACCGAGGGTCTACTCCAGCAGGTTATTAGAATTGATGATTTGCATCAACATGGTTTCGAGCACATGGAATGTGAGCCATCATGAGAAGGTGTTTGTGAACCAAAATGGCTATAAGTTCTAAAAATCCTAAAATCTCAAGGTGAAAATGAATTTAAAATGACCCCAAATGCATATATATGGTCCCCAAAACCCTAGGTTTCATCCCTCCATCCCCCTTCAACCTATTTCTTGTCTTTCCCATATTTCATAATCAATTTATTGGTATCATAGGACCTGATTTTTCCTCCTCTTCTTCATTGAACCTATCCCATCATCTCATTGCGAGATTGACCTAAAAAATATTTTTTCATTCAACCTCTCAAGGGGGAAACCTACCATCCTTCCTTCATTCGTTCGTTTGCTAAGGCATAGTGAGGAAACATTATTTTTTTAAAGATTTTTTCTAATCAAAATCATATCTTTGAAACAACGTAATAAGTACATTATCTCAGAGGGGAAAAATGTAGACACCTAAAATTATTTGGATGCATCACACACTCATAATTCACCATTTTCTGGATTAGATGGTGCTATGAGGGTGTTTCTCTTGTCGTTATGTAGGCTGGGGCTCAAGAATTAGCCTAGTTGTGCCCTCCTTGCATGTATTTTATTGCAATTGGAGTGTGTTCTCTACTTTTTTTGATTGATAGTTTTGTGTGTGGGGTTTGTCTTTCTCATTGGGGCTATTCTTTTCTTGGGTAGGCATTGTTTTGGATGGGGTTTGTGTTGTGTTGATTGTGCTTAGTGTGGTGTGATTTCACCTCTCCTTTTTTTGGTTTTTCTATGGCTTATGGCTTCTTGTACTAGGTCGAGGGCCTTCAAGAATTTGTATTTTTCTGAAATGGTTTCTGGAGTTGATCCATCCCCATCGGGACATGCTAAAGCTCTTGATTTTATGAGTAGATCTTTGAATGAGGAGGTGTTGTCTGGACCGGTGGGCCTCAAGTTTTGAAAACTAATGGGTGTCTTGAGAGGAGCACATCTCATCCAATTTTGATCATCCAACCAGACTCGGTTGAGGAAGATGTCAGTTATCTAAGTAGCCACACACCGATATGTAAGTTTATGGGTATCCATGTCTCCCTCCCATTTTTGGAATCTTGGGCTCATAAAACCTAGAATCCAAAGGGTGATATGGAGATTATGCAAGAAACTAATAACTATTTCATGGTGGTTATCTCTTTCATTTCAGATTAGAACAAGGCTTTGAAAGAGGTCCCTTTTTTTATAATCAGGTGGGATTATTCATCAAACCCTGGCATACTAGATTTAACCCGACTGAGGAACTCTCATCAAAGGTCTTGGTTTAGGTTAGACTCCCATGGATACCTTTAGAATTATGGAGAAAGAACATCATGCACATGATTGCATTTATTTTGGGCAAGCCGGTGGGCCCTTCTTAGCAGACGATGGATAAAAAGGTTATTCCATGTGCATGCATTTGTGTGGAAATTGATCTAAATATCCCATTTCCAAATTTGATGGAGATTCGGGTTGGGTCCAATTACTAGATCTAGCAATTGGATTATGAAGCCCTATCTTTTTGCTATTAGATATGTCATGAATATGGTCACTACAAAAGAAATGTCCCCAGATTCCTTCTCTTGGAGGACACGGAAATGTTGCATCTTCAAAGGTGCCTTCTCATTCACCTCCTCCTTTAGTAAATAAAGGGAAAGTGCTTGTGTCTGGGGGAGAATGTGATAAAGAGGGTGTCATTCCAGTCAAGCCCCATAACAAGGGAGAGGATTAAAAATAAATTTGAAGGATAGGCAAGTGGATGTGTACTTCAACCATTTTGAGGCTTTGGAGGATCTGGATCAACATGATGGCTTCCTTGATACTCCTCATTCTGGACCTAATGGTATGGGTGTCGTTCAATTGGATCCTATGGGGAACCACAATAGGTTGTTGGAGGCTCTGACTAATTCTCAAATGGATACTAACCAGCCTTTGTTGGACTTAGGGGAGTTGTCTTTGCCTATTGACAAAGGTTTGTGTGATGATTTGGTGGTGACTCTTTATGAACTAGTGTTTGAGACAATGCCTTTGGATCCTAGTAAGAGTAATAAAACTTTGTATAATCTAGGTTTACAACAACAAAAAACCTTAAAAAGGGAAGCTTTGAGAAGCCTTCCAAAGTGGGTAGAAAGAAGGATCCGGCAAAAATCAAGGTAATGGGGGAGAATTTGGTGGAGTCAGGGTCTATGAAGACCATTGATTCCCACTTTTCTAACCTGCAAAAATGATCTTTTTATCATGGAATGCTAGGGGATTGAATAGCTCCCCTAGACAGAAGGTTGTTCGAGAGTTGATCAAGATGCATTCTCTTGATGTTATGTTTATTCAAGAGACTAAGTTGTTAGTGGATGCTATGTTTAATGTGGCCTTTAAGTTGTGGAGACAGGGCCAATGTCAGTGTATTGTTGTGCAAGGTAGATCTGGAGGGATTGTATGTCTTTGAGACTCATGCAAGATTTCTCCCATATGGTGGATTGCTGATAGAAACTCCTTATCAATGGTTGCTTCAAGATTTGGTTTTGGAGAGGTTTTCATACTTACTAATGTGTAAGCTCCAATGGAATTCCCTAGTAAGTGCCAGCTTTTAGCTCATATTAGGTTTTTACATTCTTCAAAACCTTTTCTTCCATGGATTCTAGCTAGATATTTTAATGATATTACCAGTTTAGAGGAAAAAAGGGGTGGGGTACATAGGCTTGACCCTTCATCTACATTTTTTAAGGATAATATTGATCTTATGAACTTTATAGATGTAAAGCATGGTAATGGCGTGTTTACATGGACCAACAAAAGATGTAGTGAGGGATTTATTTCTAAAAGATTGGATAGGTTTCTAGTCTCTTGCTTCTGGATTCATAGTAATTGGGTTACTAGTTCGACTATCTTGGACTAGAAAGGATCTGATCATTGCCCTATCAAATTTGTTGTGAATGGGAAGAGTTTGTCTAAGAACCCCTCTTTTAAGTTTCAAATTATGTGGTTACGTGATCCTTCTCTACAGGATCTCATGAGGGAGTGGTGGAGGATTGGTTCACCAACCTATGGTACTGCTATGTTTTCCTTTGTCAAGAAGCTTCAATTTGTGAAGTATCAACTTAAAAAATGGAATAGGTAGAGCTTTGGAAATATCTTTAAGACTAAATTGATTGCCCAATAATTTTTGGACTCTATTACTAGACTAAATAGACATCAAGGTATGTCTAAGGAATCTCTTAGAGAATAAGAGGATACAAGGAAGGAGTTTGCTAAATGGGAACTAAGGGAAGAAATATTTTGAAAGCAAAAGGCTAAGATTGACTAGCTACAAGAGGGTGATAGAAATAAAGCTTTATTTTTTAACTTTGTTAAAGCCAGAAAGGTATGTTAATTTTATTTCTTTTTTGGTTTCCTCACAGGGGCAGCAAATTTCTTCATTTAAGGATATCTCATAGCAAATTGTCCAATTTTATTCTTCCTTATTTAGGGTGGACTCTCCTGCTACTATTGAAGAATAAAATATTATCTTAGAATGAATTCCCACAATGGTCTCCCCTAAGATAAATTATATTTTTCTTAGGCCTATCTTGATGGAGGAGGTTGAAAATATTGTCTTCATGATGAAAAAAGGAAAGGCCCTTGGACCTGATGGTTTTTTGATTGAGTTCTTTCAAGAGTTTTTGGGAGATTATTAAATTTGATTTATTGGATGTGATGTGGGAATCACAAAGTACTAAACAACTATTGAATGAAATGAATTCTACCTTTCTCGCACTTATCCCTAAGAGAGAGGGTGCCAATTATCTTAATTAGTTCAAGCCAATTGCTCTATGTAATGTGATTTATAGGATTATCTCTAAATTAATGGAAGAGAGACTTAAGCCATGTCTAGGTAATATTATTTAAAAGGAACATGGGGGTTTTGTTGCTGGTAGGAAAAACCTAGATGGGGTGGTTATTGTTGTTGAGGGCATCCACTCTATATCAGTCTCCAAGAAGAAGGCTATGTTTATTAAACAAGATATGGACAAAGCTTATGATCGGGTTAAATGGGATTTTCTTTGGAAGGTGCTCATTGCCTTTGGTTTTGGTGAAGATTGGATTGATTGGGTTAGGATTTGTATTACGTCGATTTCCTATTCTATGTTGATTAATGGGGATCCTACTTCTTTATTCAGTGCTTCTCATGGTCTTTTCCAGGGTGATCCCTTATCTCCTTACATTTTCATTATTATGGTAGAAGGCTTGGGGAGAGTCTTACAATCTCATGTTAGTAGGGAGTTAATCCAAGGTTGGAATCGGGTTGATGGGTTCCTTCCCCATTCCCACTTACAATTTGTGGATGATACTACTTTGTTGGGTGCTGCTAGAATCCAAGAAGCAACTAGCTTTAGAAGGGATTTGGATATCTATCCCATGGTTTTAGGTTAGAAAATCAATGAAGATAAGTCCTTTATTTTATTCTTCAATACCCCACTTCTGGTTCAATCATGAATAACATGTATTTTGAGATTCCATATTGGTGCTCTTCCCTTTGTGTACCTAGTTATCCTTGTCTCTATTGGCCCCTTGTCGGGAGGGACTTGGAAGGGTGTGTTGGAAAAAATTTGGGAGCGTGTTAGTCATTAAAATTATAGATGGTTGTCCACTACTAGGAGAGTGTTTTTATTAAAATCTGTTGTTCAAGCTCTTTCCCTTGTATTGGTGCATGATTCAACGTGCCCTAGTTAGTTTCATTAAGGATCTAGATGCGTTATCTAGGCAATTTTTATGGGCTAGTAATCTTGATTCTTTAAAGTTGAGTATTGTTAAATGGGAGAATATTTGTAGACCAAAGTAGTCTGGGGGCCTGGGTCTTCGTCAAACAATTTACTGGTTAGGCATTTACTGCTAAGCTTTATTGGAGTTGGTGCACCAACTAGGATCAAGTTTGGGCCAAGATTTTGACCTCCAAATATATGTTGTGGATGGATGGGAAGGATGCACCTAGATTTCTCTGGAATGTAGGAGATCTATGATCTAGAACACTCTCAAGAAAGGATCTAGTTTGGTCAAGTAGGGCTTGTTTTGGATTTGTAATAGAGGTTCAAATGTGCTCTTTTGGTTTGAATCTTGGGATGAGAATCCCCCTATCTTGGATACAAATCCACATTTGTACAATCTTTGTATTTCCTTTCTTGAGGTCGGTTGGTCTTAGGTGGAAGAATTTAAGGTGGCTAAGAGTTTGGGTCAAGTTGAGGTGTTCAAGTGGAAGGATGTTCATGATTGGCTTTTTGGGGGTTCTATGGAGGGGTGAGAGGAATTGACTCACATTTTGGCTGGTAGAATTTATAGCGCTTTGCAACAGGAGGATATTTTGGATTGGGGCTTCAATCTTAAGGGAGTTTTCTCTGTGGTTGCTAGGTATCAGGTGTTGGATAAGGAAAAATATGGAGGGGAGGTTATGCCTTGGTGGGAGTATGTATGGAATAAAATTTCTTATCCTAAATGCAAATTTTTTATTTGGTTGGTGACTCATAATATGAATCTCACTTAGGATAATCTGTAGAAGAGAGGCTTTCAAGGGCCTTCCATTTGTGTCTTATGTGGGAGTAATGAGGAATCTTCTTCCCATCTATTATTTTAGTGTGATTTTTCTTAGGTGGTCTGGCACCACTGGTGGGAAGTTTGGAGGGATCCTTTTTTACATGCCTCATCTTTGGTTGAGTTTTGGAGGACTCTAGGGAGGCCTCCCACCAAGACAGGTTGTCTGCAGGTGGCATGGGGTATTGGTCCTTGTATTATGTGGTAGATTTGGTTGGAGAGGAACTGTAGGATATTTAAAGGTGAGGGTTTGGAGGCTCTTCAGATTTGGCAAAAGATTCTTGGCATGGTTTAGGAAACTATACAGGCTAGGTGCAAGTTGGTTATCCCTCTAGAGACTAGTGATTCAGGGGTGTTGCATGGTTTGGATTTAGTTGTTGGAAGCCCAAGGAAGTATTATTCTGGTGGTAGATAGACGTATTGTAAGAAGATTCAATGTGAGGGGTGTTGGTCTCCACCTCTGATGAGAGTCTTGAGAATTAATTTTGATGGATCATCTAGAGGTAACCCTAGAGCTATTGGGATTGGGGGGTTGGAATGGATGATATAGGCCCTCCCATCTTCTTCTTTTCCATCTTTCAAGGGAACCAAAGTAATAATTTTACGAAGGCTTTGGTTCTCCTTTTTGGTTTGGAAAATGGTTGTGTGATGGGATGGCACAAGATCTTTTTTTAGTCAGATTCACAGATTTTGGTGGATATGTTGACCAAAGGCTCCTTAGAAGGGGTGAATTGGTTGTTGGACTCGGTGGTTCAACAGATTCATAAGATTGGTTCATCCTTGGAATTGGTTTTGTTTGTCCATATTCCTAGGGAGTTGAATAAGGTCGTTGATTGTTTGGCTAAATGGGCTTCTGAGTATGGGGGTAATTTTTAGGTTGAGGATTGGGAGCACCTTTTGTCGGATTATTTTGTGAGGTTGAAAATGTTGTTTCAGGAAGATATTCATGATGTTTGAGCTAGTTATTTCTATTTTGGGATTCTTGTTCTGTGCTTCTAGTCGAGTTTTTTTGGTTTCTTTGATGGTCCATAGTGCTAGGACCTATTTCTTGATTGTACTACCTTTCATCTTGATTGAATAAATTTTTACCCCTCTTTTTATTAAAAAAATAATTCACCATTTTCCACCATTTTCCTCATCATCTCCTAATTCATCAATTTTAATAAAATAATTTCTAATTATTTGTTTAGACATTGAAAAATATCCCGAATGATATCATACACTCAAAAAAGGTATACTAACATCATTTCCTCTTAAAACCCATCCTCTTTTTTGCTTAATTGATTAAATTAGCATAGCTATTTAATTAATTGCATCATTTGCATCTATTAACCTAATTCATTTAATCAGGTTAATTCTCCCTTTCACGCTGACATTTTGTCTCATTAGATTAAATAAATAAAACTATTCAATTTAAATCCATAAATCTTCTTTTTAATTAAATAACCCTAAGTTATTTAATTAAATGTCATTTCACCTTTTCCCCTTTTCATTAAATTACTTGATTTAATGAACATCATGTAATTCTTCTAATCCCCTAATTGTATAATTAAAATTGTTTAATTATCAATTATTAACTAATCTAATCCCCCCAACTTGCAAGGGAATATTCCTCCTTTGCACATTCCTCCAAAAGGGGAATATTCCCATGGAATATTCCGTCCCCTTTTGCACAATTAAAATTTGTTTTAATTCACAAAATATCCTTTTTCCTCACCCATGAGAATATTTTCTCTCCTCCAATCATTTGAAAAAGGGAATATTCTCACTTAGCTTCATATGCAAGTTAACTCAAAACTTCTTGTGAAAATTAACTTTTGACCTCTTGTATAGGTCAAAAGTGTGTTGATTTGAAGGAATGAGAACCCTTGATTAAAATCTCATCTTGCATTCTCATCCATTGATGAGAATCCATGATCCATGCCTCCCATTTCCTCCATCCTTGACTGCTGATTAGCTTTTTTGATCTCAACCCTCCATTTCTCATTTGCTCTCCTATAAATAGTTCACTATTTGGAGACAAATGGATCCATCTTTCAAAAAGAAAACTTATGTTGTTGAAATCACTCACACTCGCCCTAATATTTAGTTCACATTTAACATATTTTAGTTTAAATTAGTTGCATAATAGCTTAGCTTCCATTAATGGCTTCCATAATGCATCCATTTAACTAATTAGATAACTAGGGTTTGAATCTTTTAGTTTAAATCTTATTTAGATTAGCTTAGAATTTGTATATCTAAATCATTTTAGCATAAATAATGTTATATTAGCTTTTGCATCATGCTCATTTATATTAAAATCATGTTTTCATACACATCTCACAATTGTTCCATCAGTTTTCTTCAATAAAATTGATTGGAACAAGCTCACTGATCCAAGAGATTGGGAAAAAATTGTCGTTCCACATCAACGTGACACCAGTCCCAAAATGGGATAAGTTTCGAATGGATTAGAGTAGAAATTTCAACGCTTTTCATAGTTTAGAATGCTTTAATTTAATGAATGTCTAGTTTAACTTCAATTTGATTGATCTTGTTTATATTAGGCATTAGTGGCTTTGTTATGCTTTGATTCTTCATGGATCAAGCGTAATCGGCCCATACTAATCTCCTCAATCACATAGACATTTAGTTTGAAAACATAATCAAGACAAGTATTTGTGGTAAAATAAACTCACTTAAGCAAGATAAACTTGACAAATTGAATCCCACATGACCATTTGGATATCGATTGCTCTCATTGAATAACCTGATCTTACACCTACCATTATTCAACCAAACTTTGAACTCATTTAAGGAGAACAAACAAATATAATCAGCAGTTTGAGAAGCTTCACTTTTGAAACAAAGGAAACACTCGCTCAGTGGAGAAATTTCGCACACATCTTAGATGAAGAAGAGGAACAAACCAATATTGAGGTTGGAAGACCCATATTACCATCACTCACATGGTAATAAATATCCTCTTTTATTCCATAGACCTAGACTTCTCTAAATGATCTCATGCACAATCAAAATCCCGAAAAGAAGCTCTATAGGTCGTCATTTTAAACTTAGGCATCTTACTCCAAAATCTCTCAAAAAAAATCTTGCAACACTTCACCAAAATCGAACTAAGTTTTTATAATACTTCTATAAATGAGTTTCAAGGAACAATCCATAATTGTATATGTTATTTTTCGGTCAAAACCCAAGTCTTTTTCATGATAATGAACCTATCTAAAACATTGGGTCTTTAGGATTTGAAAACTTTAAGGTCTAGCATGTTTCTCACGACATTGGTCTTATCAAACAAAGGTACACTTTAAGTAACATTGGGTCAAAAACTTCATCCACCCCTTCATCAAATTTCATCCTTCACTTCACCAAACTTTGCAAAAAATTCAAATACACCAATACTTTTGGACTTGAACATCTATCAAACCAACCCATAACTTAGCTAATTTGTATGTGAAATGTATCCTTTTCCATGCATTTTTTTAAGTTAGTTATCATCTTTGAACTAGTTTATCTTGAAGGTCATGAGTCTACCCTAAGTTCATAAACATCCTTTATCAAACATCAAACATCAAACTCTCAATTCAATTTAAGTATTGTGCCAAAATGTTTACAAAGATAAATTACCACATCAATCCCCTTTTCATCTCTAATTGTCATAATTGATACAAAAATACTTAGAGCATCCCTTTTACCTAGATTTGAGTCAACTAGAGAGTTCAAACATTACAAATCTTAACACAACTCTCCCATAGGTGACCCAAAATTTATGATAAAGACAAGATCACAACATAAGAGAATCATGGAGAAAACCAAAGTCAAATTTACCTCAAGTGATCTAATTCCTCTATAATTTGATCTTAGAATTCAAGTTACCCCATCACAACAACCATCATCTCTATCAAGACCATAAGTGATAGAAGACATCACAAACAATCCATTTGAACTTACTAGGGAGGAAATCATGGAACATCAAGGCTTTGAAAATGTAGCTCCATTTCCCCCATCATTTCTTACACAAAATTTTACACAAGTCTTCACAACTCCATCACTAGGGTTAAATCAAACATCCACTCCCAATCTTGCAACTAGCCTTGCCAAGGACTTTGGTGCAGGTGTACCATATTCACTAAATGCCTTCAAAAGGAAAAATTGTAAAATTTGAGTTTTCCAATGTAAACCCATGTGAAAGGGTCATGTAAAGGTAATTTTCAATGTATTTGAGTCTTTTATAGGTCTATAGGTGGTCAACATGATGGAAAAAGTAAAACTTGTGAAAATTGCAAAAGTTGCCAATTATGTAAAAATGTAAAAAGAGCAAAAAAATAAGAATATGAAGAGTCAAGTGGGAAAATAGAAGTTTTAGTCAATTGGGGAAGATGAAAAGCATTCAAAAAGGAATTGTACATTTTTTTCAAGTAGAGGGGAAGTTTGAATAAGAAGAAAATCATTTAGAAACCCTTGTGCATGCTTAAAACTTTGCATTTTTTGTATTTCAGATTGGTAAAACGCGTTTTCAGGTTGTTGTACGGCCAGGTACGACCTTATTTTCAAGGTAAAGTCATTGGGATTGATAAACCTATGATTTTACTTCATTCTCGTTCAGTTTTGAGTAAGATATTGCAAGTTTACTAAAATCGCTCAAAACCTTGATCTAGGGTAATAATGAGCAATAAAAATTATGTTTTTCCAATTCCAACTAAGGAAAACTCCTATAAATTGGAAATAATGTATTTTTATATGTATTTTAAGTGATATCAAATTTTTAGAGCTCGAAGACATGGTCTTGGGTAGATTTAATGGTGCCCTAGATCTAAAATTTGAGGAAAAATCTAAAAATTACAGTGTACAATGGAGTTTTTAAGAGTTTGACTATAGAGAGTGAATCCTCCCGAGGTTATATGGTTTTAAAATGTTTCCAGGTGTCTAATGTTCCCTTTCCTGATTGGGTTTAGTGAAATTTAAATCTTTTGAGTCCATTATTGTTGATTGTCCTGTTAGGACAGATTGGGGAATACTCCTAGCTTGGACTGTGTTGTTTAGGTTTGGAATTTTCTATTTTGAGAAGCCTCAAGATAATTGAAGGTGGTTAAATTTGAAGAGTCTTACATGATTTTTAATTAATTTGAGAGTTCTTGAGAACCCTTTATTGTTGCATGTTAGAATAAGCAAGATTGAATGTTCATAAGAAGCCTAATTTGTCTTGAGTGTGCAAGTTGATCAAGCTGGTCAATTTTAGAGTTTTTTAATGTGGTTTTTCTATTGTTTTAGTCAAATCATTATGCTCAAAAGTGTGTTAAGATCTGGTAATAGGTTTGAATCAATAATGGATGATTGATTGTCTTTTTTCCTTAATTAGAACAAGATGAAATGAAGGGTAATTTGGTAAATATATAAAGGATTGATTGATTAAGAGTTCTCTAATAAGTTTTTTCTTTGATATGGGGATGTTTAAGGTGTATTAAGGTTTGATGAGAAATTGGAATGCTGATTTTGTGATTTTATGTTTGGTATCCTTGTAATATCAAGTGAAAATGAAGATATTTTTGATGAATGTTTAAGTGAATCAATGGTGAATTGTAACTGATCTTCTCAAGTTGTGTTTAGGGTCAGAATAACCCTTGAAAGTTTTTTGACTTGTGTAGGTTCTCTACATTAGACTTTGGTCTAACTCTTCCATTTGAAAGCAACACACTTGTGGGTGCCCTCGATACCAATCCTCCATCCCAAACAACCTCTTGGACACCTACATTTGGTGCTCCTCCCATTCTTTAGGATCCTAAACAACCTTATATACCCCTTGAAATTTATTACTCCACAAAAATCTCCACATATCGAGGACACCCCTCTTCATCCATACCCATGAGTACCACAAGTGTGCCCACCATCACACAAAGTAATGTGGACCAAGTGTCTCAAAACATCACACAAGGGCATGCCAACACCATACCACAAAGTCAAACCTTAATGTAGATTGGGACATCTCTATCCAGTCCTCCAATTGGTTCATCCATACCATTGGCTTCACAAAACACATCCATCCCATTCATTATCAACCCATCTCAAAACAATCCTTTGGTCACAAATCCCATCAACCTAGGTAATATCTTGACCACATCCCTAGCACAAGAAAATACTCAAGACATGGGAAAAGGGAACATTTTCAATCAATGGACTCAAGGTCCTAGTGTGTCATTACCATCTCAAAATCTAATGGCACAATCCCCATCTTTTCCCACAGTCCCCTTTACCATGCAAAATCATATGGGACATCAAAATTACATTCCTCCATCCCAATCCACTATCTTACAAGGAATGTTAAACCAAGGGAACCCCAATCTCTTATCAGCAACCCACTACCCACTCAAAACATCACCACTAAAAATCCATCATAGATGTCCCAACAACCAACTGATCCTACGCTACAATCACATGCCTTAGCTTTATAGAGAGCATAAAAAGAATATCAGCAAGCCATACAACAATAGCAACAACAACAACAAGCATATCAAAAATCCATACAACAACAACAAGAAGCAACCTTAGTAGCACAACAAACAACACAACAATAGTAGCAATAGCAACAAGCAACCTTAGCCCATCAAGGATCCTTAGCAACACAACAACAAAAATCCCAACAAGCCCTTGTGGCGCAACAACAATAGTAGACCAAACAAAAAGCCCTAGTGGCATGACAACAACAACAAGCCTTATTAGCTCAACAATATGTCCAACAATAATAATAACCAAGTGTAGAAGTTGAGAAAATACAACACCACAAACCCTGAAGATCACCTGTATGCAAATAACCTATCACAAAAGAAGAGGTGGAGACAAACAAATAAGGGTTCTCTGAAAACTGAAAATGTATATATCAGAGAGAATGAGAGAATGAATTGATGTGATAATACAATGAGATCAATCCTTATAAAAGGAGATCGAGAAACCCTAAAAGGAGAACATTTAATAATTAATATAATTATTAAATGTCACTTTATGCAAACTAAAGTGCAATCTTAAGAAGGAATAAAGGTAACTTAATTAACACAATTGAGTTAAAACCTTTACTCTAACACCCCCCCTTAAGATGAGCAAGAGTTTAGCTACAAAAAAGTGCAAAAAAAAAGAAAAGGTAACTACAATGCAAGAAGACAAACATGGGTCCCGGCAACTAGGCCAGATCAGGTACCCAAATACAACCAAATCTCTGTAAAGAGGAGAAAATAGAGAAAACCTCATGGGAAAAACTCTACTCCAAAAAGAGATGCAGAAAGCCAAGAAGAACATCACTGAAGCAAAAGAAGTTGCAAACAACTGTAGAAAGATGACTGCTATGGTGCCGAAGAACCTCTGCTGAAGATAAGATGATCATGATCAAGAAGACAACAATTTACATGAGTGCCCCAAACGACACTACTCGAATCAGATGGCAAACAAAGGCAAACACTTGGAACGAAGATACAAATGGCACAAGTACCAATAGTCTGAAAACACTTATCAACTCAGAATGGAGATTCCTTCCAAGGTGAAACCAAGGAAGAATTAGCATGAACAGTATAATACCCCCCCATAATGTTGAAGTGGGAGAGCATGACAGATCCATTGAAATGGTGTGTAACACCTTGTAGTGCATGAAGGAGAAGAAACAACATCTGAAAGTGAACAAGAAAGCACCTACAACTGAAAAAGTGGTGTGCAAAACAAAGCACACATACATGAGGCTGGAATCATATGGATCTACTGTCATCGTGGAGGGACACTCACCAGACAAAGGTGTGATGGCAAACAAAGGCAAACTACACAACCCCCCCATGGCATTTCATAATATAGTGTGAGTAAAAAATATGGCACAACCTTATGTGCAAAATCCCAAAACTACAATAGTGTGGCACTTTATCTCAGTGTGTTTACATAAAAGATATTGCTTACAAATGATGCTCAAAATGCCCAAAAAGGACAAAGCTGGAAATACATGAAGGACAGCCAAAAAATAGACTATAGAATGCACCAATAGAAAAAAGAAGTGATGAGACCCACACCACTAGAAATTTGATAGAACTAGCTTTTCAACGATATCTCGTTTGCCAAAAAATGATATCGTATGCCCAAGTTACAGCCTCTAAAAGAAAACAGCTCCAAAAGATTAAAAAAAGCCAGCGTTGGAATAAATTTGACGGTCATACGGTCGTCGCAATGAAAATATTGGCTTAAATTTGACGGCCAAACGGCCATCACCGCAAAAGCACGATTGAACTTATTACAGAAAATTTTATTTTTTTAAATAAAAAAACAAGTAAAAAAAACTGTGATTTAAAAAAAAATCATAAAAAATAACATTAATTTTTTTTTTTTTTAAATCTTAAAAAAAATGAAAACCTGGTGGCCTGTACTGCCGTCGGCGGTACTAACAGACCGTCGGTCGACACTAAGGTCACCAGCAGTTGGCAGTACGCTAACCGACGTATAGTGGGCCCGTAGGCCTGTGTACGCAGGGACTTGCGGGTACCCTGTACCAGGGCTAGCAAGCCCTAAAACTGCAAAAAAAAATTGATTTTGATTTTTTCTTTTTAAAATAAAAAATACATTTGTAAAAAATTGCGAATGTTTGCAGAAAAAAAATATATTTATATTTTTTGACAAAAAATAAAAAAAAATGGAAAAAGTAAATATTTTTTTTTACCAGCAGACGGACGACTGTAGAGCTAAAAAAAATTGCCCTTCAAATCAACTGTGTCCAAAATGGACAAATGAACAGTCAATTTAGGGGTTTTGGACTGCTGCGGACGCAATGGTAAGGTCCGTTTGGGCTCAAAAATCTTTGAAATTGCAGGTGAATCCCTAGATAAAAAAAAACAAACCCCAAACCCTTGAAGCTCCAAAACCTTCAAAACAAGAACAGGAAGCAGCAAGTCTAGAGCTTTGATACCATGTAGAAGTTGAGAAAATACAACTCCATAAACCTCGAAGATCACCTACATGCAAATAACCTGTCACAAAAGAAGAGATGGAGATAAACAAGCAAGGGTTCTTTGAAAACTGAAAATGTATATATCAGAGAGAATGAGAGAATGAATTGATGTGATAATGCAATGAGATCAATCCTTATAAAAGGAGATCGAGAAACCCTAAAGTGTAACCCTAAAAGGAGAACATTTAATAATTAATATAATTATTAAATGTCACTTTATGCAAACTAAAGTGAAACCTTAAGAAGGGAATAAAGGTAACTTAATTAACACAATTAAGTTAAAACCTTTACTCTAACACCCCCCCTTAAGATGAGTAAGAGTGCAACTACAAACAAGTGCAAAAAAAAGCAAAGGTAACTACAATGAAAGAAGGCAAACATGGGTCCCAACAACTAGGCCAGATCAGGTACCCAAATACAACCAAATCTCTGTAAAGAGGAGAAAATAGAGAAAACCTCATGGGAAGTACTCTACTCCAAAAAGAGATGCAAAAAGCCAAGAAGAACATCACTGAAGCAAAAGAAGCTACAAACAACTGTTGAAAGATGACTGCTATGGTGTTGAAGAACCTCCGCTGAAGATAAGATGATCATGATCAAGAAGACAACAATTTGCATGAGTGCCCCAAACGACACTACTCAAATCAGATGGCAAACAAAGGAAAACACCTAGAATGAAGATACAAATGGCACAAGTACCAATAGTCTGAAAACACTGATCAACTGAGAATGGAAGATTCCTTCAAGGTGAAACCAAGGAAGAATTAGCACAAATAGTATAATAATTTTTTTTTTAGAAGGGAATAAAGGTAACTTAATTAACACAATTAAGTTAAAACCTTTACTCTAACACCAAGTTTCTACTATAATCCTCAATAGAACATCATCAATAAAAACACGTTAGGAACATATACATCAACACCATAATCACTGTCACAAAATATGACACCCCATACAACACCTTATCATATCAAAATCCTGCATACAACTCATTTTTCATCCCAGCATATGTTCCTCCACCAAACCCACAAGATGATCTAGCATCACAATTTAAGGCAATATCCAAATAAATGTAAGACCTTCAAATGGGCAAGACAAAGAATCCCCATACATAGAATCTATGTCCATATCCATTTGATCGAAACATCACAATGGTACCATTCCCTACTAGCTTTGAAATCCCAAAATTTGATAAATACATAGGGAGAGGAAGTCTTGTGGACCATGTCAAAGAGTTCAACATCATGTGTATGGAGGTGGCCTACAATTATTCTTATTGAACATGCCTCTCCCTCAAAGTTTAACAGGTCTTGCCATGGATTAGTTTTCTCACCTACCTCCTAGTATCAAAACTTTCCAAGAAATTACCAATAAATTCATTGATCGTTTCTCCTTTAACCTTGACATGGACGTAAGTCTAGAATAATTATACACTCTCAAACAAATCACTAATTTCTTACAATAGTGGAGACAAAGAGCTAGTAAGAGCAAGTGGCCTCTTCCCAATGAAAAACAAGTGGGGATCATCATAGAAAATCTAGACCCAGATCTATCCTTCCCCTTGAAAATGTAGTGCATCACATCTTATGATGAGCTTGTGCCTAGAGCCCTTAACATTGAGAGAGCTCTAATCTCATAGGGAAATACCCAATCTTACAAAGACAATTTCCCATTAGCTAGTTCAAATGACAAGCCTTGTCTCTAGGATAAGAATAAGAATGTAACAAATGGAGGTGTGGTAGATGAGAAGGTAGTCCTAAGTTCTCTTAGACCAAACAATAATCGCGTTGCTAACATTTAGCCAATTGTGCAAAAAACAAAACCTCCTCAGAACAATTGGATCAATAACACCAACATGCAACAAAGGTGAACCTCTAACAAGAATAACTATCCTAAATGCAAGTACACACAGTTATTTGAACCTATTAAAACCATCATGAAGAAGTTGGTAGAGTCAAACCTGATAACACTTCCCAACTTTGAAAAGTTCCAAGAACCACAAGAGAAACCATCCCGATACAATGAGAATGACCTTTGTAACTTTCAAAAAATCAAAGGACACAAAATGACAAATTGCATGAGGCTCAAGAATATTATACAAGACCTCATAGAAAATGACACTATATCTATTGAGGTACCAACTGAGAATCAAGATCTCAAGATATACAAGAACCCTATTCTAGATTATAACAAAGAAAAAAATACCGAAAAAGCGAAGGATAGCATGAATGTGCAACATACCTATTCCAACGTGGTTGCTTCCTGTGATAGTGTCATTATCGTTGTCACCATCAAAGGGCCTAGTGTAGAGTGTGGAGTCACCATGTGACATGGTAAAATTACCATCCAAGGAGTCCCATCTCAATCTAGGGCACAACCTACTTTGCCAACATCAAATCCAAGAAAGTACAATCTCCTAGATTAGCATAAGAAGACCCCCACATAGATTTCCATCTTGGAACTACTGAGACTATCGCTCGTGCATAGGGAAATCTTAGAGAAAGCTTTGTCAAAGTCATCTGTCCTTGAGGATATTGATATAGATCAGTTTCAAGCTATGGTGGGTTATACCGCTAATCATCTTCTCACCTTAGAACAAGACCTACTGTCACAACCATCTCATAAATGTGCTTTACACCTTGAGGTTGTCATTCATAAGAACAAGGTTAAAAGATTCCTAGTAGATGGAGGTGTTGGTTTGAACATTTGTACCCTTTAGTTAATCAAGAACCTAGGCTATTCAAAGGATAGTATTGAGAAAGAAAAAAAGTACTACCATTAGAGCATATGAAGACCAAGAGCGGGTATCATAAGGCATCATTGCATTACCCATCCAAATCGGACCCATCATTCCAAAAACTACATACCAAGTGTTAGACCTTGATCTTCCCTATAACATCCTGCTTGGTTGACCATGAATCCATGCCCTAAAAGTTGTAGTCTTGACCTATCATCAATGTGTAAAGTTTCATTTTGAAGGTAGAGAGATTACTATCCATAGAGATCTCATGCCTTTTTATTATTGCAAGAATCTTGAGACCAAGTTCTATAAGATATCCCAAATACCCAAGAATGATGAAGGGCCTACATCTTCTCCCTCATCCCTTGCATCGACCTCAAAAATGAAAACACCCATTATGCAGAATATTCTTGACATCAAACCAGTGATCCAGGATGATGGTTGTGGGAACTATAAGCTAATGAAGAACACCTTTGACTTAGGATAGCTACCTCTTTCTCTTGAATCTTATGGGAAACCCACATCTAGCAACAGAGAACCCGAAACAATCAAGATGGAAACTACTACCTTCACCAAGTGGGGGGATTTGAACCAAGAAAATGTTAATGAGGATGATATATCTAAAATGATCTATCAAGATGAACGACCTGTCTTCGCTCTTCCCATGGAAGATGACAATAAAGGCTTGCAGCTAATGAAGGGAATGGATTATAACAAGAATGAGAAACTAGGAAAAAATGATAATGGCTTGTTAGAACCCATCGCTCCTGAGAAATGACTAAAGAATCTTGGCCTAGGTTGTCCTACTAGCAAGGTTACCCTTATTGGAAAGGGTAATTCTGCGAAAAGGGCTAAAGTTTCCTCTTGGTCACCTACATTGTGTGACATGAACTTAGATGAATTCCCCCTTGATGTTGGTGACCTATTTGAGAATAAATCCCTCTTCATGATATCCATAACATCCTTCACTCCAAGCAATCAACCAACTAAAATATTCCTAGTATACCTACAACTCATTGACATGGACCAACAAGGACCACCGATTCTTGATTTATTCGAAAACGATGAAGCGATCTCATAATTTATGGGACTCTATGACAACTTACCATGGGCAAATCACAAAGCAGGTTTTGACATAGAGCTTGACATAGGGGCATACTACAAGGATACGATTGAATCCTTTAGTCCCAAAATTGATGAAATGCAGCTAACATGCAAATCTCTGAGTGAAAACCACATTGTGGCTCTTTATGATCCTAAAATAGTGAAAAGAAAGGATGCATCCAAAGGTGAAAACCTCTCTGAGGTGACCAAGGATGAGGGATTCAATCTCCCCTTAGTTCAATGCATCTAGAGAAGTCAACAATGCTAGCAAAAAAATCTACTCCATTCAATGTGGGAACAAATGAAGCACCCAAGATCACTTTCTATGTAAAATCCTTGTTGGATAAAGAATAGAAAAAATAGCAGCATTCCCGAAAAGAGTGAAGAGCTAACTTTGCATGGTCATACACTGATATGCCAGGGCTCAATCCAGAAGTAGTTGTGCATCACTTAGCAACCTATCTAGAAGCTAGGCCAGTAAAATAAAAACTAAGGAAGATGCACCCTCAAATAGCATGCTTGGTGAAACTAGAGTTATAAAAGCTTCTTGACATTGGATTCATGAAATCGATAGATTATCCTGAGTGGGTTTCAAACCTGTTACCAGTCTCAAATCCCATTGGAGGAATCATAATATGCACATATTTCAAAGACTTAAACAAGGCATGCTTGAAGGATGATTTCCCTCTTCCTAACATCGACCTCATTATGGACTTAACAGTTGGGCATGAAATGTTGTCACTCATGGATGGTTTTTCAGGCTATAATCAATTCATGATCGCCAAGGAGGATGAACTCAAAATTGCATTCACTTGTCCATGGGGAACCTATTTCTAGAACATGATGCCATCAGTTTAAAGAATGCGGGAGAAACCTATCAAAGAGTAATGACCCTCATCTTTCATGACATGATCCAAAAAATAGTCAAATATTATGTGGATGATATTTTGCAAAAATAAAATAAAATAAGTGAGCATATACAAGTCTTATGACCCATCTTTGAAATAATTGAAGAGTACAAGGTATGACTGAATACAAAAAAATGTGTCTTTGGGGTCACATTAGGGAAACTTCTTGGCTATATCATCTCACAAAGAAGGATAGAAATTGATCCAAAAAAGGTAAAATCCATCCTCAACATGGAACCACCACAAACACTGAAGTAGATGATAGGATTACAAGGAAGATTATAGTCCATCAGAAGGTTCATTGCCCAACTATTAGATAAAATCCACTCCTTTTTGCATCTTCTTCATAAATGAATAACTTATAGGTGGGATGAGAAGTGTGATAAAAATTTCTAATAGATCAAGGACTACTTATTGACACCTCCAATACTCATACCGTCGATATACTAAACAAACCATTGACCTTATATATCTCAACAACATCAACAAAATTAGGTGCTCTTCTAGCACAAAATGATGAAAAGGTAAAGAAAGGGATATCTATTACATCAACAGGACCTTAGTGGGCTATGAAATGAACTATTCACCCATTGAGAAAGCATGCTTGGAAGTAGTTTTTTCTTCACAAAATTTTAGACACTACATGTTGTCACATCAAATTAAACTTATTGCAAAGATCGACCCATTGAAATACTTGTTATCCAAAGCAACTCTCACTGGGTGAATGGACAAATGGGTAATGATCTTAACTAAATTTGACATAGAGTATGTGGAGCACAAGGAAATCAAAGGACAAGTGATTGGAGACCAACTAGAAGACGCACCCATCTATGTGGAGAACCCATTGATAGTTGAGTTCCCTGATAAATCAGTGTTCCTTGTTAATTTTACAGAGCAGTGGAAGATGTACTTTGTTGGATTATTCACCTAACATAGATCAAGAGAGGGTATTCTTTTCATTACACCTCAAGGTGATTGCATTCCAAAGTCATACAGGATATCATTTCCATGTACTAATAGCATTGCTAAGTATGACGCTCTAATCACAAGTTTAAGGATAGCGGTTCAGTGGCAGATACAAGAGATGAAATTCTATGAAGACTCATAGTTGGTTATCAACCAAGCAAATGATGACTATCAAACTAAAGATGAAAAGCTTACTCCTTACAAGAATATGGTAGAGAATCTCAAGGAGCTTTTCATTGACATAAATTTTGAGTAGATTCCTCACATGAACAACTGAGCAGTAGATACCATGGCAACGATCAGATTACTGTTAGACATACTGAGCAATGTCCTTCAATGTGAATTATTGGTAGAACAACTTCTCATACCAACTTTAGAAATCCTTGAATACGAATTCACGTGTGTCATTTTTGGTCTTGGATCCCCATGGTATCATGAAGTATTCATCTACCTAAGTGGAGGAACCCTCCAATCTAATATCACCTCTAACCTTAAAAATACCTTTGTCAACAAGGCATCCCCATTCATGATCCTAGGTGATACCCTTTACCATCAAAGCATTGAAGGAACATTACTACAATGTCTTAACCAAGAGAAAGCCTTGACTACTTTAATAGAAGTTCATGATGGCCTATGTGGTTCCCATTCTAGCGGTATGACTTTAGCTAAGAAATTGTTGAGGACGGGGTATTACTGGACAACCATGGAAAGAGAAGCCCATTAGTATGTGCAAAAATGTTTTCAGTGTCAACAAAATGGAGATCTGATTCATGCTCCAACTAAGGAATTGCAACCAATGATCAAACCCTAGCCTTTTTCACAATGGGGATTTGACCTCATAAGAAAAATCACTCCAACCTCATCCAACGACCATAAGTTTATCATAAAAACCATGGAGTACTTCACCAAGTGGGTTGAAGCCATTCCTATGACCTACATAATGAGAAAGCAAACTGCCAAGTTTATCCTAAATTATCTATTTTTTTGTTACATTGTTTCACAAACCCTTATCTTAGATAAAAAAAATACCCTTTAAGAATGAGGATGTGAAAGAGCTATGTCAAAGATTCAACATCCAACACCGATTCTCTACCAAATATTACCCCTAAGGCAACAGTCAAGAAGAGGCTGCAACCAATACCATTATGAAAATACTAAAGAAAATAGTCAAGGAAGCTAGTTGTGATAGGAATCTATAGTTAAATCCTGCTCTCTAGGACTATCAAACCACTATCTGCACACCAATAGGTGTAACCCTATTCTCCTTGGTCTATGGATCATAAGCCATTTTTCCTATTGAGGTTGAGATCCCATCATTGTGAGTGTCACTACAAAACCTGATCACCAATGAAGAATATATAATATCTTAGTAGAATGAGCTAGAATCATCGATCTTTCCAGGTAGGGGATCTTGCTCAAATAGAATAAAAAAAATATTTCAGATCAAGACAATAAAGAAAAGTTTGAGCCTAACTGGTCGGGTCCCTTTGTCATCATAGAAACCTATGGATCAGGAGCATACCAATTGCCAATTCTTGAAGGTGAACCCTTGTAGGAACCCACCAACAATGTGCATCTTAAAAAAAATTATGCCTAGTCTTGAAGGGTATAAATCTAAAAATACAAAAAAATCAAAAAATAATCAAAATCCAAAAAAAAAAAGAAAAATAATTGAAAAATTAAAGAAAAAAATCATCCTCTAGTGAAAACCACTTTGGTGCCGCTTTGAGAAACTACCTTGGAGTAAACCTGGCAAACAAATGCCTTGCATAAATATAGCACCTCCATCTATTCTTTGGCTCTTTATCCTATCATTCTTTGCATCACCATCCATCTATCACCTCATCCATCCTATTTATTCCCTTGCCCATTTGTGTCTCTATCATTTCTTGATGTTGTGAAGTATTGTATCCCCTTTAGTACTACTTGGCATATTCCTAAGGTCAATTTGTCTTGCCTATATCGAGGTAGTCTATTGTGTCACATTGGGGGAAATTCATTATGGATCATATATGGTTCTTGTATATCCTAAGGTTATTAGAAATATTGTCAAAAAATCTAAAAAAAATCATAAAATTGTAAAGTCAAAATCCAAAACATCCAAAACATATCAAAAACCCTAAAAAGGTCAAACATCAAAAATCCAAAAAATAGTACCCTTGTCAAACTACGTCGTCTCTGATATTGAATGTAGGAAAGGCCATCATGGATGTGCCCCCAAGACACCCTAGGTCAGTCCTTTAGGAATTTGTCATAATAAACAAACATTATCTCAACTATTTATATCTTCATCTTTAAAATAAGTCAACTCAGTTGAACTACATGGTCTCTGTGTGTATAACGTAGGCAAGGTTAATCTTTGATTAGCCCTCAAGGCCCCTAGGATAGGTCTTTTAGGTTAGGTTCTTGGTCGAAACTCGATAACTCCTAAACATCTAGATAACAAAAAAACACAAAAGAATCCACATATTCAGAAAATCCTTAAACATTCAAATAACAGAAAACACAAAAACATTTGAAAATGGAAAAGCCCAAAAGCATTAGAAAACATTCAAATATCTTAGAGAAAAACCCTAAATATCCTCAAAACATTTTCAAAATACCAAAAACATTGAAATATTCCAAAACATCCAAAACCACCCATCCCATTTCACTTTCACTCGTAATAAACCTCCATCCATAATAAATCTATCATCACCTTCAACCTTTGGGAAAACAAGTGGAAAACAAGTGTAGCAATTTGTAAAGTGAGAACCTAAGAATCAAAATCTAAACTCTTGGTCATAGGTAAATGTGTTAGTGAAGTTTTTATCAATGGCTTATCATAAAGCTCATCATCATCCTACATCAAACAAACCATGATCAAAATTTCCTAGGATGTATCCTTCTTGCGATGGACATCAACATCAGAAATCACCTTAGCTATCTTAAATTGGCAAGAGATATGGATAAAACTGATTGTTTGTCTTTGATCTTTTATTATGATTTATCTTAATGGCCCACTCAAAGGACCTCTCAATGATGTCTATCAAAATGGTTTAGAGAGAAAGGAATGGGGAATCAATCATTATCTTTTTTTTGTTGTGCTTGTGGATACTCTTGTAAAATAATCTTGGCGCATACTTGCTTAGTTGTGTGTAGGGAAGTTGTTTGGAGTATGTTGTTGACTATTGCGTATGCTTTATTCTGATATATTATAAGCTTCTAACTTACATCTCAATGAGGTTTTTGTATGTCAAGATGTGAACAAGAACTATCCTATTTGTTTGTAGAGTCAAAGTCCATTACACTAGACACAACATTGTCCTGGTTATTAATGCCTTGATGCATCGTGTCTATGTGTTACATCAAACAATAAGGAATGACAAAAAATACCAATCCCAAGATATGAGAAAATCATCATCATCATGAATTTATCATCACCATCTCTAATAAAGTCTTGGTGGATAATAGACTTGTTGGATCTTTTAAAGCAATCATCAAAATCAATAGCCAAATCATCTTATTTCTTCTATCTTCTCTCCGCACTAACCAAGTATCATGACAGTTAACAAAAACATCATTAATGCATCCATCCTACATCCACAAATGATCAACATTCATACACCACAACATAATCATAGCATACCATAAAACATACATCCTACATCATCATTTAAGTTGTGACGAATAATATAGATTTGTTATTCTAAGCATCTTAAATCATTGCATCACATATCATAAACATACATTGCATTATCATATCATAACCATGAACATCTGCATTATCCATCTATACATCCATATGTATACATCATCATCTCATAAAACAACATAGAAAATACACAAAAAGAAAAACATCCATATCATTTGCATAAGCATAACATCTACATATCATATCATCCATCCCATAACATGTCATGAAAAGATACTGAAAAAGAATATAACGTTGCATCCACTCCATATCATTACATCTCATATCATCACATATACCATTGCATATCACATAAGCATAAATAAAAGAATTGCATCCATACATAAGAATACATAAGCATATCACATGAAATAATATCCCGATCAAATTCATCCATACATTCATAAGCATGAAATAAAATTAACACATCACACTATATCAAATCAGTATCAGATATATATATATATATCAAAAAATAATTGTCATGATACAAAATTTGAATCAGTGTATGTATATCAATCAAAAATATAATATCCATGAGGCTATCAAAAAGGAGCTCATGAATGTATATCTATATAAAATAATCAAGCAATGATCAAAAAGTATCTGTACAAACAAGCTAGCCTTGATGGTTGCTCCCCTCACTAGCTTGTCTCTCTGGTTGATCCTCAGCCCTAGGATGTGCCTCGCTCCTCTATGAATAATCAGGTTGTCTAAGAACCTATGGGATAGATATTTGTGGTAATGCATCTGATAATAGGCCACCTCGGTCACAACATCTTGGTTGACACTATCCAGCCCTAAGCTCCAGTTGTCATAGTCTTAAGTTGTTGGTGTCGGCTGACCTATTGAGCCAACTAGATCTCCACAGTTTGTCGAATTTGTCGCTTTTGGTCTCTCTTGGTTGTCAAAGCCACTACCTATTTCCTGGCCTGCTCTCTCTTAGTAGTAATCACCAAAACCTACTAATGAGCCTGATCCCTTTCACCTGTAATAACCTGTATCCACTGTTGTAGTAGTTGAATCTATGTATCACAAGGATCTGGCCCTGGTGGTGGTTGTTGTGGACGTTGCTACTATATCGGAGGCTGATGAGGAAGTTGTTGATCCACTAGGGGTGCCCTTGGAACATGTCCATCCTAGCCATCTTGGCCATCCTGTCCTCTCCCCTAACCTTTACCTATGCCTGCACCCCTCCCTCTTGGTCTCTCTCGTCGAGGTGCACCCACTAGATCTATCAATTGACAAGGGGCTGTGAACCATGCATCATACACAAGTGTCATTTGAGCATCCATATGACCCTGATCATAGGCCCATGGTCGAGCAACCAACTATCAAAAGCCCTCAACAACCTTGCGGGCTACAATCGTAGGTCCCCACGTTGCTGACTCTTGTGCTGATCTGGCAAATATGGTGGTGTATGCATCATTCGATCTATCCTACCTGTCTCTAAACTATCTCACCACCCTATCTTGCAGGTACCTCTCAATTATGGTATGCTCTTGAACCTACATGTATCGATTCTACCAAGTGAAGAAAAGTTATTGAACATCATCATACCATGCTAGCATCTAAAGCCAAGGTCACCATTTAAAGACTGTCATATCATCAATGACCCTGCACCAGTAGGGAATCCTGAGCTGCCCTATATGTTGTAGTGTGATGGAACCTCTATATCACCAAACAAATAGATCATCTAGCTCTACATCCGCCATCTAGTGAACAATTGATCAGAGCACAATGATGTGCTCCCAAGCCCAAATGTGTCATAAGGTGACCCCTATTCCGATCGCTCTGCCATCATAGTATACAAAATAGTGCATATCATTGTACAAAGAGGAAAACATCACTGGGCCCCATACAAACCGAGTCCTCTAAAATAGCATCTTGTGCCAAGCCAAGCCCCATCTCAGATTGAATCCTTTGCTCCATCGATCTGGAGCAACCAAGCTTGAGATAATCATTGCAACAATCAATCTGAAAGTGGGTACCCGACCTCTATACATCTCGAGGTCTATCTACAAAGTGAATAGAATAATATTATCCTACTCCATCACCTCATGGAATGCATCATAACTAGTAGCGATATTATATATCACGCACTCACCATGCATCGACAAACACAATATCCACCATACATCCTCCAGTGTCATTGTCACCTCACCGGTAGGAAGGTGGAACGATGAGGTCTCATTGTGCCATCGCTCGCACAATGCCATCATCATCGCTAGATGTGTCTAGATGATGAGCATGTATGCAACGTACCATATACTAATCTCCCCCAAGTGCTCCTATCACAAATCAAATAAATCACCAAGTCTAGACAAAACTGTGGGTCAGTGCTCATGGGACATCAAAGGTGGGATAACCTCTTGCACCCATGAAGCACACAACGTCAAAAGTAAAAAAAAATGACTAAGTTTGGAATTTTCATCTCCAAAATGACAATAGCATCACTATTTACGATAGTGTTGCTATAATTTTCAAATTTCAAACTACGACGCCTGAGGCATTTAAAATGCAAATCGCAAGTTGCGTCACTAAACACATATGCATCACGATTTAACTTTTGGTAAACCCTAACCCTAATTTTCAAATCAAAAAGTGCATCACTATTTACATATGCGTCGTTGTTTAAAATATGAAACCCTAATTCTAAATTTTCAATTGTGTTGCAATTCACATATGCATCGCTAAAAATCAAATTAGCGTCACTGATTCTAGAAATAGTGTCGGTCTAGAGTGACATTGCCAAATTTTAAATTTCAAAAGGCATTAAATGTATTAAAAATTCAAATATCAAATCAAGTTTTGAATCACATACTAGTGATCCTATGCATGGAAGCCTTTGATAATCTCAAACTCATTCGAAAATGTTTCGTGAGAGCACTCGTTGCACCATCTTGTTAGAGGGTCAAAGCTCAATTTGCAAGAATCCCGAAGGTGTGAATCCACAAAAGTGACCCTTCTTAACATATTTATGCTTGCAAAATTAGGTTTTTTCCCTAATTTAACCATCATGCTAGGGTTTTTCATCATTTTCACCGATATTGCCAATCTGAACCTTATTTTGCATCATTTTTTACTTTTTTTGGTAGGTTTCTTGCATCCCAAAGCCTTTCTGAACCCCTAGGGTAGCATTTTACCTTTGTCAAGAAATCAACCCAAAATTCAAAGTTTCCACCCAATTTCTTGAGGGGGCAGGGAACTAGATTATTCCTTTCGCTAGGGTAGCAATGGGGCATCTAAAAAAAATCATATTTTTTTGATTTGAGTAGCAGTTTTTCATCTGAAGAGCATCACTCTTTAAACTAAAGCAACAAGTACCTCACTTCAAAGAGGGGCAAAATGTAAACACTAAAAAATTTCTTGAATGATATCATACACTCAAAATAGGTATACTAACATCATTTCCTCTTAAAACCTATCCTCTTTTTCGCTTAATTGATTAAATTAGCCTAGCTATTTAATTAATTGCATCATTTGCATCTATTAACCTAATTCATTTAATCGGGTTAATTCCTCCCTTTCACGCTAACATTTTATCTTATTAAATTAAATAAATCAATCTATTTAATTTAAATCCCTAAATCTTATTATTTAATTAAATAACCCTAAGTTATTTAATTAAATGTCATTTCACCTTTTCCCCCTTTTCATTAAATTACTTTATTTAATGAATATCATGTAATTATTCTAATCCCCTAATTTCATAATTAACAAATTATTTAATTATCAATTATTAACTAATCTAATTCCCCCCACTTGCAAGGGGATATTCCTCCTTTGCACATTCCTCCAAAAGGGGAATATTTCCATGGAATATTCCCTCCCCTTTTGCACAATTAAACTTTGTTTGAATTTGCAAAATATCTTTTTTCCTCACCCATGAGAATATTCCAAAAAATATTCTCTCTCCTCCAATCATTTGAAAAAGGGAATATTCTCACTTAGCTTCATATGCAAGTTAACTCAAAACTTCTTGTGCAAGTTAACTTTTGACCTCTTGTATAGGTCAAAAGTGTGTTTTTTTGAAGGAATGAGAACCCTTGATTAAAATCTCATCTTGCATTCTCATCCGCTAATGAGAAACCATGATCTATGCCTCCCATTTCCTCCATACTTGACTGTTGATTAGATTTTTTGATCTCAACCCTCCATTTTTCATTTGCTCTCCTATAAATAGTTCACTATTTGGAGACAAATGGATCCATCTTTCAAAAAGAGAACTTGTGCTATTGAAATCACTCATACTCACCCTCATATTTAGCTCACATTTAGCATATTTTAGTTTAAATTAGTTGCATAATAGCTTAGCTTCCATTAATGGCTTTCATAATGCATCCATTTAACTAATTCGATAACTAGCGTTCGAATATTTTAGTTTAAATATCATTTAGATTAGATTAGCATTTGTATATGTGAATCATTTCAACATAAATCATGTTATATTAGCTTTTGCATCATGCCCATTTAGATTAAAATCATGTTTTCATACACATCTCACAATTGTTCCATCAGTTTTCTTCAATAAAATTGACTAGAACAAGCTCACTGATCCACGAGATTGGGAAAGGGTCGTCGTTCCACATCAATGTAACATCACTCTCAAAATGGGATAATTTTCTAATGGATTAGAGTAGACATTTTAACGCTTTCATAGTTTAGAATGCTTTTTTTTAATGAATGCCTAGTTTAACTTCATTTGATTGATCCTATTTAGATTGGGCATTAGTGGCTTTGTTAAGCTTCGATTCTTCATGGATCAAGCATAACAGCCTACTAATCTCCTCAATCACAATTTGATTACATTCATTATTTTCCTCTATTAATTGAATAATTAATATTATTTGATTAATTTATCAAAATTCATCAATTTTCCTCTAATCCACCTTAATTAAATAATTTTGAATTAATACTAATTTTCTCAATCACAGACAAGATTAAATAATTTGAATTATTTAATTAAATCTTAGTTTCCCTCTCACCTCACAATTAAATAATTTATTAATTATTTAATTACTAATTTTATTCCCACTTGCACATGACATATTCCATTTTCAAAAAGGGAATATTTCTTTTTCAAAATATCTTCCTTCCAAAATATCCTAAACTAATTTTATTGAAATGAGGAGATATTTTTAGTTAACTGAAGCTCTCATTAATCCTCCACCATTGATCTCTTGACCTAATCTCATCGATTGATCTTCATGCTCTGATATCCACCATTGATCAAATATCCTAGAATTCTATAAAACAAACCATCTCCTTCATAAAAATAATTCATAATTATCATGAGAACTTGATATTATTTTGAGAGCATTTCCTTATCATCATTTTGAGAATTTTTTATTAAGATCATCATCAACCAAGATTTTACAACATGGGTTATACACAATTGAGCAATCCACATATCAAATTGGCATAATTGCAAACAATGGAGTACAAGGTTTGCATGTGTCTTTGAGTATTTAGATCTTGATTAGAATTACATTATTGATTAGTATTTTTTCATGGATTCATTGCATTCAACTTCATTGGTTAATGGGTTTAGTTGACCTTTCTTTTGTGGGTTCTTGATGTTTTCTAACCCTATTTTCTTTAATTGTAGTCTTTAATCACTTCCCAATCCTTGTGTTATTTTGGGATATATCATTCCCACACTGCCAAAACTCTGATCATCATTGGGATGTATCCTTCCTAATCCTTGTGTTGTTTCAAGATATATATCATTCCCACATCAACAATATTTTATCCATCATCAATCGATCTTAGCTTTTTTGTTTTCCCAAGGCAACATCATATTTGTCCTTGAATCCTTTTGTACATGGCTGCTTTCTTGTCATCTCATCCATCCATTATCTCTTTATCTTCCCACCTCACCTTTTATTCATCATTTTGCATCATCTCATCCATTTTGAGAGCACACCTGTGTTCTATTGCACCCACCTATCCTCTCAAGGAAGTATCCTCAATCCTAATCCTAATATTCACTCTCACTGTTTTCCCTCCTAGTCACACCTTTGAATGATTGGGGCATCTTCCGCAATCTATCCATCTTCTTCCAAGTATTATATTTTAATATTCTTTGAAATGACACTACTTTGTAACACCATCTCAAAGAGGGGTTAAATGTAGACACCTAAAATTGATCGTATTTGGTCAATTTACCCCTAATTCAACCAATTTAATATTTGCTATATTAATCAAATAAAATCACTATTATTTAACTAATATTACTTATTCCCATCCTTATTCCCTTTCATCTATTAAATTAAATAAATACCCATATTTATTTTATTTAATTCCTAAACCCATCCTTACTCCCTTTCTTCTAAAAATTAAATAAATAATTTCTTATTTATTTAATTCCCCTCCATGTCCTTGTAGCCTTAAAGGATTTATCAATTTGGGAAAGGTACCCCACATGGGTCCTTATCCCAAAAGTACCCTTAAGGAATTTAAAATTCCTTTATTCCCTTCTTTACAATCATACATTGGGAATGCAGGACAAGGGAGGCCTTTATGACCATGATCCTCACCATTCCCCTATGATACCTTTTAAGGTACCATCTCACTCTCAAGTTCTCTCATTATGGCACTTGTCACAATCTTGAAGCTAGAGAGATCATCTCCCTCACATCTCTCTTTATGATGGCACTTGGAAACATCTCATGAGGTGATATGTCTCAACTATTGTGAGCCTTTGATCTCCATCAAACAATCATAGCCCTCCATCCTTTTCTCCTCTCACATACATATCAAACATAGATCCATTTTTCATCTATCATGCAACTTTGAGCAATTTAGCGTCATTATGCTACCAAAATAAAGCGAGCACACATGCAAACCCCTCATCTTGGGAAAATCTATGCATCAAGGGCTTCGATATATGTGAATTTTATTGAAATTCACTAAGGCTTGAGTCCTCTTAGTCTAATTTGATTGTTGCATTGTTTTACTGATTGATTTTATTGCTATTTTTGTTCTATTTGAGCACACAAATTTCATTGAACACACAAATAAGTGCAAGTTGGAATGAAATACATTATAAAATTATGAAACATGTCACATTTATCTATCTTTTATAGATAAAAAATAATATAATTCAACGAAATGCTTAATTGCATATTTTTCAAGATTGTAATAGCATGCATTTAGTATGAAGTTTAAATTTTAAATTCCATTAACACAATTTTAACATTAACTTTATATTTAACTAATAATATCTTGTTTTATAATGAAACTATAAATATGGATTCCTCTATACAACTAATAAATTTTGTAATTGGTTATCTCCTCAACCATTTACTTTAGATGAAACATTACTAACATATTTAGAGTTAAAAATATCTTTCAATATCAATTTCAAGAACTACAAAAATGTCTTGTTGTCAAGGATAAGAAATCCTTTAACTATCAACAATACAAGGGTTGAAAATAGCCCCATTTCAACCAAAGAAACCAACTCTAAAGGAAAACAAAGGAGGAAAGAAGAAGAAAGAGAAACATAACATGAATTGAATGATAGGGGGAGATTTATATACATTGTGAAGAGTTGAATGATTTTCATATTTTAAAGGCATTGATATTTCCTTAGTAGAATATAGAAAATGCTTGAAATATGCATTGGAAACCAACATTACAAATATAATGAGTGTGATAAATATTGTTTGTTAGTAGATTTGAGGAAGCATATTGAGTCGTTCTTAAAAAAAACTCTCTTTTATTTTTTGAGTGAATCAAAATATTCTATTTAAATATCAAATTGTTTCATAACCAAAGAATTAATAATACTCATACATTTCATTTAAAAACAAAAATGATATTATTTATCTTATTTTTATTCACAAAAAATATTTGTCTATTGATGTTTGAAAATACTTAGCAGCCAAGACTATGTAAAGACTAAAATCATAAAAGTTTTGTGAGGTAGATATCCTTGTGTTTCTCAAGAAAACATTGATGAGAGTTTTTAATCAAAAGATCTACAATAATATAACACCATCACAATCCATCAAAAGCTTAGAAATGATAAATATCAATAAGTGTGTGGTACACCAAAACCAGCCAATTAAATAAACAACCAACATGGAAGCTGTTACACAAATGCGCATTAGTAAATATGTGGTACTCCAAAACTAGTCAATTAATTAAACAACCAACATACACGTTGTTACATAAATGTACACATCAATAAATGTGTGATATTCCAAAAGTAGTCGATTAATTAAATAACCAACATAAAAGCTATTACACGAATGTACATCAGTGGTACTCCAAAACTAATCAATTAACTAAACAACCAACATATAATTTGTTACAAAAATGTACATATACCCATCGAAAAGTAAATTCTAATTATGGCGCTGCTAAAAAGACTACACTTAAATACATATATTTAAGAGATATATGCATACTGCATCCAACATGCTTCATAGGTACTGTTGTATAATTTAACACTCTTTTATGACAAGTCCTTTGTGCATGTCAGATTGTCAATATTTCAGTCACACGCAATGTCTTCAATATTTTAATGTTAGTCTTATGAAGTCACTACTCTATATGAGAATGAGATAAGAAAAATACACAATATCTTCAACACACTAATCTCATAAAGTCTTGAATATTTTAGTTTTCTGATGGCTGGAGGATGGCATTGTTCCTGTGCGCAGCTAAGGCCATGCGCAGCCTCTAAGGCTGCGTGTTGACTCCTGCGTGTGCATTTCCCTGCTCCCTTTGGAGGCGTTTGGGCATTCTGTTTTTTCCTTTTCTTTTTTCCTGTTCGGCTTAGTGTTCGCTACTGGGTGTGGTGTGGTGCGGGGGTTTGGGTGGGTGACGGACTGCTGGGAGGTTGTTCAGTGGGGGGAAGTGGCTGGTGGAAGCGGTGGAGTAAGGGTTGGCTGGAGCCCGAGTGAGTTGGGTGGGCCCATGGCTGTGGTTTCCAATAGTCTGGTTATTACAGGCTCGAAGCCATCTCAAAAATTTTCAGAGGCTATGCATGCACAAAAATTGGAGTCATCGTTTGTGGGTGAGAGCTCTAAGCTCAAGAAAGTGAACGGATGTCTGCCGCGGAGTCAAGATCGGCCTGTTTTGGTTATCTCTCCTGAATCTGTCCAGGAAGATATCACTTATTGGAGCCAACATGTTTTGATTTGCAAGTTCTTGGGTATTCGGATTCCTCTCTCGGCATTAGAATCTTGGATCCGTCGAACCTGGCAAGTTGAGGGGGATTTTGATTTATTGGTAGCTACAAATGGCTATTTCATGGTCGATTTTTCTTGTATCTCGGACCGTAATCGTGTTTTTGAAGGAGGGCCATATTTTTACAATCATTTTGGCTTGTTCATTAAGCCCTGGCATAGTGGTTTTAATGCGACAGAAGATCTTCCTACTCGGGTTCCTGTTTGGGTGCGTCTTCCATGGCTACTGTTGGAGTTTTGGAGGGAGGATATTCTGCTTCGGATTGCTGCTCTGTTGGGGAAACCGGCTGCCATTGCTCAAAATACTTTGGATAAAAAGGTTTTTTCTTATGCTCGCATCTGCGTTGAAATTGATTTAAATAATCCTTTGCCAGACTCTTTGGAAATTTTTATTGGCTCTGCTTCGTGGATCCAACCGCTTGATTATGAGTCCCTCCCTTTTTGTTGCCACTTTTGTCATGAGTATGGACACCTTCAGCGCCAGTGTCCTCGGGCACCCAAAGCTGCTGGGGTGTCTCCTTCTCCTTCTTCTGGGCCCTCGGTGGAGAAAGGGGATAAAGGGAAGGCGCCTGGGGGTGAGGGTGGGCCTGATAAGGATGGCTTTATCCCTGTTAAGCAGAGAAATAAAGGGAGGAGGCACAAGCGGGCCTATAAAGATAGTCAGAATGATCAGGGTTTCAATCGGTTTGAGGTCCTGGATAATCAGGCTGTGGAGGAAGGGATTCCTGTTGAGCTTTCTGCTGGGGCCACTGGTATGGATGCTGGGATGGATACAGGGCTGGAGAAAGCAATTGTTGTGCATAATTCTTCTCCGGCATTGGAGCAGGGGGGTTCGGAGCCTCCTGGGGCCTCTGTAGATGTGCAGGATGATATTGTTTTACCAGATTTGGCTAAGGTAGTGTTTTCTTCAGGAAAAGGGTGAGGATCGTCTCCTTCCTTGGGGGTGCTGCAACGCCCTCTCAAGAAGGGACATTTTGAATTTTCTTCGAAAGTTGGTCGTAAGAAGGATGCACACAAGCTTAAATCTGCTGGGGATCTTTTGGTAGAATCTGGTGCTATTAAGACCCTTGAGGCCCACTTCTCTCAACCTTCCTCATGATTATTCTCTCATGGAATGCAAGGGGGTTGAATAGCACCCCCCATCAAAAGGCTATTCAAGATTTGATTGTTGTTCATTCTCCTGATATCTTTTGTATCCAGGAAACTAAGCTTCAGGTGGCCCTCATGCTTCAACATGCTCCTCGTATTTGGTTTTCTGGCCAGTGTCAGTGTATTGGGTCTAGGGGAACCTCTGGGGGTCTGGCTCTTTTCTGGGATCCTCGTAAGGTTGTCCCTCATTGGTGGATTTCCAGCCAGTCTGCTATTTCTATGGTGGCCTCGATTTTGGAATCTGGTGAGACTATTTTGGTTAGTAATGTTTATGCTCCAATTGATATTCGTGGTAAATCCCAGCTTTGGGCTCATATCAGGTATGTTAGGTCCTGCGCTCCCTTTCTGCCTTGGATTTTAGCTGGTGACTTCAATGCTGTGTTGAGCTTGGAGGAGAAAAGGGGAGGGCTGCCTAGGCTTGGCCCTGCTTGAGATATGTTTTGGACTAATGTGAACTCTCTAGCTTTGATGGATGTAAAACCCTCTAATGGAATTTTCACTTGGAATAATAGACGGAGTGGGCCTGAAGCGATTGCCCAGCGGCTTGATCGTTTCCTTGTCTCTTGCTCTTGGGTTAGAGGTAGCTTGGTCATTTGCTCTGAGATTCTTGATTGGCGTGGCTCTGATCATTGGCCAATTAAGTTTTCGACTTCAGCTTTTCCAAATCCTAAGAATCCTCCTTTCAAATTCCAGCTCATGTGGTTGCGTGATCCGTCTTTGGGTGATCTTGTGGCTCAATGGTGGCGAGATGGCGCCCCTGCCTATGGTACAGCTATGTATTCTCTAGTTAAGAAGTTGCAATATGTTAAGTTTCATCTTAAGCAATGGAATAGGTTGAGTTTTGGTAATTTTCGGGCTAGGAAAAGAGAAGCGCTGGACCGCCTTGCTATGATTACCCGTTAGATTCGGGCTTTGGGCTTCTCGAAGGCTCTTGGGCATGCTGAATCCCAGGCTCTGAAATTGGTGGAAGAGTGGGAGCTCCATGAAGAGATTTTCTGGAAACAAAAGGCTAGGATTGATTGGCTTCACGAGGGTGATCGGAATACGGCCTTTTTCCATCATTCTGTGCAAGCTCGTCGAAATAAGTGCTTTATCTCTTCTCTTGTTAACTCTGAGGGTATTTCAATCTCTGCTCAACATGCTCTATCTAAAGAGGCTCATCAGTACTACTCTAATCTTTTCACTGAGGATTCTATACCTGCTGAGGCTGATGAAAATAGAGTCCTTGCTTGTATTCCTTCTTTAAATTCTAATGAGGTGAATGCTTCTCTTATTCGCTCGGTGACTTTGTCTGAAGTGGAGGAGGTGGTGTTTGGGATGAACAAAGGGAAAGCTCCTGGCCCTGATGGGTTCCCAGTTGAGTTTTTCCAGGAGTTTTGGGATATTGTGAAGTAGGATTTGTTAGAGGTGGTTCGTGAGTCTCTTCATAGTAAGCAGATGCTTCGTGCTCTGAATGCTACTCTTCTGGTTCTCACTCCTAAGAAGGAAGGTGCTGACAAACTTGATCTCTTTAGACCTATTGCTCTCTATAACGTGGCGTATAAGATTATTACGAAGTTGATGGCTGAGAGACTCAAATCTTGTTTGCCAATGATTATTTCTGAGGAGCAAGGTGGCTTTGTGGCTGGGCGGAAAATTCTGGATGGGGTGGTGGTTGCGTCTGAAGCCATTCATTCCATGGCTACCTCTCAGGAGAGGTCTATGTTTATCAAGTTGGATATGGCCAAAGCCTATGACAGAGTTAAATGGAGTTTTCTTCAGAAGATTCTGCTGGCCTTTGGTTTTTCCTCTGATTGGGTGAGTTGGGTTTTGAGTTGTGTGACTTCTTCCTCCTTTTCAGTTATTATGAATGGGGAGCCTTCTGAGCTTTTTGGGGCTACTAGGGGCCTTCGTCAGGGGGATCCGCTCTCTCCTTATTTGTTTATTATTCTGGCTGAGGGGCTTGGCTGTCTTCTTAAATCTCAGGTTTCACATGGCTTGATTCATGGTTGGCAGTGGGGGATGGGCTTGCCTACACTTTCTCATCTCCAATTCGTGGATGATACCTCTCTTATGGGTCTGGCTCGTATTAGGGAGGCTGATTTTTTCAGGAAAACTTTGGACATCTACCTGGCGGCTTCGGGCCAGAGAGTCAATGAGCAAAAGTCTTCTATTTTCTTCTTTAATACTCCTCAAGCTATCCAGCATAGGATTGCTTCCATTTTGCGGTTTCAAATTGGGACTCTTCCCTTCGTTTATTTGGGTATTCCTCTTACTGTTGGCCGTCTGCCCAGATCTTCTTGGCAGCAGTTGCTTGATAAGCTTAGGCGAAAGGTTACTCATTGGACCCATCGTTGGTTGTCTTCTGCAGCTAGATTGACTCTTCTTAAGTCTGTCATCCAGGCCCTTCCCATCTACAGGTGCTTTGTTCAAGCGGCTCCTATGTATTTCCTTAAGGAATTTGATGCTCTTTCTCGTCAATTTCTTTGGAGCAGTAATTTATTGTCTTCAAAATGGAGCCTTGTTAAGTGGGAATCGGTGTGTAGACCTAAGCAGGAGGGGGGTCTTGGTTTACGCTCTGCTATTTTGAATGGGAAAGCTCTCGCTTCTAAGCTTTACTGGCGCTGGTGCACCCATCAGCACCAGTTATGGGCTCGTATTCTCAACCTTAAATATCTTCGGGGTGTTGCTTCTTTTGAGGTCCCTCGCTATCCTCTAGAGGGGGGTGGTTCTATGATCTGACAAACTTTGAAAGTGGGGGCATAGTTGATTAAGGATGCTCTTTTTTGGATCTGTCATTCGGGTTCACAGGCTCTTTTTTGGTCAGATTCCTGGGATGGTCACCCTCCTATTCTTTCTTCTTTTCCTCATCTCCAGCCTCTTTCTGAGGTTTTTAGTGCAGCTGGCTGGGATACTGTGGAGCATTATAAGGTGGCGCAACATGATGGTTTGGTTCTACGTTTTCGTTGGAAGCACCCTTCTGAGTGGCCTCCAGGAGGGTCTGAGGGGGATAGGCATGAGCTTTCCCAACTTTTGGCATCCCGTGCTTGTAATTCTTTGAGAGGACCTGATGTTTTGGCTTGGGATGGTTCAGACTTGTCTGGAAAGTACTCTATGGTTACTGGTTATAAACAAATTGGTAGGCAGTTGTTTGGGGACATTGAGGTCCCTTGGTGGAAGCATGTTTGGCACAAGTTGTCATGGCCCAAGTGCAACTTCTTTATGTGGTTGGTGGCCCAAAATCAGTGTCTCACTTGGGATAATTTATGTAAGCATGGTTTTCAAGGCCCCTCTATGTGTGTTTTGTGTCAAGGTTGTGAAGAGAGTGTATCCCATATCTTCTTCCAATGCTCCTATGCTAGGGAGATTTGGCACTTCTCGTGGGGGGTGTGGAATACGGCCTGCTGGCATGTTTCCTCTTTGGTGGAATTTGGGGAACGATGGGGCAGGGCCCCTGTTTCTACTTCCTTTCTCCAGGCTGCTTGGGCTATTGGGCCTTCCTTTATTATCTGGAATCTTTGGTTGGAGAGGAATAGGCGGATCTTTCAGGATTTTTGGCTAATGGCTCCTCGCCTTTGGAGGAAAATTTTACATTCCTTAGGAGAAACTATTGCGGCTAAGTGTGATATGACTATGCGGGTGGACCCTCGAGATGTTGATTGTTGTATTCGTCTTCATCTTCCTCCTCCGCAATGACAACTCATGCGTAACAGATGTAGGCATCCTACCCCAAAGGTGAATAGGGAGGGAAGATGGACACCTCCTCCCTTGGGAGTCCTAAAAATCAACTCGGATGGCTCTTCTCGTGGTAATCCTGGTCATGCTGGCATTGGAGGTGTGGGTCGTGATAGCGCAGGGGATGTTCAGTTTATTTTCTCTGTGTATAAGGGTTTTCATACGAATAATCTTATGGAGGCTCAGGCTATTTTAGTGGCTGTGGAGTGGGCCAGTCAGTTGGGTTGGCGAAGGATCATATGTGAGTCTGATTCCCAGGTTGTGGTGAACTTACTGAAAAGGCAGTATATGGATAATGTGAGCTGGCAGCTGGCTTTGATTGTTGAACAAATTCTCACTCTTTGTGCATCTCTGGAGCATGTTACTTTCAACCATATTCCCCGTGAATGGAATGGCGTGGCTGATTGTTTGGCTAAATGGGCTTCCGATCATATGCATGATTGGAATTTGGTGGATCGGGGCCATCTGCCCCCGGATTTGTCTCATCAATTGGATCACTTGGTTGAACTTGATAGGGCCATTTAATGGCCTTGCTTTGTAATGTATCCTTGGTTTAATAATATTTTTACCCCTTTATGTTTATAATCTCATAAAGTCTTATGAACTGATTAGTTTCTATGTCGATGTGACAATGAAAAGAATTTGCATCTCTACTCACTTGCAACTATCTTTTAACCTCAAGATGTTTGAAAATTAAGGTTTATATAAAAGTACGTAGTATTAGATTTAATAGCTGCAATCTTTTTCCAACATGAATATCCTTAAAATTTTCCATTTGAAGGAAAGAAGTCATGGGCAATATGAGAAAAGAGGGCATTAAAAAATAGAGGTATATGATGATTGTTTTGTGTCATCAGTTTGGTTTCTTTACATTATTTATAGCATTTTAAGTTTGCTACAGCTAACTCAATTAACAGATTTCAGGTTATGATTTTATTTTTGGTTTGGTAGCATGTTATTTATTGACCATTCCTTAACTTTTTGCCATGTTGTGTTGTTTGAATTTAACAGTTGCTGCAGCAAGGTCATTTTCTGAGAACTGGAGTATTGGTTCATCTGCACCATGGAACCTTAGTTCTATGCTCTGCCTTAGCTAATTCTAAATGCCCAACAAAAATAATATCTGTTTATTTAATTTCCAACAAAGTAAGTGTTTTCCCAACTCTTTTGAGTTATATAAACCATGCGTTTAATATTCTATTTGGGAAATGTTGCTTATGGCTGTAAAATGAAAAGATTGAAGATAGATTTTAGGTGATATGAGTTGCGACAGAATTTTAAAAAAATAAAATATTTTCTATTTATTTTCTATACTATTTAAAATTTATATTTCTGATTTTAATTTTATAATTTCATAAATTATAAGTAAATGTAGTCAACAAAAAAATATTAAGTTGTTCTTTTATGAGAATAAGTTTGTTTTTATTGTTATTGTATTGTATTCCTCAATCTTTGTTGTATAGTCTATAAGTTCTAAGTTTAGAGAAATTATCTTTTTTTCTTTATTGTGTTATTGAGTAGAGAGATTTTTTTTGTTTCCTTTACTGTGTTTAAAATGCATCTATTATTGTTTTGTACTGTGTATAGCTTGCAATGGCCTTTACTATACTACTAATTTTGCATGGGCTACGATAGAGGCTCTTGAGCATATTTTGTTTGGGTAATGTGATACAAAACTATTAATATTTGAGCTTAATGCTCTACAGAATTTTTAGGAATCTTTATAATGTAGAGGGAATTTTTTACATAAGAATACAGAAATTGAACATTGAAGAGAAATCTCCACATAAAATAAAATCCTACTATAGCACATCACATCACAAAATAAAAGAGTTTATATGAGACACAAATATATACATAAAAAAATTCATTAGAAAAATATACCTCAAAGTACAAACATTGATTTATATGTTTTTTTGTGAGATATTATCCAAAACGTTTTTTTTTTTAGATGTCAAAGTTCTATAATTGAGTAATATGAATGCATTCAATGTAGAGGGAAAATCTCTACATAAGTTCATTTAAACATTTAAAAATGTCTCATGAAACAAAAAGAAGACATATTATACTAATACAGATAAATTGAAAAGATTTTAATTGCATCAATATATCCGTGTTAGAATCTATTATGAGTTAGAAAACATATGAAAGTTATGAACACAACTCATTGCTCTAGTGACCACAAAATAGTTATTATTTGACTCCAACTACATTTTTTTTTTACTTTATTCAAGGCTATGTACAATAGAGGTCTACATATTGTGACACAAACAATTGAATGCTAGTAAATCTCATCATTCAGTACTTATGTTTGATTATCTTAGTCAGTTAAGAATCTTGATTAAAATTGATGCAAATTGACCTAAGATCATAGCTCTTTCATAACTTTCAAATACTTGAAACAAAACAAAAGATGAAGCTCCTATGATCAAGTTATCATCTTTGAAAGATTTTTACAAAATGAGAAACCTTAGTTGAATCTCATTTATTATGAAACCCTACATATAATTCGTAAACAAAATTGATTTGTTATAATTCAGCTCTACAAACTCAAAATTCAATACTCATATTTTATCACCTTAATTGATTGTAAAAATGATCAAAACTTGACGCAACCTCCATCAAATATCAGAACTCTTAAATAGATTTCCTATGCTTCAAATAACAAGATTATGCTCTTTAAATTTTTTTTCCCAAAGCTGCCTTTCATTGTGACAAGTCACCCATGGCCAAATGTGTGAAGCTAGGATGAAAGTCACTTATTCATTCATTTTTAGATTGCCCCAAAGAAAACGTTTATAGATTAAAGCTGAATATGTCATTTAGTTCTCACAAATTTGAACTATGCAAAAATTCCAGTGTGACAAGAAAAATAAAGCAAAACCATTAAAATAAGAGAAAAAATGCTTCGAATCCTCATATATTAGCTTTCTGGGTTACTGAGATCTTAATGCCAAAGTTCGTAAACGTCTGTAAGTTGTATTTAAATTGTCATAATTTGGGAGATGTATCATCATCTACGCACCTCAAGGAAGAGAAATATAAGACTTTTAAAGTGACGAACAATGATGAAACCCACTAATGGAGCTGGTAACTAAAATCTTAAATAGAAGCATCATTAATGAGACATTTTAGAGTTGGTCGACTCTTAACATGCACCCTAAGAGGGGAGTTAATGGAGAGAGTGTCTAATGGTACAACCTAATTTTAGGGGTTGTTGTGGTCATTTATGTGCCATGTTGGGTGGACATTTTAAATATTTTATTTTTTCAATCTTTTTGATATGTCAACATATGGACAAGACAAATTTATTTCAATGACTTTTCTTCTTTTTAATGATTGATCAAGGTGGTGCATATGGACCTTATCATTCTTGAACATCTACCCATTATATGTTCTCATTGACTTGTTTTCTTTGTACAAATTAACATGTTTAAAAAAAAATAAAGACATTTAATTGATATAATTTTATACTAAATTGTCACATGACCATATTTTTTATTCGTTCCGTTGAACACCCAGACTATTGAGAGGGGGTGAATCAGTATTCCCTTAAATTCAATAACTCAAAATAAATTTCATAACATCTCATTCATTGTGCAATAATTAAAGAAGCATTAAAAGAATGCATCAAATCAATAGATACAAGAACACTGGATTTTTACGTGGAAAAACTATAGTGAGGATTAGCTCACAATTTATTATAATCGGTTACAAGATATTATAGAATAGTGGACTCAATGTCCAAGGACCCACTATCCAAAAGAGAAAGGATCACTACCGGTGGCTCACTGCTCAAAATAGAAAGAGATAAAAGAAAGGGTGGCTCATTGCCAAAGATGAACTGCTAACAATGCATTTGACATATGTTGAAGATATAGTTCCACTTAGGCTCAAAAAATTGACTTAACACACTTCATACTTCACCACAATTACGCTTCACACTTCTCTACACCAAATCACACACACACACACACACAAAACTCTATCTACCACTTTCACACAATGAATTAGCTTTGTATAGACAAAAACAATCCAAAACATTAATTAGGTCAATCTAATTAGATGTACCATGCATCACATAACCTATCAACCCAAAGCAGCAACACATACGCCTTGTGAAAAGAACCAAAACATGTAACAGATTAAAATAGGTCGCCATGACCTATAATCACTCCTATGATACCACTCCTTGCACAACTCAACTCCGCGCAACCCCAAAATACTTAGGTCAACACCAAATAGAAAAACTAGTGAAGTAATATCAGAATGAACCAATTGTTCACTCACAACTCATCACACTGACCACAAAAACACTTGCCACTTGCAATGTACACACCTCTAACATTTCTAAACACTACCACAAATATGCATAACATAGTGTTCATCTGCAGTGGAATGTGGAGCATTCCAACACACTTTGTCATTGCAACTCTGGAATTTCCATAGCCGATACTCTATCAACACTATCTTCGACTGCAGAAGACATCAAGTCATGAAACTCTAGATTTATCCTTTTCCAACACACACCAACAACAATGTTTGAAATGAGCTCTGCAATGGCTCCGATGATAACGGCTCTAACGGCTCCAATGGATCCTCCTCTATCTGCAACGACTTTGCCTCTGGCTGCTGTGTTTCCTGGTGGTGGCTTCTTTGTGCCTGCTATGGTTAGGAGTGGTGCAGTGTCCTGTGGGGTCCCTCCCGCTAGGGGCTCTATCATTCCTCCTTTCCCTGCCCCGTCTTGCGCGCACAGGAAGGCCTCTGTGGTGTCTGCTAAGTCGTCTGTGGCAGGGCTTGATGGAGGGAATGCAATCAGAAAGGTTGCTGCCTCCGTGGGTGCAAATGCAATCGGGGATTCGTCTATGGCTAGGCATTTTATTCCAGCCCCTCGGTTGCCTATTGCTGGGGGTTCTTTGGGAATGGCTAGATCCTTCTCTGATGCTGCGAGGGTGGGTTCTCATCCTACTTGTTGGTCTCTACCCTATGCTCAAGATTCCCCTGTAGTAGTTTGTGGTCCTGAGGTCATCGAAAATGAGGATTATTATTTGAAAATAGGTGTGGTCTGTAGATTCAATGGCTTGTGGCCCTCCCTCCCGGATCTCCACGATTGGGTGTCGGGTTCATGGAAGCCTTTGGTCATTGGGGAAATCGAGCTCTACCCCAGTGCTAGGGGTTTCCTTATTGCTACTTTTGCCTCCCCTCTTATGCGGAACAACGTTCTAGACAAGGGGTGGATGTGGGGTATTCATTCTCTATCCATCAGGCCCTGGTCTCATTCTTTCAACCCCCTTACGGAGCCGTTGAACACCAGACCTGTATGGGTTCGTCTGCCAAATCTTCCTCTTCAGTTCTGGGAGGAATCATGTTTTGAGGCCATTGGTAATACTATTGGTCACTTCTTAATGGTGGATTCCACAACTAGGGAGTTTGGGCATACTACGGTCGCTCGGTTGTTAGTTGATCTGGACATCTCCAAACCTCTTCCTGGGGATGTTGTTTTGCTGGTGGAGGACAGACCTTGGAAGCAGCTCTTGGACTATGAGAGTCTCCCCTTTCAGTGTAGGAGATGCTTTTCGGTGGGTCATTTGGCCTCTGCCTATCCTCATGCCCATCGCATGGTGTTGCGACTTGGTGGAAGGATGATCTCCTAGATCACCTCACGGTGGGTTCTTCTTTGGAGGTTTCTTCTGAGGAGGTCGACCCTCATGTTGCTGCTCCTCTCCCGAACCTCCCTTTCGAGGAACCACTTTTGGACCGATTTTCTGACACTGTTGTGCCTGACCGAACTTTAGCCCTTGTTATCGTTGCTTTGTCTGACCTTGTCTGCCCTTTGTTGGGAGCCTCTATTGTTCTGTTGGTTGAATCGATCTTTGTTGCCTCGATGTTGACTCCCTCGTTGCTTGGTGGCTCTTCTCCTATGGTGGCTAGGGTTGAGCCGCTCCTCTCACCTTTCTCTTTGATTCCTGATTCTGAGCCTCCCTGGTCGGTTATTCTTCAGAAGAAGAAATCTTTGGTTGCTTCTCGGCCTCGGGTTCGTGGAGCCAGCTTTGACCCCTCTGTGTCTTGGGTTGCTTAATTTCTTTTTTTTCTACAGCTGTCAGTCAACTGTTTCTGTAAGTTCCTATAGTTCAAATTCTGTTTTGAACTATGTTTTCTTTTGGCCCCTTGGGCCCTTTGTGAAGGGTACACCACCCTGTAAATGTTGCATATTATTTCAAAAATACACACCAACATTACCTTAAAACCGCATAACCATATTCTTCATAGTAGAGCAATGTGAACCTCAAAACTAGTTCACTTAACACTAAAACTATACTCCATGGCTTAGGAAATTATCCAAACCATTTGGTCTTCTTGAGACCAACACTTTTACATATCTATCATGGGTTGACATCAATGACAACACCATATACTGTCATTCTCATCAACCTTTATCAATCTCCCCACTCAACAATCTCTTCACACTATACATTATGCTCATGTTGCCAATTCAACTCTCCAATAATCTTCTCAATGATAAGAAAACTTCCAACAATCTCCCCCTTTTTCATTGATGGTAACATGCTCTCAAAAATCTTAAACGACTCAAACTTCTCCCCCTTTGACATCAAGAGCAAAGGGCTCAAAGTATCAGGCTTCTCAAATTACACCAACTACTCCAACTATTTTCCTTCTTGTAAATATATATGTATATACATGAGAATAGCCCCCCCTTACTACTTTACTCCAATACTCAGCACTTATTAAACAATTTACATTAGAGAAACCCTCCTAACAATGTTATTCAACAAAATTGACCAAAAATATACTACAACACTCTCTAATTATACTTTTGCATATGTACATAGAAATCAAAAACTACATAAACAAATAGAAATGTACACAATCAATTGGAAGAGGGTAAAATACCCTTGCATGACACCTTAAATTTTGCAAGGTGTGTCTCCCCATCCTTCTTTCATATCTACCAATCCTTCTTGGCAAAGGCAAGCAAATTGTATTGGCTCTCAATCTGAATAAGGAGATCTTCTCCTTCATTTGGGGTACAGGGAACTGGGTTCTTTTGTACCATCTTCTCCACACTTTCTAACACTCCGGTCAAGGCTATAAGCCTTTCACTTACCATACCTCTAAGCTGAAAATACCATTTTATGATCTTTTCCCTTTCTTCTTGCAATTGGAAAAAATTTCCATGTTGATTCTCTGTTGCTATCCTTGTTAAACCATTTGTATAATTGGTCGAATCATATGCACTAGAGGTCTAAGCAATTTGTGACTCTATTTAGTCCATTTGGTCCTTAATGCTCCTTGTAGAATTAGTCCATTTTAAGCAAAATTGAAACAAAACTTTTATTTCATCCAAGAATTTATGTGTGCATCTCTTAGATTCTCTTGTAGTTTTACCATGTGCAACACTATATTTATCAGATACTTCAGTCAATTTCTTATCATTGACCTTCTTTTCCATTTCTTTTTCTAATCTCTCTTCTAGTCCAACAAAGTAATCCTTGAAGGAATCCAACAACAATTTTAACTTCTATACACCAGTCAAAGAATCATCAATGGGTACCGAGAATACCTTCTTGTAGCACTTTGACTACTTCCTCAATCAGCTCTATGCTCTTTTCATGATTTTGCAATATCTCCTTTATAACGGAGGCATGAAATGCATCACCAAGCTACTAGTTTGTGTAGGAGAGAGATTTTTCTCATGTCCACCCGCCCTTGCTGCATGGGTATCTATAGGAGTTGTGCAGACACCACCAATTCAAACTACAATTTCATATATAATAAATCCTTTAATGAATCTCCAAATGCTCTGAAGGATTCACAAAATTTTGTATGTTCTTCTTCCTTCTTATCTTTGTCCTTCTCAATGTTGTTTTATGAAATCTTCTCTTCCTCAACAGCCTTTTAGCATCTGGAGGAGGAAAGTTTTCGTCCTTTTTTTCATCAAACTTCTCTAGGTTTTCATTTATATCTTCTTGCTTCTACTCTACATTAGTCTCCACATTTAGAGGGGGAAATCTCTACTCACTTTTATTTTCATTCTTCTCCGGGATTTCCTACATATTATCATTATTTTCTCCACAAACAACATTTTTTGCAGCCAAAGGGGTATCATATGTAACCATGCCCTCTTGTACATTCTTAGGATCAGGCACATGCTCATGTTGTGCACTTTTAGGCTCATTGTTTTTCGGGAGAGATACATCATTCTACAATTCATCTTCATCATCAGGAGACATCTTAGTTCCTTCGCCAGATCTTCAACCTTTTGCAGTGTCTCATTCTTCAGTCTTTCTATGTCTTCCTTGTCTCTTCTCATCAGAGTGTTGACTCTCTAATTTGTCCTAAATTTCATGTTATACACTTGAGAAAATTTAGCTCTATATTCATCTATGAGAGAAGAACCAATCTTCTCCAAGGAAAATGTTCTCATTTTTGCATCTTCATCAAAAGCTTCCCATCTTATTACACTCAAAACACCTTTTATGTCATCAGGTAGGTGATTCTCAATTTTTCCAAGGCTAGTATCAAATGTTACCATGTTTTTTACAATATCCTCTTCTATTGTAGTCTTATTCACATCACTCTCTTCCAGATACATTTTTGAAGTCTCTTCTAGGAGACCAAAGTTTGCAATGCCATTAAATATAGCATCTAGCTTCAAGGGACTATGCTCCCTTATCAGAGGGGTCTTCTTCTTCTTTCCTTTACCTTTTCCCTAGCTTTTAACTAATTCCCCTTCTGAATTCTTTTCTCTCTTCTTAATAAAAAAAGATATATTTTTATTTTCTACTTCTTCCTCACTTTTTGTATCAATCACACCAACCTTTTCTCTTTTTGCACTTATCTCTTCCACAGAGGCTTGGGACATCTTCTTTTTCTGGATTAGCTATGGTTTTTTTTCTTCTATATCCTATTCTTCTTGACAACTAATATATTTCTCCCTTGTGGTATTTTCCTTTATTTTCCTTTTAGGAGCCTCTTTCTACTTAGGGACACTAGATGCAGCCTTCTTCTTTGAACTGATCTCTGTAGGCTTTATTCAGGAGGACTTCAGAACAACAGGAGAGGGGGTAGAGGTCCTAATGGACCTTCTAGTGCTAAGAGTACCCTGTAGAGCCATAGATAGGGCATTGATTTTCTCTACATAACCCTTTGAAGAACCAACAATCTCCTCCAATTGTGCATTCATCTTTAACTCCTTTTCCTCATGTTTTAGGTGCACTTTACTAGATTTCTCCTCATAGGTTCCAAACCTATCTATTGCAGGATCTCTTGGTTTTCTCAACATAAGGTCTACAATTTTGGTGGCTACATCCTCTGCCACTTCATATCCCATTTTAGGAATCTAGACTGTTTTGGGTTCCACTACTTCCATATAGCAGTAACTTTGCTAACCATGAATGTAATGTCCCTCTTGTATTTATCTACCGCACTTTCTGGAATCATCTCTCTGCTTTCCATCTTGTCTTGAGATGATTTGAAATATCCCCACAAGGATTATTTCTAGGACTCATAATCTAGAAACCTTCTCAAATGATCTCTAATTTGTCTAGTAACAAGTACAATATCCAACCAAACAATGTTCTTTCCTCTAGGAATTTCTCTAAGAAAGTAAAACATCAAAAAAATAATAAGAGTGTCATACCATAATGGATATTTGGACTCCTTTCTTTTCTGCAAATTCTCTATTAGTTGGTGTCTCAAGAATTCACATAAGTCTATGTCTTCACCTTTCTTTACCATTTGATAAGTTGTATGAATTGTAGTGGTTGAAACAGAGTTCTCTTTGTTAGTATAAAATATCTTATAGCCAATCATCATGGATGCATATTACACTGTCATATCTTTAATATCGTTCACCATTACAGAATGTTTTTTGAATTTCACATTGGTGAGTTTCATTACCACATCATTTTTCACTACTTTTTGTGTCGGAATGGGTCCATTAAGGCACAAACTCGTTACAACCCTAATTGCATCCTTAGTAATCATATGTGCCATATCCAACCATATGAACTTGTCATGAATTTTTTTGAGAACATATCTTACCCACTCATCCTCATAGCATAATTTAGGAAAATCATTCCATACCTCCAAATTCTTCTCCGCGAAAAAACTGTACTCAAGTTTTAGCTCAAAATCATCTCCAATTAGATGATTGTGTCTAAACTCTCCCAATTTAAGGTGAACATATTCTTCCATCTTCACATGGATGTACATTCTTACATCTTATGTATGCATTAGTTCGAAGGGAACCTTTGAAAATGCACCATCGAGATCCGCTTCCATGGATTTGAGAGGATGCTTCTTGAACTTAGGTCTTGGTTGTTCCAATACATCAACCACTTGTGGAGTAAACATTTTGTAACTTCACAGAACTAGGGTATAACAAGAAATTATAAATACCTTTGGATTCCTTCATCGATTAGGGTTTCACATCAAATACTTCAAATCACCTTTTATCTTCTCTTCACTCTTCAAATGCTCATTCAAAAATGGCAATCATATGTGAAATCACATATAAACACTTTTTTGAAGACCTAAATAAGGTTAGGTCAAAAAATTGGCAAACCTTCACCATGTTAACACAATCACCTTCAATCACTCTGCAAATCTCCACAATAGGAAATTTTATTTCAAAAAAACCATCAACAGATCAACCATGTCGATCTACACATGTACAGTATGTTGAAAGGATTAGCACCACAACTTTGGCGGGGGGATTTTATGTGAAAACTCCCCCTAAGACAAAGCTCTTTATCTAGTTTCCAAAGTAAACATATGCACTAGGAGTTGGTAGAGACTCATTATTTACTTCATTCATATCCCTTTTCTTCTATATCTTATTCATTTCCTTCTTCATCTCAACTAGATCCACTTTCTTATCTACTAGACCATTCTTCTTCTTTTTTGAAACAAAGGGTTTCACATTCTTGTTTCTACAAAACTTTACTATGTGTCCTAACTTGTTGCAATTGTGGCATATGACACCTTTCTGAATAAGATTGCTTCTGTCCATTCTAGATCTACATTCAAAAATCTTATTCCCAAATCCATTACATTTATAACAGTAGCCATTGAAAGATTGAAATATTATGCCATTATTGTAAACATTCATCATCTGATTTTTGCATTCACTAGCTTTATGACCAAATTTATTGCATGTAAAATATTGACTAGAAAATTATTGAACATTTTGATTCATTTTGCTTCGACACTCTATAGATCTATGTCCAAACTTATTGCAATAATAATAGTAACCATTAAAAGATGAATACCTTTGTGCAACAGGTTGTATGATAGGAGGCCTTTTGAATTCTTTCTTCTAGTTTCAAACCTTTTTGACATTGTTCTTCTTTTCAACATTGCATGGAGTTTTATTTTCCTTTAAACCCTCTCCTTTCTCAAACCCTAATCCCTCTTTTTCCTTAGAATCCTTTTAAATAACTCCCATTTTACATTATTTCTTTTATCTCATGAGGAGGTACCATTATTCATATAATTCTTTGGCATTTTTCAGGCCATCTCATTTCTTCATAATATTATTGTCCCAATTAGTAAATACATATCACATATGTCATGTCACCCTAGCATTTAGTATTTCAATTATACCATCTTCTATATTTCTTTGTATTTGCTCCATGCATCTTTCCACATCTTGGAAGATACATTTGTTTCTCTCCTTCCATATTTTCCATAGCAAGATTGAGGGATTGACAAACTGAATATCACTCCAAAAGAAATTGTGGTAGAATTTCATCCAACTTTGGAGGAAGGAATATAAGTCATTATGTCTCACCCCTTGCCATCCTAGTTTCCCACAAAGCCAATCCTAGTATTACAAAGCCACTTCATAGTTAGGTAGTATATGGTTAGCACTTTCATCACTTTTCTTGCATGCTAGGCACCAATTGGGTCCAACCACCCCAACCAAATGAAGTTTATCTCCTATTAAGATTTTCTTGTGCAAAGTTGTCAATGTGAAATCCACGAACTTAGGGAGGATTCCATTTTCCCAAAATAGCTTAGTTGGCCATTTCTTACACTATTGATTTAGCTTATGATTTTGGTAGCCTAGTTTCACTATATAATTACCTTTTTTTTCCTACACCATATGATATTATATGGTTTGGAAATTACTAGTAGATTCCTTTTCTTTAGTTCTATTGCACACAACCCTTTTGTTTGTTTGTTCAATTTTATGTCATTTAGAATATTCCATCTCCAATTGACATCTTTGTTGTAAGCATCTATATCGAGGAAATCCACAATGCACATATCCCTCTGCTCTTCAATTAGGACATTACACCCAACCAGATTATCTATCTCTATAAGGGATAGATATCCATTCTAAGAGTCACTCCATAATAGGACAAATATTCTATCATTTATCTACCAATTTATATGATTAGTAATTACCGATCTACAATCCCACATAAATTGTTAGATATAGAATCCCAATCCCGAATTGGTGATGGTCAAGATTCTTTTGGGGTCATCATTATTGAGGTATTTTTTCCTTAGCACCCTCCTCAAAAGACACTCCAACATTGTGTACATTTTCCAAACCAATTTGGCACCGAGCACTCTATTCTACATGTCAATATATTTGATAGCTACCCTGCCTTCATCCTTCCCTTCTTTGATTGTATCCCAATTTATTAGTGGGAGATGTCAATTCTCATTCGAGCCTTCCCATAGAAATATTTTAATTGTTCCATTCAAAATTTTATCTTATTTTTTGTAAGTCTCATACATGACATCATGTAGATGGGGATTTCTGCAAGCACTAATTTTATCATTATTATTCTTCCCAAAAATGTGAGCCACTTTTCCTTCCAATTTCTAGTTCTTTATTTTGGCATACCTCCAACCTATTCTTCCAATGCTCAATTTTTGTAGATCCTTGGAAGATTGGAACTCCAAGGTATTTCAATGGAGTAATGCCTATTCGAAACCCAAAGTGGTTTTCTATCCTTCTTTGTGTTTTCCTATTGGAGTTGAATAAAATAATAAATTTTCTTCATTGACTTTTTTCCTTGTTATTGATGTATATAAATATAATGTATTTTTTATTTCTCTTGCTTCATGTATACTAGCTTCTCCAAACAACATTGTGTCATCAACGAATTATCAATGTGTGAGTTCTTCCATATTGTTAGCCATCCTTACACCCAACCATAGACAATTCTCTTTTTTCTTCTTTATCAACCTGCTCATTGCTTTTGTCATTATTACAAAAATGAAAGGAGAAAGGGGGTCCCCTTGTCGCAAGCCTTGAGAATTTTTGAAAAAACCACAAGGGATTTTTTGATCAACATTGAATATCTCACATTGGAGATGCATCCAAAAATCCTTTCCAGCCATGTAGCCCCAATCCAAATGCTTCCAAAGTTTTCATTAAAAAGTGCCAATTTACTCTATCATATGCTTTTCATATATCCAACTTTGGAATCATTTCTTTTTGTCTTGTGGATTGTATTGAGTGGATTACCTCATTTGCAACAATAATTACCTCCATTCTTTGCCTTCCTAGAGTAAAACCGCTTTGTTCTTGTGATATGATGACATTCATTAGCTTCTTTAATCTGTTTGTCATTGATTTGGATACAATTTAATATATTGTATTACAAAGTGATATTGTTGTGAAGTTAGAAAATGAGGAAGCATCATCTTTCTTCATTATTAATGTTATAAATGTATTATTTACTTTCTTTATGAATTTATGCTTCTTCCTATAGTCCTCTACTACTTCCTGTACTTCATGTCCTATAAAATCCCAACATTGTTGATAGAATAGGGCTAGAAATCCATCTAAGCCAAGTGATTTATTTGGATATAATTCGAAAGTGGATTTTTTCACTTCTTATTTTGTGAATGGTGCCATCAATTTTTGGTTTTCTTCCTATGTGATCAACTTTGGAATTTTCCTTAATATTTCTTCCATGTTTATTGGCACAACCTCATCTTTAGGTGCTAGTAGCTATTTAAAGAATTTTATTCCTTCTTCATGAATATCCACCTCATTTTTTTAATTGCATCCCGTTTTTGTTTCTAATTCCTTCGATCCAATTCCTTATTCATTTTCATAACTAGCATAATTCATATCCCCTTCTTTCAACCACAATTATCCTAACTTTCTTTTCCAATATATATATTCTCTATTTTTCTTTCAAATATTCAACATCCGTCATACCCTATGTTACTAATTTATGATTCGAGTCCTCCATTTATCCTTCCAATAAAGTTTTATCTTCGAATATATTCCCAAAAGCTATTATGTTCCATATCTTGAGATTTGATTTTATTGCATTTAGTTTCTCCATAAATTGAAAACTTTTAGTTTCATTCCCCAAGTCCTCGATTTCTCACCATTCATCGATAGCTAGTATCAATCCTTCATTTCTTAGCCACATTTTTTTGAATTTAAAGCTACTACGTACAAGGGGCTTGTCATTTTAAAATTCAAATGCTACTAGAAAATGGTCTGAGCTAGAGTATGGCAACACCACCGCTTCCCATGAAGTGTCTGAGTTATACTAGTTTACAGATAAAATAAATCTATCTAAACACTCTGATATGTTGGAAAATCCCTTTCTTCTATTATTCCATGTGTGCCATCCCATTCTTCGTGACCACATCAATTAGATCATTGTTCAATACAAATTCTTTGAATTTTTCATTTATCCATTTCATTGGTCAATCCCCCACTTTTTTCATTGGGATCTAACATAGCATTGAAGTATCTCCACAATAAAAAAATTTAATTCTAAAATTGGTTCATTATTGCTGATACATCCTCCCATAACTTTTGTTTTCTTTAATTTTGGTTGGCCCATAAATATTGAATAAAATAAATTGTAAATTAGAGGAATAGTAACATACCTTGCATGTGATAGTTTTGTATGAGGAAGAACAATATTTGTTCACCACCTTTGTTGGATTCCATAGTATGATTAGTCTACCTAAAATTCCAAGCACTTTAGATCATGTTACTTACCATTTTTTATAGTGATAAATATTTTTGTATCCTTCTCATTCAATTTGATCTATTTCATTATTAGTATGCCTATCTTCAAGATTTCAATATGGCGCTTAAAGAAGTGTCATCTATTAGGGGTGTTTAGGCCCCTAACATTCCATGCGATGATCTTCATTATTCTTTAAGGGAGGGGGCTCCTATCTTAGATCTCAGTAAGTATTATTTTATATTAGATAGGCCTTTTTCTCTTTCTTCTTCCTCTCTTTTCTATTTTTTGGTTTTTGTGTTTGACTTTCTACTGCTTCCAACATTGAGTAGCTTATGAGTGGTTTGAATTATGTTATGAGTTTCCACGATGTCTAGTTCTTCCTCTACTTCTTATTCTTCTTCTGAATTCAAAAATGACTTTGTTGCTTCCATTTCTTGAGATGTCTTCATTTCTTCATTTGCCTTCATGTGTTCTAGTGGGGGTTTGACATGACTGTTGGGTTCTTCCATCCTACTCTGTATTATTTTGAATTTATTGCTTTTGATTTAGATATTATTCACTTCCTTGGGTGCTTCCTCCTTATTGTTTCTTTCATTGTTATCCTTTTCTTCCCCTAGATTTTTTCACTTCTGCATATTTTTCATCTTTACTAGCCTTTAATTCCTTCTCTTTATCTTTTATTTTTGTTTCTATCATTTTTTCTTTCCACTCTTCTTTGAAACACCTAGGAAATCTAGAAAAAAAATATTCCCAATGGTTCATGCCCTTACATTTCAAACAAAAAAATTTGGTGTCTCAATTTTGATGGTTTGTGTCCATTTATTTTCACCAACCTTTAAATGTACTTTATTCAAGATTTCCTAGGTTATGGCCACCAAGATCTGTGCATATATTAGGGTTTCACTTTCTCGTGTAATTTTTTTTTAATCATCCACCAAATTGTATCTCCTATTTTAGCTAGCCACTTCCTTGACTAGTATTCACATGGTAAGTTATACAGTCACAACCATAAAGGCCCATCAGGTGGGTGACACTCTAAGGGATTGAAGTTGCGCTTCCATTTCTATAAGCATAGATAGGAACTCCCATTCTTCCAACTATCCACATCCAAAATTTTGTCTCTTTCTTCTTCAGATTGGAATATAGAAACAAAAAAAACCTTTTGGCATATAATTAAGTATCAGATTTCATTCCTAATTTTGAATAACCCAGTCACTAATATCATGTCTATTAAATTTTCTATTGAGGAACCTTCTGATTAGTGTAGTCAATTATAATTCCCCAACATATTTGTTTGTGGGATCAAAGATATCTATGCATATTTCCTTGGTTTTCCCTTTGGTTCTTTCGTCATCGTCCATGGAACTTCACTTTGCCTCACCTTAAGGATTCAAATTCACAAACCTTGTTTTTTTGTCTTATTCACTGCCTTGCCTTGAAGTTTTCAAAATTATGTGCCATTTCCTTATTTTATTTTATTATAATATATAACTTAAACATAAAATAATATATATAATAATGTATAAATTATTATTATATAATAAACAAAAAAATATTATATAAATTATATTGAAATGAACATAAAATGTCTTTTTATATATATATCTTTATGAAACAAAGATCCATTTCAGAGAGCTTTTTTATATTATAAATAGCTCTTCAAAACATATATTTGTTTTGGAAAGCTTTCTTTGAATATTTAATATATTATTATATTATATGATATATAATATCTTATATTAGTCTTATATATTATAATATTATAATATATATTAATGTAGATATTATTATAATATATAATATATAAATCATATATAATAATAATATATAATTATTTATATTTTATTATAACATATAATTACATAAAATAAAATATAATAAAATAATGATAGTAATTTATATTATATAATATTATATATATGATATAATAACTAATAAGAAAACATGAAAATAATGAATATTCACTTATATCAGATATCTATTTTTTGGATTTAAATAACATATATTGTTTTGTTTTGGTGTTTACCATAGAAAAATGTACCTTTTACCCAACCCAAGTAAAAATTCAAAGACACATTTTGTTATTTTTCCTAACTTAAATCACGTTCTTTTCCTATCACCATTGTTTAGCCCATCATGATCCTGCACTCACCCAGTTACTATTTATTAAACAAGAATATTGGAGGTTATGGAGAATATAGGTGTCCAAATTCTAGGATGTTGCTATGAAACTTAGCATGGATATTATTAATCCAATAATACCTTGTGCATGAAGATAAAATGCATGGATATTATTAATCCAATAACACCTTGTACATGAAGTCAAAAGACACCTTGGGGATAAGGAAAAACTAGGTACCCACTTTTGAGAGGTTAGTAAGTTGGTTGTGTTAAACATGATTGAATATTTTCAAGGTAGGGGAATCAAGATTTTTAACCATCTTGGATGTCATATTTGGAATAGAAAATGATATATAATAGGTGCTTAGGGAGGTAGTATTGTGTGCGAAGAAAACTCTTGTTTACAAGTGTTGCAAGATTGAAGGTTGAAGAATAGATAAGAAGTGAGTGTGTTGCAATCTCTCTTTTTAAGGTAATACAAACTTGGCCTCTCTTTTTGGTGGAGGTTTTTTACTTGAGATGGTTTTCTCCATGTAAATTCAATGTTATGTGATTATCTCTTATATTCTTTATTTCTTAGATTCTTGTAGTTATTTACATTATTGCAATCTCCATTTTGATATCTACTAGTTAATTTTCAAATTTGTAGTTGAATTCTAGATTCTCATTTTATAGTTGTTTACCTTCACTTTCTAACAAAGATCATATGCATCTTTATAGAAAATAATATTTTTCTTATATTTGACAATCTGCAAGAGACTATTCTTGAAAAAATAATATCCTTAATTCTATTCCAAACAACCAAACCTCTATTAACCAAATCCATCCTTAAGAGCTCATAATAAAAACCCCCTCCCAATTGTTTGAAATTAAATATTTTATCATAATTTATTTGGATGCTTATACCATCTCCAATAAAGTTTAGTTTCCACAACTTGTCTATTAAGAATATTCTTCTTGAGAACAAAATCCACCATTTTTCTTAGACCTACACACTTAATCCTAGCTAATGATGCTTCATTCTTAGATTCCAAGTTACCAACCCATAATCTCATCACCATTTTATCCATTCCAAGTAAAAACCATAGGCTGAAATAGTATTCTTGAGAGAAGAGCATATAACCCAATTATAACCCTTAGACATATGTAGTTTGATATAGATATCTCTTTAGATTGGGACATAGAGTGAGTGGAATTAGTGGCTATACTAATACCATCAAGTTTTTGACACCCCTTTATGAATACCCCTTTCTCAAGAGAGATGAAAGAAGCCATAATTCACTTCAAGAAATCCACAATGAATTTGAAAATAATCTTTTGTCACATTGTAAAGATTAATACGATGGAATAAATCAAAAGAGTTAGTACCCTCATTTATAGGAATCAAGGCCAAGAAGGTGGTATTAAGATATTTGAGCATTTTCTTGCTAATTTTATATTCTTGAACCACCTCTAAAAGATATATATTCAAGAATCCCAAAATTCCTAAAAGAATTTGATAGGAAAACTATCTACTAGGCTATAAACATTACCTTTCTTCATCTATAATATTGCATGTTCAAGCTCATTTAAAGAGGCGAGACTCATAAGTAAGTTTTTCATATCTATAGGGAAAAGAGGAAGGGTCCAATCTAAAATCACCTACTTTTCCTCCTTAGCTAGAGGGCCACTTTCATGGAAAAGAGGGGATTTTTTGAATTGCTTCCCTATAATTTATAACATGATACATGATGAGAATTGGTTCCATTAGCTAGAGATGATATTGGATATGATTTTCACACATCTCCTTTATTTGAATAAATTGTGAAAAAAGAGGTATTCCAATCCTCCTCATGCAACCACTCAATTCTCAATTTTTATTTCTAGAAAACATCCTCCCTTAAGATTCATTAATTCAACTCTTTTATGAGGGAATATTCCTTAAGAAGATGATCTCTAGTCATGAAATCTTCCATAATTTAAAAGGTGATGATATCCAACTCCTCTTGCACTTGATTCTTTTTCTCAAAAAATATTTCCAAAGTGTGATCTATTCCAATTTTTAAGCTTGTAATTCACAAAATAAAATTGTTGTCACATGGATTCAACCCTAGATGCTAAGCTTGAAGCTCAACAATCCTATGAAACATGGAAACACCTTCGAGCTTGTGGGTCTACTCATATTGAAGGTGAATCTCCAATTTATGGGTTGGTTCCCCTTTTGATCTCCTAGAATCTAATGACCTAAGTGGGAAAAAGGAAGAAGGATAACTTTTGAAACTGAAAACTTTGAATGAAGGACTACTTCTAGGAGGTGATGCACCAAAAAAAAACTACTATGCAGACTTATTCACAACTAATATTCTCATAAATCTGTTAACACAACTCAACTTGGACACCTTGATCACAAAAATATTTCACTAAAAGGATTTGTTTAACCTTTCCTTACTAAGGAAAACTAGGTTTTCACAAATTAAGAGAAAAGATAAACTTTAAGAGCACAATCAATGACCTGTGATAAACTGTTATTGTGTACATGCATCAATAAATGAGACAAAACACCATAAATTGTGAAGGTAAACTCTATTTCTATTGAATACTTTGAAGGAAACTCTCCAAAACTCTAAAAACAATTGCTGAAAATAGAATACTATTGTATATTAATCAACTGTAAAATGAATTACAAGATAATCTCTTTGCAGAATGCAAAGGCTAAAAACAAGAACTGAGAAAAAAACTAAGTCTTTTCCAATATTTACAATGGATGGTAACTCCAAGGCACCAAGAAGTGGAACTGGAAGCTAACTGAGTGAAAAATATCTTTAAAAACCCTCCCACAAGCAAAGAAGAAAATCCATGAAAAGGGGGCCCACAACTCAAGCAAACTGAACTCAAATGGTTGCAAACACCTCCCCTCAATGTGCATGATCAAAAGAACCCCAAAATTGATGTAAAACTAAGGATATGTCTCAAAAATATCCATGAATAATGGCCTCGATCAATGAGATCTCCAAAAAACTAAAAATTGACTCCAAGTCAAAGAAAGCACAATACTCCACCTGCTAACTTCAAACCTATTTCACTTGTGTTTCTTGCATGATTTTGGGAAAAAGGTAACTGTTTGATTAAATATTAAAGATAACTAGATGTGATTATTTTAATATTTAATATGTGATAGTCTTTCCCTTTATACATTACATGGTAAATATTAAGGTAATCTTAACTTTAATATTTAATTACATTGTTATTTTATCAAAAATCATGCACAAAAATTGAAGTACTCCTTTATTTCAAAATCAAATTCTTGGCTCCTTTTGATGATTAGGTATTTTTACTTGAAGTCATAGACCATGGGTGCAATAATGTGAAATCATTTTATATAAAAACATAAGTCAAAAAACACCCATCATTAGGGCATCGAGTAAAAACTTCTTGAACCCTAAAATCTCTTTCATTTTCACTTTGCATTGTTCTAGAGAAACCTCTACCGTTGGTCACCATGATGAGTAGGGTTTGGAGCTCAAATTCCTTCATTTATCTATATTTCTGGGCAATTTCTTGAGGGGCCCTACATAAAAATGCATGGAAAGTGTTTCTTTGTTACAAATTTGGGCTTTGACCTCCATTTTTGAAGCATTTCTTTTCCTTCTTGGTCGTGGCCTACCACATTTCTCTAATGTATTTCATCTGATTTATCTTTTGTTGATGAAATCTTGCTTTGAAGCCTATATCTAAAGTGTTTCTGAAGCTCAAAACGGTAGGTTTTTGAATGTATTTATGCCACATAAAGTTGAGGTATGTTTCCCATCATTCAAACTTGCACTCTCTTTTATTTTTCTCCCGATAAGATGCTCGATTCAAGAAAAATAGTGCACAAGTAATGAATGTTTTGCTTCTCCATACATTCAGGGTATAGAAACTCCATGGTTCCCATCAATTATGCAAAAATAAATAAATCTCTTTTCATTAAATATCAATATCTCCATTCTTTTATGAGGGTTTTCTGTTATTCATGATCGTGCCCTCCAAATTTTTAGGTTATCTAGGTTTTGCTTAAGCTTGAAGATTTCTCTACTCTCTATATTTATGTTTCTTTCCTTAGCTTCTCCATTGAAGGTCACGACCTGAATCTCTGTTGCTCCTTTTTGGTTCTAGGTTTTCACTTATTTGTAGGCCATGACTATACTCTTACTGGGTACTTGTTTCATCCTTGTAATACCATGTAATAGCGGCCAACAGTTCCATAATCACCTTTTCTATGACAAGATCATGCAAGATCATAATATGAATGATATTTCATGAAAGCGTGGTTAGTTAAAACAAGAGCAATCTCAGTCAACTGCTCCACAATAAAATGCTGCCCTGTGAAGGAAAAATGGTTTGCAAAATGATTCAATACCATTTGCACAATATGGGTATAATTGAAAACTCTACACATGTTTTCCATTCCTTCATGAACACTAACTTTTCCGCTGACTATCTCAACTATTGGATCCTTCCATTCCTCTGGTCAGCAACAAGAATCGGGGCAGCCCGATTCTTTCTATCATTGTATGGTGGTATGAGTTAGTTGCATGATGGTACCTCTTATGATATATGATTAAATACTTTGATATTGTTTTTCTTATGTAATCATCTAGAGGCATTATTCAATGTTTTATCATTTGGAAATTCACCTGTAGTGCTCTTAAATCTAAGATCACATGAATGTTAATCCTTTTGAAGTTTCTATTTATTTGGTGAGAAAGTCACCATTTTCCTCTAGTTGGTGACCTTTGCAAGAATTATTTCCTACTCCATAACACTATATTGTTGCTCACTGTTTCTTCTATATTTGTACATGAATACTTGCTCCATAATTGTTAGGGTTATGACCACCTTCTTCAAATTTGTATACATGTCATTAAGATTCTGTAAAATATGTCTTTAACCTTAAAGATGACTGTGATCATGACACTTCACTATTCATAGTTGTTAGACCTGAAGTCATGCTTTATACTTTCTTTTTGATGTATGACTTCCTCTTGAAAGGAAATATACCACTATTTTTTTATCAAAGAGATCATTAGCTTCACTTTTAAAATGTTTTCTCCATGTATTTAGACTGTTGTAAGAGATCCTTCATGTTATTTCTTACAATTGTCCATTAATATTAATGACTCATTAAATGCAGTCCTATTTGTATTGGGACTTAAAATTTCAATGATAGTCCTCCTTTATTATGCATGGCTGATTTTTCTTATCACTCATGAGATGACTACACTGCTCTTAGACATGCTACTCCCCAATTGTTATGGTGAATGCTGATTATAAATGTATGTAAATGACTATTATGGCTTCTTGATATGCAATGATGGAAATAGACCATTTCTCCCTTCTTGTAAATGAGAGAATGTTGTATGCTGGGCTCAACCCTTGTGGGAGCCCATTGATCTCCACATACTGAAATATTAAAAAAGACGAATCATGAAATGAAAGATAAACCTGTACCTACAAAATGAAAAAACTAGTTAGATAAATAATGAAGTTCACTGCTCTCCTGATGTTTTGACTTACATTAGATGATATGAATTTCTTGCATACAACTATTCATTTTTCTTTTATTTGATCAGTTATAAGGTCGAAAGTGTTTCCTTGATTAGATATGCATAGAACTATGAATGGAACCCCGAGCTCTAACATCAATCTTCTTTCACCCTTATAGGTTTTCTCCTGGAGTTGCACCTAGACAAATCAACAACGCTAGAACAATCTTCAACAATGAGATTCATCATTCACCAAGCAATGACAGGTCCCATCTCTAATTTTATGCATATCTCTTCTTTCATTTATACTTGCTATTTTATATCTTTTCAGATACAGTTATTCCCACAACTTGTGTGGGATTTTTGAGCACTTTTTGATCTTCAATGAACAAGACAACAACATTGTATACATTTTCATTTCTAAATGAATGAAATACAAAATTATCATGCAACTTTTGATCTCTTTATGTTGTAAAACATTGCATAATAAGAACTAAACTTCTTTTGAAAACTTCATATGCAAATGATAATGATTAGTAGAATTTTATTGTAATACCTTTCACCTTAGAAGTAGTCAGTTGTTCTAGCTCTACCAAAATGAGTTGTAGGTGAAAATTTTGGTAATATTTTTGGTGATTTTTGGTGAATGCTTACTTGCTAAGCCTGCTAGACCAGTTGCCTTAAATAATCCATTAGGCATGGAGTAAAATCTTACCTTATCCAACTCTTTAACCAATGTAACTCAACTTTTTGGAACTATACATCAGAAAAACAAAACAAAAAAAAACTAAACATGGCTTTGTTTAGGATAGGGCCAACAAACTGTGTGTTTGCAATTATTGAAAAAAAAAAATAGAACTGAAATGAAATGTGTCATGGAACTTATTGGTTGAAAACTCTATCCTACTCTACACTAACCAACAATGTTAGTGTTCAAACATGACCATTCACTGGTTGTGAGAAATAGCTACCCTTCCTCAACAATAAATGTTGATTTTCATGCTTATGAACAATTGAAACTAGATGGAGCACAAAAATATACTCAATTAACTATTGTAGTGCTTCATAAAGAATGTAGAAAAACTCACTCATCCTTTGAATATGACCAACCATGTTGTTGGCT
>CM021102.1:416862110-416979685 GCA_007115665.2 Sequoiadendron giganteum | reverse complement strand
ACAATATGATGATGAAATAAGACTCACAACCTCACATATATACCTATTTATGCCCAAGATATCACCTAGGCCAACTTAGACAACCCTATATAAGCCCTAGGCCAACCTAACTAACTAAATAATAATATAATAATGATAAAATAACTTAATTAGGAGTTAAAATATCCATAAGCTGACTATTCATAACTTGATGTACACTAATTATTAAGGGGAGCATGCCACCCCTCTTCAAAGAAGCATTGTCGTCAATGTGAATCAAGTGTGGATTATTCTAAATGAGCTCCTCATCTTCCCATGTGGCATCTTCAATTGGAAAATTATTTCATTGGATGAGATACTCAGTGAGTGTTCTAGTCCTAAGCTTCTTTGTGTGTGTTTGATGAATGCACTCTAGTTCCAAGATTATTCTTCCTTCTTCATCAAGCTCTTGTAATACTGTTTGAGTAGGGATATTTTGTCCAATTACCTTCTTCAAGGAAGAAACATGAAAAAATGGATGTATCTTTGTTGTAGGTGGAAACTCCAACTTGTAGATGACACTACCTATATTTTTCATGATTTGGTATGGGCCATTCTATTTTGGAGACAACTTATTATTCTTTTTTTGTTGTTTCAGTGAGATTTTCTTATAAGGTTGTAATCTCAAGAAGACCCAATCCCCTACTTCAAAACTTCTTTCACTATGGTTCTGGTCTCCCTGCTATTTCATTCAATTTTGTGCCATGACTAAATTCTCCTTGAGTCTTGAGAGTACCTATTGTTGATGAACAAGTTCTCCTCTACTTCTTGAACTCTTGGTGACACCTTCAATGATGATGTGATGGAAGGAGCTTGATATCTGTATGGTGGCATAAATGGAGAGATTTTTGATAAACTATGAAAGGAAGTGTTATACAACAATTCTGTTAGTGGTATCCAATCTACCCAATGAGACTATTTATCTAAAGTGAAACAATATAGATATCCTTCCAAACACTTATTAGCAACCTCATTTTTCCCATCAGATTGAGGATGGTATGAAGAACTGTGAGCCAATTGAGTACCCAAAGATGATAATAAATCTTTTCAAAAGTGACTAATGAAGATAGGATCACGATCATTGGAAATAACCTTAGGTGTACCATGTAGTTTTTGTATGTTCTTTGAAAAATATTTTTTTTATTGTACTTGTTAAAAGGATGTACTAAAGTAATAAAATATGCATATTTAGCGAGGTGATCTACTAGTTCCATGATAACATTATGACCTTTAGATTTTGGAAGCCTTGTGATGAAGTCCATAGATACCTCTTCCCAACATTGGCTAGGAATAACCAAAGGTTGTAAGAGACCTAGTGTCTTAATTGTCTCCCCTTTATTTCTTTGACAAACCAAACATTCAATCAAAATTTTTTGAACATCACCTTTTAGCCCTTCCCAAAAAATATTGTGCTTGATTCTATTGGTGATTTTCTATGAACCAAACTTGATCTCATCCCTTACCTATGAAATTTCTAGGGTTCAATTATTAATAAGGATAAGGATTGGCCAACACACAAGCAAGGATTTAAGAGTCCTTACTTCTACTCTTTGGGCTCTGTGAAACCCAAGAGGGTAATCCCATTTGTACTCCTAAGACACTCATTTAATCAAGAGTACTTCCATACATAGATGAATTCCTCTTAATTGTACATAAATAAAATTTACTAAAGGCTTGTCCAACCTTGAAAATAAAAACTATCTATAGCTAGGAATCAAATGATACTTCAGATTGAGACATTCTTCAAATGTTGGTTATTGTGATTTGTTCATCATTTTTAAGCCTCTGGCTAGGTGAGTAACTAAAATCAACTTACTCCAAGAAAAACTAATGAAGATACCAATGCCTCCTTCATGGGAAAATGGAGTCATTATACAATTAACCAATAATACACTAACAATTCATCCTAGTAATTTATGGGCCATTGGCATACTACCTTATAGCATCCAACTCATTGTATCTAAAACATGATTTCTTACCAAATCCTATATAATTTTCCTTACAAACTCATGACCTTATTTTAGCATTTAATCAACCCCTTGAATTGAAGCATAAGTAAAATCATTCATTTAGTTTAAACAACATAAGACAAATGAAACTATCATTAACAATTCCATTCATAATCTGCAAAGAAAATACACAAGAGAAAACATACTTTAAATTTATATTTTCTATTACTAGTGTTACTATAAAACCCTTTTAAGATAATTACATTATAATTGTATACCCAAAAACTGGCTCATGGTATATCCATTAATCTATCTGTTTACATTATGCTCTTTTCTTGAGAATAGCATTTTTTCCTAGACCCTTCTAAGACTCCAAAACTTGAACTCTCTCCTTTGTAATCAACCCTAGAATCCCCTTTATAGAAAAAGGGAGCAACAACCATCCAACTGAATTACAGTACATTTCATATTCATTTCAAAACAATTTCAACAAAATTCAAGAGATTCCCTAGATAGTTATATGCAATCATTGATAAAACAAGGGGAAGAAAAAGACAAATTTCTTGATAAGTTGTCAAGGGATGGTAGCCAAATCACCATAGGGAAGTGCTAGTCACCGTTGTAATGTCCATGCCAAGCAAAAAGTTTTCCATCAAAACATCCAAAAGACTTCTACATTAGCATGGAAGAGTAAAAGACCAAAATCATGGACACTGCGACAATGGTATCATGAAAAACAAAAAAAAGGCTAAGACATCACTCTGATTCTTCAGAATTAGAGTATGCCCTTCCACTCCTTGTGTGCGATGAAATTAGAGGAACCATAACCACCTCTTCATTAGAAACATCATACGACACCAGGGAGAGCAGGTACTGGCCGTACCTTGAGTCAGTTTCACCTCCACCATCCAAAAGACTATTAGAAAGCACAATGGGAGAATTGTGTTTCCCCAGGAAGGCCTTTGGATGATTGTCTCTTTCTTTCATGACCTTCCTTGTTGGCACAACTGGATCCTTGCCTTTAACTTTGACCAATTCTTCAGAAATGTTCTTGTTTCGTAAGTTGTAGGTACTCTAGACAATTATCTTCTTCTTTTGACCATGGGCACTCCTTTTACCCTCTTGAGTCAAAGGAGTCACTGGAATCTCTTGTTTAGCCTTAGGGAAATCCTCATGACATTCAAAATTACTAAGACAACCATACTTCCTAGTAGGCCGAGTTGGCACACTAGACTTTCCCATTTCAAAAAACCCAAACAAAAGCTAGCAAGTTTAAAATGAGTAGAAAACCTAACCAGCTGAAAGACCTCAAAACCAGATTTTCATAAAAGCACACCCACAAACCTTGACAATTACAACTATTCCCAGAAATATGAAAATTCTAGAAAAAATTAGAACATGGATTAGAGAGAGCTCATATGACTACCAACTTACCTAGAATTTCACATCAAATCATCAACACTTGAGCACTTATGACTCACACCTCAGATTTTTTGCAAACTGAAAAATGGTGAGATCAAACAAAAAACAATCCTACATTAAATAGACGATTTGGAGCATGCAACAATTAATAATTGAAGAACTCCTTGTGTGATCAATTTGATAACTTAGCAGCTAGGCTTTGAATCCGAGCCATTGATCTTTGTGGAATTAAAACATCATCAATGGCGATCTCAAGTAATGTTTTTTGTCTTTGCAACTTGTTCCTAGAAAGCAATGATGCCACCTCAAATACTACCATGTTGTCCCTTAATCTTCATTAGTCACCGATGATCTCACGATCAACATGCATCGCCAACCTGATCCGTATCTTTCCATTTATATTGGTGAAGTACATAGCCATCACTTGAAGATAATACTCACTGGAATATCACATCGCACATTGCTGATTTGCCCCTCCCTCAGGGCTCAAGTAGCGACGAGGGCATGGGCGCGATGAAAAATAGGCCATTGGATCACTGCGCCTTGAAGATATTCATCTCCCATTATGCATCACGAGTTCACTTTACTTTCAGCAGGTTCAAATAGCGATGCAAGAACTTGCATGATGAGATCCCAGCCGTCGGATCTATTGGATCTCAAAATGCAGGTTACAAATCCTAAGAGGATGCCAGGCTTTATGATCAGACTTTCAATGTTCTTGAACCAATGAATGGAGATAACCTATTTAGTTGATGACTCCCTACACTTCAGGATTTTCTAGACCTAGGTGGGTGGACCTTGATAGCTGAAGCAAATTAAGAGTTGTTTGATTTTGTTGAATTCATGGCTCTATCCACAGTGGAAAAAAGTGAAATAGATGAAAGATTGTTAATTAATCCTACTCCTAGTACTGAATTTGAAATGTGAATGTTTGAATAATATTTTATGGAATTCTAAAATGAAATGGGTAAGACCAGTGCCTACTTCTGTTGGGATAATGGAGTCAAGAGGTGAATGATATGTGACTTACTGGCTATAATTCTAATTGTTTGGCACTTATGTTTGTTTACACCTTGTATAAATGTACAAGAATGTGACTGACAGACTCTACTTATTGATCTAATTGATCCTATCAAGTTATTGTGATTTATTAAAAGGATTTTAATCCTTCCTTGAAGGAACCAATTAAAATAATCACACAATGACCAAAAATGTGTATTGACAAATGAAGTATATCCTCAATTTGAATAGCAAGACAACATCAATGTGGAGACAGTTTGACAATCTTATCAATTACCTAACTCTTCTTACTGATCCAAATGTTACCTCCAAGTTACTGTAATCAATCAAAAGGATTTTAATTCTTTAATAGAAACCAATTATCCTGATTACACAAAAACAACAAGTGTATCTTGATGAAACTAAAATATCAACTTGGATACACAAGCTCAAATAAAAAAGAAATAAAAAAGTGGATACAACCAAATAATTGTTCAACTCAACAAACAATTGACACTAGATTTTAGCCACTAGATTAAAAATTCTTCTCCATTTGCATTAATTCAAAATATTTTGCAATAAACATCATGATATTTTGTTTCACAAAATGTTCCACCTATCCAACTACCTAACTACTAATTCTAATCTAATTATCCCCTTTCTCATTTGATTTCATCCTTCATATATACATTGCATTTTCAAGAGTTGTGACTCCTCGCACACCCGTCTGTTGCAACTCTTTATTTTAATTAATTTCCTCTAGAAAATTAAAATACTTTAATCTTTGTTATTGCATCTCCGTGAAAATCATTTTGCAATTCCTTTGTTGTCAATTTCTCGCTTTATATTTTACCCGAGATGTCCTTTAGGTAAAATAATTACCCACTTTGTAATCTTTGTGGGCCCTTTTAATTTCTTCAGTGAAAATCTTACTTTTAATTGCATGCACTATTGTTTAGGTAAAATAATTACCTACTTCATAATTCCTCGAAAGTATTCTATTTTCAAAAAATAATTTTTATCTGCTCTTTTCATCTTTGGTAAAAACATTCTACCTTCCAGTGCAATTTTTTTTGAAAATATTACCCCTTATGCTTTTTGTGGGTAAAATAATTACCCACCTTTTAACTCCCTTGGTAAAAATATTTCAATTGTAAACTTTGACACGATTAAAATATGCCTTGGGTAAAATAATTACCCATTCTTCAATCCTTAGGCTCAACAATGTCATGATTATCATTTTAATATGTAATGTCCCCATTTGTAGCCATACACTCTTCAACCTATTTCGGAAGCCCGTAGGCTCGTTGAGGTGAAATCAGGGTTTCCTCGTTTGGAGGTTTTTTGGTATTTCTCGGAATTTACTATTTTTAGTAAATTCTATTATTGGTAGTGAACAATTGTCAGCACTTCGGTAAGTCATCTTCAGTTGGAGCGGTTGCTTGGGTTTGATTTTTGGCTTTTTAAAAGCATTTTGGTGAAATAATATATTTCAAGGCATTAATGTTTTAATTTCAAGTTGATCCCTTGGCCTAGCTCATTAACTTTAAGTTGTGTTTAAAAGGTGGCCATGAAGGGGGACGCCTTCATGAAGGAAATATTAAACATTTAATAAAGTTCATTTATGCCTTGAAGTGGATGCCATTCTAAGAGGGATTTAATATTTATGAATTATAAAATATTTCATAAAGGGAACTTTTGGCATCCCATTCTTGGAGGAAATCTGGGAATTTGAAAAGTCACCTCTTTTTCTATAAAAGATCAGTTTTGCTCCAACTCTTATCATCCATGAACTTATGCTAATGTTATGTTGTCAAAATGACATCTTGGTTTTTACTTCGAGGGATTCTTACCTCCTAGTTTCAATCCAATTTTGTGTTTGAAAGATAACACCTAGTTGGCCTTATTGCTGCTTCTCATCTAGACTAGCAGATTGAGCTTCAAAGTTGAAGAATTTTAGTGATATTTTTCAATTTGTATGTTGCTGGTGTTTATACAGTTGAAGTTGATTTTTGTGAGCAGATTTTTGAATAAATTTAATTGTGTTCTGGGCATTGAAGATTCCTGTTTGTTTACCTTGGGTGACCCTTCTCATAGAATATGAGATTTTATTTCGAAGATTCTTAATTTTAAGAGCCAAATCACCCTTTCAGCCAGGCCGTACATTCTTGCTTGGCATTGGAATTCATGCCAAATAAATAAGGCTGTTTGGATGCAATTTCATGATCTGATCTTAGGCACCATCCTCCTCGAAGACCTTTGCACTTCATTTCAGTTCATTCAGAGGTAAATTCATGAAGTTATGAGCATTTCATTGATTTCCAGTTTGCTGGTTCATAGTTTCAATTTGCTAGTTATTGTTATTAGACATCATTAAGAACAAATTTTGGCTTCAATTACAGTCCTTGGGAGTTCTTAACATTTCTATATTCATCCTTCTTATATTTGCATTCATTCTATTGTTGTAACACTCGTAATTTGCAACTTATTTCAATTGTAAGGTTGAGAATTAGTAGTACTAATCCAACCAATGTTATTATTTCAATTACTTGTGATTTCTAATTGCAAACACATTAAGCACCCCTAGATGGTATACCACCAGTGTGGAGAAAAAAATTGTTTAAGCTTTCTTGTACCCACTGTCAAGTGGTGAATCCCCACTCTTGAGTGGATTCCTGCCGCAGTGGATGAATCATTTATTTTTAATTTCTTTCCCCCCACTGTTTTAGTGGAAGAGTGGAAATTCTCTCATGGCTAGTTATCCGCCTAAGTTATTTTAGTTTTTTAATTAGCACTCCACCATATGTTAGTACCTTGCCTTCTAAAGGATCTTGTGTGCACATTCTTGGTGTTGAGTTTAATCCTTCTCTTTCAATTGGAATCATTTAAGTTATTGATTAATTAGATCCTAGGGATCCTCTGACCATATGCCCGCCCCTCCTCCCTCATTGGGTCTTAGGGTGCATTCTTGGTTAGAGTTACTATTCCGAATCATTTTGGTTTGAAGCTAACCTTAACGGGTGCATGATTACATTGTATTTGTCATTGAAAATCAAGAAAAAATGTAGAGGGTATCTTTCAATGGTATCAGAGTCTATTTTCCTGCCATCTTGTGAAAAATGGAGCTCAGTTGTCACAAGAGTGACATAAAAATTAGATTGTACAAAGAGGTCAAAACTGAATTCAGTTTTGAATTTCAAAAGTATCGAAGATGTTACGTTATCTGAGGTCCCAGAACTGTGAGAAGTCAGATGTGATTATGGCTTCTGAAGAGGAAAGAAGATTGACAAGGTTACTTTCCATTGCAGGTGCAAGGCTCAATTAAGAATGTCAGACAAGAGGTCAAGAAGTGAGTATATTGTCTGAGTTGGAATATCGTTTGAGCCAAGTCCAACAATCTCCTAATGAATTATTGAATAAGGCATTATCTCCTATAGTAATTACTTTAATTCATCCCTATTGGATAGGGCATCTAGAGGAAGAAATAAGTTTGTTGGTTACTTCATGCTTTAGTGAAGTTATGAGGATTGTAGCACCATTGATGCCTTATGAAGATGAAATTCTGAAGAATATTCTTCATAAGATTGTTGAAAGTTTCCAAGATCTTGATGGAACCTGTAGCAGTCAATTTCCCAAAAGAGCTGCTATCTTGAAGACATTTTCAGATCTCAGGACAAGTAATTTGCTGATTGACTTGGAAATGCATAATCAGATTGATCACTTGATCTACTACCTTTTCATATCCACTTGGAGTGAACAAGAAGAAAGTGTTATGGCAGCAGTAAAGAATATTCTTGTTCTCACTATTCAAGAGGTAGATGAAATTCCACCGAATGTCCAATCACTCTTTTCGGAAGTATTTGAACGAAAAGAAAAACTTTCTCCTATTGCTGATATGTTGTAACATGAATTTTTCAATCAATGTGAGGAGAAATTGAATCCCCTTTTGATGAAGATAGTTCAAAATGATGTGGAGAATTCTTTCACTGAAGAAAAGAATGAAATTTGGCATCCTGTGGATTTGATAGCAGAATCTCAGGAAGAATCTACGAATATGCATTTGACCATGCATTCAACAAAAGAGTGCCAAGAGGCAACCAAAGATTTAGAAGAGCATGAAGACTATCAAATAGACTCACTTGGGTTTTCAGGAAAAGAACATGTGGAAATGGAGAGAGATGAACCTACAAAGCTGCTGTATGAAAAAAGGATTTCATTAATCAAGAGAAATGCATGGTAGACCTTCAGAATGATTTATTTGAAGAAAATGCAGTTAATGAAGAGTTCATGACAAGTAACCAAGAAGATTTCCTTGTTATGTGTGGGGCTACTAATGATGAAATCAGTAACATACCTATTCATGGAAGGTCCATTGAAGTAGAGAATGATGATATTTTCAAAGCAGCCAGCTTTGATGATTCTTTTTTCCAATACAATGATAGTGACATGGATAGTATTGGGTTTGATTATCAAACTAGGCCCGTGGAAAGAGTTATAAATAAAGACATCAGTTTAAGGGAAAAGAGGAGTGACTCATTCAAAGAGTCAACAATCCAAGAGGAGTATGATGAGTTCTTCCTTGCTGATCATTACAATCAAGAATTCATGAGACCATGGGATCCAGGTGTTTTGATATCGAAATGCTTAGGGGAGAAAGTAATGGAATCTTTTGATGATCCATTGCTTGAAGATATTGCTGACAAGCTCTCTATTCAGGAGTTATGCAGTGAAAAGGATGGCAAGGAGGCTGATTTTGAAAATCATGTCAATGAAAATAAATCAGAAAATTTGTTGTTTGATAAAAAAAGCTTCTTTGTTGATTGTGATAAAGGGCCTACAGAGCTGCAAGTTTTGAAGGATAACTTATTGGTTTCAGAAGAGAAAATGGTTAAAGTGTTATCAAGAATTGATAGCGCCCACAATGGTATTGAAGAACTCTACTGGAAGTTCCCGTTTGAAGAGAGATAAAATGGAGTTAAAGATGGAGACACTCTTTCCAAGATGCAAACCATCAAAGAAGAATTGGAATCAATTAAGACATATTATTTGCATTTGCTCTTTGATAGGGATAATTCCATTAAGTTTGCAAAGGAGACCTATGATGCCTACCAAGAGAAGGAGAAAGAGGTTGAGAGGATTTGCCTTGATCTTACCTTAGCTCATCATTCTATATGCATAGCAAAGAACCAATCACCTATTGCAGCTACACTTGAGGAACAAGAAGCTAATACAAGGATTATGGAGATCAAGCAAATAGTTGAAGAAATAAATGAACTCCATAATGACAAAAAATTGCATAATGCCAAGGAGATTCAATATGTAGATGGTGATTGGAAGGGACATCAAGAGTGTGAACTTTTGAGTTGGGAAGAGAGATTGCCACAAGAAGGAATAATTTGCAGCCATGAGGTGGATGATATAGTTGGTAATGTATGTGGTAATCAACATGTTACACCTTGTGGATCAAAAACTAATGATGGGAATCCACAAGTTGAAGAAGATGTGCATGAATTCTATGATGACACCAATGAAAGAATGAAGAATTCAAATCTACATCAACATGTCTTTCAAGCTAATGATATTTATTTATTTGAAATTGGTGCTAACAAGTTCCATGATGGCAAAATCACCGCTGATAATAATGCTTCCACTTCTCAGGAATTGAATAATCAAGAAATAAGGAGGAATGAGGGTGTTGCTTTTGATTGGTATCAGAGAATTGATGGGCATTCAGATGAAGAATTTCTCCAATCCTTGGTGAGGATTTTGGTTAGAGTTATATCAGATTTTATGTTTGCATCAACTACCTTAAGAGTAACTGATTTCAGAATTGAGTTTGATGAAGGGTTCATTGAATCTTTCCAGCAATTCATGTCTCATGATTTTGAATTCAGTTTGTTTAGAGAATTCAAATTTGTTGAATACTTCTTGGAGTTTCAAGAAGTAATGATTCAGATGAAACACATGGATCAAAGAATTCAAGTTAGAGTAGCTCTCTGCCTACGTAATGGTTCTTCCTTACTTATGGTTTGGGATCCTAGTATCAATATGCATTTGACATCTCTTGGAGTTTGGGACTTTCAGCGTATCTTGATGAAGATGATCATGTGTGAAAAGAAGGTATGTTGGAGTGATAGGTGTCAAAACTTCAGTTCTATGTATGCTGCTACTTTCTTTATCAACCATTTAATGAATATTTTTGATCATCAAATGGTGGTTCAAAGAGGAGATTGGGACAAAGAATGTTTCTTTTCTATTTTGGAATTATTAGAGTGGATGTTTCCAGCTTTGGGCATGAGTAATTGTGACTCTAGGGACACTCATTTCCAATGTTGCAGCAACTGTTCAACTCCTTGCACGCTGATTTTCCTAAAATCAGATTTTGAGTGGTTCACTTCAGATTTCATGTGCACATGGTATACTCATTTTTTCTCTTCTCAATCTCTTATCAATGATGTTTTTTGGCTTCAAAAGTGGGTAATGGTGTTTCATAGTGATTCATATCAGTATTGGGTGGTGTTCAAGTTGTTTTCCAGTGGCTTTCTTTGTACAATCTCTTGCACTAGTGTTTGGGGCAGCGAACCTTTGCTTGATTTGGTTCAACTTTTTGAGACTTTGGTGGAGAGATTAGTGGAATTTTTCAGAAATTTTCTTGAATATGCCAGAATTACTCAGAGGAGGCATTATACATCCTTGTGGAGTTTTGGGGATGCGGCTACTATGAATTTGCAAAGAATTGTTTTTCCCTTTGCAACTAGCTATGATGGAGACACATTTGTTGTTATGATTTAGTTTGATGCTTTGAGGAGTTATGTTGATGAGAATATTTTTGAGTTGCTTAGATTATTCTTCATTGTTCTCAAAATGGTGATTGACATTGACATTGCAGATGTTAATTCCTCAGAGTTTATTGGGCATGAAATGCTACTAGATTTTGATTCCACTCCTTCCATGTTTTTCAATTTGAATATTAGGCATATCATCTCTTTGAGATTGCAAGGATGGTTTGTGCAATTCTGGTGCAATGAACTCATTGGTATGATCAGAGTGGAGCAACATCAGCATGGTGGGGTTTTTCAGAGATGGACATGGGACCCCAGGATCCTATAGGTTTGGTGGGATCAGTTTGGAGTGTTGTGGCATTGCTTGAGGACAAACAATTTTGGGAAGGGTGGACTATAATGTCCCCATTTTTAGCCATATGCTCTTCTGTGCTCTTCAACCTATTCCAGAAGCCCGTAGGCTCGTTGAGGTGAAATCAAGGTTTCCTTGTTTGGAGGTTTTTTGGTATTTCTCAGAATTTATTATTTTTAGTAAATTCTATTATTGACAGTGAATAGTTGTCAGCACTTCAGTAAGTCATCTTCAGTTGGAGTAGTTTCTTGGGTTTGATTTTTGGATTTTTAAAAGCATTTTGGTGAAAATTTTATATTTCAAGGCATTAATGTTTTAATTTCAAGTTGACCCCTTGGCCTAGCTCATTAACTATGGACGCCATTCTAAGAGGGATTTAATATTTATGAATTATAAAATATTTCAAAAAGGGAAATTTTGGCGTCCCATTCTTGGAGGAGTTTTGGGAATTTGAAAAGTCACCTCTTTTTCTATAAAAGAGAAGTTTTTCTCCAGCTCTTATCATCCATGAACTTATGCTAATGTTATGATGTCAAAATGACATCTTGGTTTTTACTTTGAGGGATTCTTACCTCCTAGTTTCAATCCAATTTCATGTTTGAAAGATAACACCTAGTTGGACTTATTGCTGCTTCTCATCCAGACTAGTAGATTGAACTTCAAAGTTGAAGAATTTTAGTGATATTTTTCAGTTTGTATGTTGCTGGTGTTTATACAGCTAAAGTTGATTTTTGCGAGCAGCTTTTTAAATAAATTTAATTGTGTTCTAGGCATTGAATATTCTTGTTTGTTTACCTTGGGCACCCCTTCTCATAGAAGATGATATTTTATTTCAAAGATTTTGAATTTTAAGAGCCAAATCGCCCTTTCAGCTAGGCCATACATTCTTGCTTGGCATTGGAATTCATGCCAAATAAATAAGGATGTTTGGATGTAGTTTCATGATCTAATATTGGGCACCATCCTCCTAGAAGACCTTTGCACTTTGTTTCAGTTCATTCAGAGGTAAATTCATGAAGTTATGAGCATTTCATTGATTTCCAGTTTGCTAGTTATTGTTATCAAACTTCATTAAGAACAGATTTTGGCTTCAATTATAGTCCTTGGGAGTTCTAAACATTGCTATATTCATCCTTCTTAAATTTGCATTCATTCTATTGTTGTAACATTCGTAATTTACAACTTATTTCAATTGTAAGGTTGAGAATTAGTAGTACTAATCCAACCAATGTTATTATTGCAATTACTTGTGATTTCTAATTGCAAAAACATTAAGCACCCCTGGATGGTATACCGCCAGTGTGGAGAAACAATTTTTTTAAGATTTCTTGTACCCACTGTCAAGTGGTGAATCCCTACTCTTGAGTGGATGCCTTCCGCAACAAATGAATTGTTTATTTGTAATTTCTTTCACCCCACTATTTTAGTGCAAGAGTGAAAATTCTCTCATGGTTGGTTATCCGTCTAAGTTATTTTAGTTTTTTAATTAGCACTCCGCCATATGTTAGCACCTCACCTTCTAAAGGATCTTGTGTGCACTTTCTTGGTGTTGAGTTTAATCCTTCTCTTTCAATTGTAATCATTTCAGTTATTGATTAATTAGATCCTAGGGATTCTTTGACCATATGCCTGCCCCTCCTCCCTCATCGGGTCTTAGGGTGCATTCTTGGTTAGAGTTACTATTCCACATCATTTTGGTTTGAAGATAACCTTAACGGGTGCATGATTACATTGTATTTGTCATTGAAAATCAAGAAAAAATTGAGAGGGTATCTTTCATAATAGAACCTCACTTTATTCTTTTTAATATTTTCACCCGCACTAGTTTATGTTAATGCCTATGTTTTGTTAAATCTTTCTTGATGAGTATTCATCTCGCTTTAATGAAGAAAAACCTTACTTCATACTCCTATTGTGAATTTTTTTCACTGATGAAATATAAGTGGGGTCTGGCTATTAGTGGGACTCTCCCTGAAAACCTCATCAGAGTAACCTACTTAATCAGAGAGATCTAAAGATCCCACTCCTATCTTTCATGTCTCTCTGATGAAGTGTTGCCTGGTATATTTTTACGCACATTGATTGTTGGATTTTTCTTAGCACCGTTCCAGAAGGTAACAAGTCACCACCGTCTCATTACATATTCTCTTCTCTTGTCTTGATTTGTGATTGGGACATAATAGGCAAAAGTCATAATTTGAATCCATCAAGATTTACACTTGATCAAAATCCTTTCTTACTATCTCTGCAACACCTTCCACCCAAAGAGATATTGATGTGAAGGTACTGAATACACCCTCAAAATGAGAACAAGTTCATACAAGCCTTCACATTCCAACAAGAATGCAAATAATGTAGGTTCTATTAGAAGAACAATTATAGCATTGGTCCAATTACTCAAGCGGTTTCCTTAGTATGTTGATCAAAGTGTTTAATCATATGCTCTATATGCATGGATTGCTTCCATAACGTGATTCATGGAATATTGATTGCTGTCTTTTGTACAATAATGATGTCCAATATATCCTCCAACATATTCGAAATAAGCATCAAGTTCTTGAATATCTCCATCACACTCTTCATTGTCCTTTTTATATCACAACCCAATTATGTCAAATACGATCCTGACTTGCCCATTATTGAGTAACGACATATGAAGTTTTGGAAGGGATAAACATTCTTCACCAAATCACTCCATCTTCATACCTGTAAGCACTTTGTGTTCAATCCATTTCATCGATGGACATAGTGGTAGGTTTGACGCTTTATTTGTCGAAGGTGACATTACAGTCACGCATTCTTAGGAATCTTTGAATTTCAAGATGTTGAACATCTCCTACCTTTTATCCTAATGGTAATTATTATTACCATCACCGAAATCATCAGATACTATGTTATTTTCATTGTAAATGTTGTATATATATACTCCAATCATGATTATTCTATATCCTTAGAGATGATACGACTTAAAATCATCAGCCTCATCACGAAGAATAATCTACTTCTCATTCTTCATCAATTTTATCAACATGCTTTGTATTTGCTTCATCAGTTATGTCCATTCAAATAGGTCACATAGCTCCTATCAATGAGGATGTGTGGATCCTCTTGTTTTCTTAAGTCAAAAGAAATCTTTTCTTGATAAAATAGTTTGAATGATCTCCAGTTGTAGTCCTCCAAAATTGAAATGTCCAAAATAACCATTCTCATTTATTGCTATCATCAATCTTTATATTTTCAACTTAATAACGACCTAGCTTTCTATGGCGGCATCCATGCTTTTTCATTGTCAATATTTAATATGTTTCCCCCAAGCAAGAATCCAAATTATCCTATATTGGTTCTATTGAAAGACTCTCAGAGGAACTGTAACCAAAGTATGAATTGCTTGAGCTATTTTGCTTCAAAGTGCTTTTATGATTCCATGGATCTCAGTTTAGTGTGGAATGTAACTTCAACACACGTATTGGTCCTTCATCTCAATCACATATGTGAAGCATTTCTATAAATAAATTCTTTATCTTATCTCAATTCATGATTTCCTCAAGAACTCTTGTGATTGTTGTTCTTATTTATTTTACACGTAACTCCCTAGAGGCATTATTACTCATTTGCAACATATCTTTCACCTTGTGCTTTTTTTTTCTTTCATTGGTGATTGCAATCAATAGACTTTGATTCAAACTCTTCAAAATTGTCACCTCATTACTTCATGGTTTGCATATATAATTTTGGCAACCCATAAGTGTGTTGCATGCTATCTTCATTATTGATTCGTGGCTTGAAGAGAGGCAACATACTCTTGGTACCCACATTAGTTTTATAGGATTGTGGTATGTATATACTCATTTTATCAGAATTAGCATTACAAGGTGATGTAACTGAAATTTCAATTGAAATGAATAAGGCATAACTTTCATTCTATTCCTTATGATGGGACCTTCTTTTATGACCACTTCTTGCAACATGACTCTTTATATACTCATTTCCAGAATAATTTTCATTATTGGATGAGCCAATAATTCTTTGAAATTGTATATATTATATCCAAGCAATGTGGTAAGAGCTAACTCATACAAAAAATCCGGCTTAGATGGTTTTTTGCATCCTAATATATATGATAGGCTCCTCAATCCTCATTTCCCTTGGCACATTCCCAAATAATTGAATCTCATGATACTTCAATTCTCATAATTATTCCATCAAAACCCAAACTATGCTTTAAACTCAAGTGGGTATTCATCAGAATTTATTTTCTGCCATTTTGAACTGTGACAAAAATAGATCAAGTTGCCTCCAGAATCGATGTGGAAAATTTCTCAAAACTTCTCCTTAGGCCATGAAAACACACTAGAATGTTGAGTTATGATAGGAGAGAAGGGATGCAAAACAAATTTTCTTGAAGTGATCAGGATTGAAAAATGTTAATGCTCAAAGTTGCTTATTTAGCATTTTTTGAAAAACTGCCATTGCCAAACTCAATTGAAACTCTCCAACTTGCCTTCTTGGAAAAATATAAAATGTGATTTTGAGAAGCCGCGACCCTAGAAAGTAGTTCATTTAGGTCAAATGAACATGTGTGCAAGATGGTTTTCCATCATTTTATTTTCTCCACCAAATATCAAGTGTCAAAGTTGACCCTTTTGTAGCTGTTCTGGAAGTGCAATCTTCAAACTTGGTAAAACCTATTGGCAAGAGACACTGCAAATATAATTTGGTGTTGTCATTGATGGCAACCATTTTCAGTGATTGGATCCACATGTCATCATTTGATCATACAGACAGTCAGATTGAAGACAGTCAAGGAAGAACAAAGCATCCGAGAGTTTTGTGTTCATCGATTTGCATGAAGATTTTTTGTTATTATTTTGTGTTGCGTATCTCAGGGAATGTTGTTTTGTTATTATTTTGTGTTGCGTATCTCAGGGAATGTTGTTTGATCTATGATCTCTGTTGCTATTGAATCTTAGTGGCTCGTATTGATCCATGTGTGAGTTAGAAGACCCGATTGATTAATTCTCTGTTTATCATTACATAAGCCGACTTCATGGATATAACATGTTGCGGATGTTTGGGAAGTAATTGTTTAAGTATTTTTGTGTTCATACATGCTGATGTTGATCATTTCTATGGTATAGCTGACTTTGATGGGTGCGCATTAAATATTATTCATGGATTGAGCCGACAGTTTTCAAATGTTTTCATATCTTGTTGAAGCTGACATGTTGCGATTAAATTCTTAGTTGTAGATATATATAAGTGATCATTCATATCATTTTGGAATGCAAACAAGGTGTGTTGATGCGAATTGTGAATATGAAAAGCGCAGAAGAGCGATTATGCACAGTTTCACTTGTGCATTAAGGATTTTGTGATGCGAGTTTGAGCAGAGTAGATCGGAAGTGAAAAATTAGTCAAAAGGATAGAAGATCGATTGTTGAGCCTAACCGGAACTATAATCATGCATATGTAGATGCTATTTTCTCAGTTCAATCTCTCAGATGGATTTAATCTAATTATCTTTGTAAGATAGCGAGTCTTCTTTGAGCAGTGAGCTTTAGGTAGTGCGCCTAAATGCAAGTGCATTCCCCATATTGTAAACTTCATTTTGAGTATACTCAGATCATATTGTGGATTGGCCATCCACCGTGGTTTTTCCCCTAACAGGGTTTCCACGTAAAAATTCTTATGTTATGGTGTCATGATTGTTTGTTTTATGTTCATGTGTATTTATTTTGAATGAATGTTTTAAATGCTTGAAAGATCAGATCAATAAAGTTAAAAATTGCACAACACTGATTCACCCCCCCTCTTAGTGTTGCTTCTTTCCAACAATTGGTATCAAATATAGTTCCTCAGAAGAAGTCTAACAACTTGGGGATATCTTGGAAAGTGTTTCAATGGATTCAAGTAGTCTTCAACAACAAATTTTGGTGGCCCTAGATGACCTTGATCAGTCAAAATATGAAGTTCAAAAATTGCAAGCAAACCTCATGGATGCTGAGAAATTCATTGAATCATTGAAAGATAAAATCAATAAGTCCAGAGAGAAGAGAAAGGAAATCTATGATCAGATTAAGCAGAATGAAAACAAAAGCATTGAAGATGAGCACCTGAGTCAAGCTTTGAAGGAAAAGACAGAAGAATGTGAAAAGCTTACTAGAGATAATACAGTCCTAAAGCATGAGATGGAATCTATCATGATGAGGATGACCAAGGAGATTGAAGAAAAAAAGAAGAATGAAGAGAAGCTTGCACAATCCTTGAAAGAAAAATCTGAAGAATGCAGTCATTTGGACAATGAATTGGAACTATCTAAAAATAATGAGGAAGTGCTTAAAAAATAAAATGATGATCTCAGAGATGAACTTTCTACTGCAAATGAGTACAAAGAGAAGTTCAAAGTTATCTCAACAAAGCTTGATGAACTGATCAAAAGTCAGAGGATTGATGGTGACAAGGGAGGTCTTGGTTATGAAGAAGGAGAAAGTTCCAGACCTGGACAAGGGAGATTTAGGCAAGGAAATTAGATAAATAGAACTAGAAGGAATCCAGGAAGACAACCTAATGCTCAAAGATTCAATGGTTATTGTTTTACTTTCAATAAATTTGGTCATATGGCTTCTCAGTGTAGAAGCAGGATGAATCCAAGTGGTCCATCATTCTCAGGTCAGTGCTTTAATTGCAATAAGTTTGGTCATAAGTCAAATGAATGTAGAAATGTGATGAACTTTCATAGAGATGTCAAATCTTATACATGCAATAGATTTGGCCATATTGCTAACCAATGAATATCAAGAGAAAATCAGTGGAATAACTAGTCTGGATAGAGAAATGTTGTGTGCTACAATTGCAACAAATTTGGTCACATTGCTAGATTATGTTGGAACAGAAAAGGTCCGATAAATCAAAACATGCAGAAGGATGTTAAGGGAAAATGAAAAGTCACTATAGATGTGATCAGGAAGAAAATGCAGAAGAAATGGGTGATGAAAAGTCCCTCTATTGAAGGAGATGCACCAACACTAGAACCTACTTTTGGTAATTCATTCAGGAATTAGTTTTAGGCCTTTATCCTAGGGGGAGTTGTCAAGAAAATCTCTTAACCCCCTGCCGATAACTAACACTGGGATTTGGATAAGTACAGTAAGTGCATTGATGCTCTACATATGATGTTGAACCTATTGGAGAGAGTATTATGCAATATTGGAGGTCCGCAGAAGAATTATCTTTTCCAGTGCATGGAAATAGGGTAACCAGATGAGTTAGGGTAAAAATCATTTATTGCGACAAAAAGGGTTAAGTGTGTGAGTGATAAAAGGTTATTTTTATCTTTCATTTGTCACTTTGCATTTTGAAGAAAAGAAGTTTGGAGAGCTCTGAGGTGAAATTCAAGTGTGAAGAAGCTTTCAACAATCAAACTCTGATCCAACAAAAAGGTATTTATCGGAAAAACCTATGATAGTAAGAAAAGTAAGAAAAGAAGTGGAAATATTTGCAGAAAGCATGGGAATATTTGCAAAAGCAGTAAGAGAAGCTAGAAAAAGGAGAGAACAAACTGGAGTAGAAAAAGATCCAACAAGAACTGAATCTGCTAGTTCAACAACATCCTCTACCCAAACTAGGTCAACAAGGAGCTCTGCATACCTATCCGCCCCTACAACAAAGCTAATTCCTGTGAAAACTCAAACCAAGGCATCTGACAAGAGGAAGAAGAATAAGAGCACAAGAGTCTATGAAGCTGTCTCAGAAGATGAATAGAATGAGTCTGATGAGGATGTGAGAGAAATAAAGCATATGGGCACCTAGGCAAAAAAGGTTACTAAAAGCAAGGCCTCAGGTGAAGAAGACAAAGCAAAGAAAAAGGTAAAAATTGACAAACCTGGTATGTCAGTAGAAGAGGTTGAGAAAGCTTTGGTCAAAGATGGAAATCTTAAGCCGATTTGTAAATGGTATGAAACCTTTGATAAGTATGGCCAAAGAACTCTTGAGTCCAAGCTAAAATAAAGCATTTAAATATTTTCAATAAGGTTCTTATTGAAATAATGCCTAGTTTACCTAAAAGCCTATATGAGATTTTGGAAATGAGAAGAGTAAATGCTAGAGTAGAAGAAGAGAAAATGAGAGATAATTCTTGTAGAATTATATCCAGTGGTGTCTATAGAAGAAATGAAGGCAATCCTAAATAAAGCCAAAAATGAATTCAAGAGCAAAACAAGAGTGAATAAGCTCATGATTGGTCAGACTGAAGAAGTTGTAAAAGAAACTGAACAAATTTTGAGAAAAGTTTTTTTAAGCAACATAATTGATGTTGTCTCTAAATAAACACATGATAAAGATGTCTCATTTGGTCTGACAGAAGAAGAAGAAAAACAAGATACAATTGAAGATACTTAGATTCCTCTTGATGTGGATAATACAAAAATATCTATGGATATTGGAGCTCTTGAAATTGTATCGGTTAAGAAAGTGGAGATTCCTCAAGAGATGCAAGAATCTACAGCTGAGGAAACAGTGGTTGAAGAAAAGAAAGTTGATGTAAAGGAAGTTCCAGTGGAAGCAAGAGACACTGTAGAGGCAGTGAAGAAATTTTTGGTAGAGCAAAAGGAAGAATTTGACCCTGAATTGGTTAAAGGTCCTATCAACCTATCCACTTTGTCCCCAATTCAGAAAATGAAGGTCGCATCATTTTCCCTGGTGAAGGCTAGAGAAGAATTGCTGAAGTCTCATATTGAGGATAGTGAACTCTTAAATCTTGCATCTGGAGTTCTGGAGAAATTAATGCCTACTCATGTCAAGGATCCATCCGGTTCCTCCTCCAATGAACTGAAGAAGCTCATTAACTCTGTAAGTACTCATTTTGAGTCTCTTGAGAAGTCAACCATGGTTAAAGTTCAGAAGGAATTTGATGCCAAAAGGTTAAATAGGTTGAAAGGAATGATAACTAATGATAAAAATCTATTAGCCACCTGTGTGAAGAATATTGAAAGTGCTCTATTTGAAGGTGGGAATATTTATAAGTCATGTTTTTCTTTGTCTAAATTTACTAAGGTCAATGAGAAGAAGGTTAAGGATCTTGAAAAATAGTTAGCTGCAGGGAAAAATTTAGTGGTGAATTTTCGCTAATTGGTGAATATTTGAAATCGAGACCTCCAAAAATGGTGAATATAACAAGTTAGAAAGGATGTTGAATCGCTAGGTTTTTACAAAAAAATAAATTTGTCTCAATTAATTCACCAATGCATTATTTTTTAAACGATGCATCATTGGAACTGATTTTCCAGTAGTTTATACTGTAATTACATATATTAATTACATTCGCCATTAATTTTATATCCCTACAATTAATTTTTGGGAAATATCGCCACTAATAATAATTTACTTTTTCATTTTAGGGATTTTTTAGCCTTGAAAAGGTTTTTTATTTATTTCCATCAATTAGCTTTTTAATCGAATGGCTTGAAGTCAATTCTGTGAATTTATATGAATGTTCCTTTTAAAAAGGTTGTTGAGGCCCGAAATTTGATCTCCACCATTCACTGTTGCCAATAGTTCATGACATACGTCATCATCGTTGTATTGGCGGGACATCCCTAAGTGTCCCATCGATGATGTTCACTCACGCCAATAAGGCTTCCATACTCCACCTGGGGTCCACCAAGGCAAAGGTACACCACTTGTGTAATTCCGGAGAATCATGAAGGGAACCTACAATATTCGCGCCAAGCTCCCAGAAAGACATCCAATCAAAGCTCTGTTTGATCTCCACCGTTCACTGTTGTCAAATAGTTCATGACATACGTCATCGGCGGGACATCCCTAAGTGTCCCACCGATGATGTTCACTCACGCCGATATTCGCTCACAGAATGAACTTGCAGCCATCCGATTTAAAAGCTAATCGATGGTAAACTTTTCAAGTTTCATTTAGTCTTACTTTTCAAGTGATAATTTTTAAAAACACTTCATTCGTGTGTGCTCCAATGCATTTTCAATAGTGAATTTATGCTTGGTGGCGAGGGGCTCTGCCCCTCGACCCCACCTGTATCGCGATAGGAGCACATCGGGGCCGTTGTCCCCGGACCCCATGAGGGGGCGTTTCCCCCTCGACCCCCACAAGGGGGCTTTTCCCCCTTGACCCCATCGGTGGATTCCGCCCCTGGGCCCCTACTTCAATATTAAAAAAAAATTAAAAAAATGGGGGAACTGCGCCGACCAACTATGCAAATTTTTAAAGGAGAGATTCGCCATTATAATTAATCGTTTTAGTGATTATTCACTATGATTTGCCACTGTGATTATATTTTTTACCAATTATTCATTAAGATTCACCAGGATTTTACAACTTTTTTAATAATGTGCATAAGATTCGCTAGGGAAAATTACTAATTTTTTCAAATAAAAGGAAAGATTTTCTAGGATTTTACACCTTCACTTAGGGGGGGGTTTCTTAAAGTTATCCTTGGTTAGCTACTATTTATGAAGCTTTTGATCCTTTAGCTGGTGGTGTTGGAAAGAAAGAAGGTCAGGTGATATCTCTTTTTGACAAGATAAGGAGATTGAAACATGACAATGATAGAATTGTGGAAAGAGCATGTGAGCTTAGAGGCCTAATTGGTCCAAAGATAGAAATAATGTCGAGTGCATTGAAGGAAGCTGAAGATGCTAAGGCAGTTGGTGATCCAGTGAACCTCGAGTCTACAGAGACAATCCTACTTAGTTTGTGGTCACATAACAATTTTGGAGAGTCTCAAAAGGGTTTGGGACACAAATTTGATCCTATTGAAGAAAGATTTTGTAGATATTTTCAAGTTTATGTAAGTTGCAGAAGCATGCTTGTACAGTCTGAAGATTTTGTTTGATTTTTGGTATGTGTATTCCTACCTTTTCCATTGATGTCAAAGGGGGAGAGTAGTAGAGTGAAAAATTGTATAATCATCTCAGGGGGAGAGTTGTGTTTTTGAATTTTGAAGAGTGGAAGTGTATTGATGTTGGTACTGATCCAACACTTAGTCATTTTTCACTAAGTGTTGCCATCGATGCCAAAGGGGGAGATTGTTGGCAAGAGACACTGCAAATATCATTTGGTGTTGTCATTGATGGAAACCCTAGTCGGTGATTAGATCTGCACGTCATCATTTGATCATACCGGTAGTCAAATTGAAGACAGTCAAGGAAGAATAGAGCATCCGACAGTTTTGTGTTCATCGATTCACATGAGATTTTCTATTATTATTTTGTGTTGTGTATCCCAGGGAATGTTGTTTGATCTATGATCTCTATTGCTATTGAATCTTAGTGGCTCGTATTGATCCATGTGTGAGAAGATCTGGTTGATTAATTCTCTGTTTATTAGTACAAAAGTCGACTTCATGGATATAACATGTCATAGATGTTTGAGAAGTAATTTTTTAACTATTTTTGTGTTCGTACATGCTGATGTTGATAATTGCTATGCTATAGCCGACTTTGATGGGTGCACATTAAATATTATTCATGGATTGAGCTGACAGTTTGCAAATTTTTTCATATCTTTTTGAATCCAACATGTTGCAATTAAATTCTTAGTTGCAGATATATAAGTGATTGTTCATATTATTTTGACATGCGAACAAGGTGTGTTGATGCGAATTGTGAATATTAGATGTGCAAAAGAGCGATTATGCACAGTTTCACTTGTGCATTAAGGATTTTGTGATGCGAGTTTGAGAAAAGAAGAGAAGAAGTGCATAATCAGTCAGAAGGACAAAATATCAATTGTTGAGCCTAACCGGAATTGTAATCAAGCATATGTAGATGCTATTTTATCAGTTCAATCTCTCAGATGGATTTAATCTGATTATCTTTGTAAGATAGTGAGTCTTCTTTGAGCAGTGAGATCTAGGCAATGTTCCTGAATGCAAGTGCATTCCCCATATTATAAACTTTATTTTGAGTATACTCAGATCATATTGTGGATTGCCATCCACCGTGGTATACTCAGATCATATTGTGGATTGCCATCCACTGTGGTTTTTCCCCTAATAGGGTTTCGACGTAAAAACTCCTGTGTTATGGTGTCATGATTGTTTGTTTTATGTTCATGCGTATTTATTTTGAATGAATGTTTTAAATTATTGAAGGATCAGATCAATAAAGTTGAAAATTGCACAACACTGATTCACCCCCCTCTCAGTGTTGCTTGTTTCCAACAAAACCCATCTGGTTTGTGATTTTGGAAAAATATCAAATGATGTCCTGAAGCTCTAATAATTTACATGGATGGAAATTGAGATGGGGAGAATCTAAAACACCAATTGGTTTTTCATGAAACTCTTTCAGTTGCCTAATATTATCCTCCAAAGTTGGTCACTTTAACAGATTTTTTTGTGTAGACAACAAACCTTCACAAAACCCTTCAACTTGGCCTTTTGGAACCTTGGCAAATCAGATCATAAGGAGCTGAAATTTGGTAGAGACACTCACATATGATAGATGAACACATCTAAAAATTTATTTTGCATGAAATTGAATGAGCTTCCAATTATGATTTTTCAAAGTAGGCCATTCGAGCAGATTTTCCAACTGAACATCTGAGTGTTGAAATCAATTTTTTCATTTTGTGAGCCTTAAATCTTGCCAAATTTTGTATGAAATTTTAGGCCCCAATAGTGGCTATGTTTGGGTCTGTATGCCCCTTGTGGGCATAGCAAGAATCTAGGTCTCTGGGAGAGAAAACCAAGTGTTTTACTTATTGGGCAGCAAAGTCAAACTTTATCTTTGCTTTGAATTGGTATGATTTTGCAAAATTACACCACAATTGATGGTACAAGGCCACCCAAAAAAGAAAGGTCCCTATTTTCCTCTATCATATACCTTATTTTGATTTGGGTTCATGATCAAGTCCCACTTGAAAGCATTCATACAATCTGCCTTGTTGTATCCACTGCCATTAAAAACTTTCAGAATAACATTGTGTTCAGCTTGGCTCATGTTCCTTTTATCATTATGCAGTTCATAATTGTCATTATCATGTGATAAATCTTTGCCATCTTTATCATACAAAGTGTATTCATTTTTAATGCAACATTTCTCAATGTGTGTCATGGAATGGCCTCCTAGCTAAAATAAACATCCATTATCTGGGTCCTTCCTACATAAGACTGAAAATTCTTCCATATCAATATCTTTTGGGACAATTATATCTGAAACATTTTTTATTTCTTTTATATCACTAATTGGAAGTGACATAAATACCTAATTTATACAGTCATTATTTTGCACATTTGAACTGATCAATGTCAAACATTCAACATCATTGATATGAAAACCAATATCTTTCTTAAAGGTCTCCAATTTTGATTTATATATCTCCTCTTGAAAAGGGATAAACATAGAATCTTGATTAGTTTCAAGAGCTTTCTCATTATTGCGACACAAAGTGCTTTCTCTGCATGTTGAAGATGAGCTTTTTGAATCAATCCTATGTGTAAATCTCTGATATTCCATTGTTAGTAAATCTGAAATTTGTTTATTGCTGAGTGAACATGCCTCTTCATCCATCTCATTTCTTCTATATTCTTCAATTTTTTCATCATCAAAAAGTGACAATTTAGGTGCATCAATCTCATATTTATTTGCTTCACTAATTGGTACATCACCTTGATTACCAAAAAATAATTCATCCTCATCATAAAGTGGATTTGAATACAAATGAAATTCATGTCCTGGCACACCTTGGCAAAATATCATTTGATCTTCTTCTATCTTCTCATCATACAATGGGTTTGAAAAGTTTGAAAACCATTTTCAGGTGTACAAACCTTTTTCTTCATCAAATGTGTCCTCATGGTACTTAACTACAGTTGGGAGTGTTATTTGTTAACTGTCAAATGATCATTCTTCTTCTATCACATTTTCCATTGCTTTTTCTTCCTGATCTCCATAAGAGCTGCAAGAATTGAACTTAACTGCAAATCCACATGATTGCCATTAAAATCTAGATTTTCAATGGATTCTTCATAACATTCATAGTCACAATCTGTTATGCAAGAGAGACCCTCTATATCTTCATCCTCATCATGCAGACTACCATAGAAGTTATTTTCACTTGCATACCCATCCTCTATGGGTTGACCATAGTCATTGCCCTCTTCATTGTTGTGAGGCATACTGTTCCTTTTCGTTTCAGCTTCTAATTCATTATTGTGAATGCTATGATAATGCATACATGGATGCACCTCCATACCATCTAAATCATGGCTGATATATTCCCTAGGCAGTGTGTTTCCAGTAACATCTTCAATGCTGCAATCATCTTCCAAGGTGGAAGATTGGTCTTCAACAATTTCATCTACATTCAAATTTGAAGTATCATCATTGAGAATTTCACTTACACTTGATTCTTCTATTGGCTGCATTGTTTGATCAATCTCTCCATCTTCATCACTGATACCACTATTGCCTTCATATTTTTTCTTATCTACGATGCCAGTCCATTCATCTATTTGATTAAAATAAACTGGTATCCATGATTTAGGCTAATAAGTTGAATTGGGCTCATATACTTTCATGAACTGCTCAAAGAACTCAGACTTACTAGGCGAGGAATCAATAGGTATTTGCCCATAGATATTTGTCATTCTTTTGAGCAAAGAGTGCCCAAATTCTCCTTTATGTCTCCTTATGTCAAGAAAGGCATCCAAAATACTTTTGTTTCTTTCTTGAGTACGTAAACATTTGTCATTTTTCTTCACAAATTGTTGATTCTGATATATATCTTGCTGCAGATTTTGATTGACATTTCCAAGTGGGATGGAATTATGTTGCACTTGATATTGATTGTATTGATGACCTTGGTAGCTTACTAGTCTTTGTGTAGGAGGGACAAGATAATAATTTGTTTGTTTTGAAGCCTATGATGAATAAATGTTTTGTTGTGAATAGAGTGCATTACCTCCATTGTGAAAATTCCCAGTTATATTATGAGGCACTTGTGGGGTCCAAGGTCTGCTTGCATTTACATATTCATCCTCATTGTAGAATAGTATATTTTGAGATACATTTGGAACACATTTTTCTCTCAATTGTAGTAGTTGTTGGTCCAATTCTTTACACTTTCTTATTAACTGTTACTTTCTCACTTCTTTTGACATCTTGACAAGAAATTTGCAGCAACTTTTTATCTTCTATTTTTGAATGGAAATAGTGTTGTTGTTCCAAAATGTTTATGCATTATCTATCAATTTTTTAACAGAGTCGCCACCTACTTTTCTCAAAAGTAGGAAAATGAAATGGATTTTGTAATTGTTCTTGGTTTACCCCAACAGAATCCCCTATGAAATCAATGAATGGAAATGTGAATTTTTTATGACTCTATACCAACAAAGGCTTGGATTCAACGTTGATTTGGCTTGATCCTCAGCAGATGCGCCAATCTGTTAGATCTCAAAATGCAGGCTACAAATCCTAAGAGGATTCTAGGCTCTATGATCAAACTTGCAACGTTCTTGAACCAATGAATGGAGATAACCTATTTGGTTGATGACTCCCCGCACTTCAGGCTCTGCTAGACCTAGGCGAGTGGACCTTGATAGCTGAAGAAGACTAAGAGTTGTATGAATTTTTTGAATTTATGGATCTATCCACAGTGGCACAAAGTGAAATAGATGAAAGCTTGTTAATTACTCCTACTGCTAGTATTGAATTTGAAATGTGAATGTTTGAATAATATTTTATGGAATTCTAAAATGAAATGGGTAAGACTAGTGCCTATTTCTGTTTGGCTAATGGAGCCAAGAGGTGAATGATATGTGAATTACTTACTGGCTACAATTCTAATTGTTTGGCACTTATGTTTGTTTACACCTTGTATAAAAGTGCAAGAATGTGACTGACAAACTCTACTTATTGATCCAATTGATCCTATTGAGTTACTATGATTTATTAAAAGGATTTTAATCCTTCCTTGAAGGAACCAATTAAAAGAATCACACAATGACAACAAATGTGTATTGACAAATGAAGTATATCCTCAATTTGAATAACAAGACAACATCAATGTGGAGACAACTTGATAATCTTATCAATTACCTTACTTTTCTTAATGATCCAAATGTTACATCCAAGTTACTTTAATCAATCAAAAGGATTTTAATTATTTAATAGAAACCAATTATCTTGATTACACAAAAAAACAAGCTTGACTTGATGAAACTGAAATGTCAACTTGGATACACAGGCTCAAATAACAGAGAAATAACAAAGTGGAGACAACAAGATAATTTCTCAACTCAACAAACAATTGACACCAGATTTTAGCCACTAGATTAAAACTTCTTCTCCATTTGCATTAATTCAAAATATTTTTCAATACATATCATGATATTTTATTTCGGCAACTGTTCCACCTATCCAACTACCTAACTACTAATTCTAATCTAATTCTCCCCTTTCTCATTTGATTTCATCCTTCATATATACATTGCATTTTCAAGAGTTGTGACACCTCCATTAATCTTGATTATTGCATCTCCATGAAAATCATTTCACAATTCCTTTGCTGGCAATTTCTCGCTTTATATTTTACCCGAGATTTCCTTTAGGTAAAATAATTACCCACTTTGTAATCTTTGTGGCCCCTTTTAATTTATTCAGTGAAAATCTTACTTTTAATTGCATGCACTATTGTTTAGGTAAAATAATTACCTACTTCATAATTCCTCGAAAGTATTCTATTTTCAAAAAATGCTTTAAATCTGCTCTTTTCATACTTGGTAAAAATATTCTATCTTCCAGTGCAAATATTTTTGAAATTTTTACCCCTTATGCTTTTTGTGGGTATAATAAATATCCACCTTTTAACTCCCTTGGTAAAAAGATTTCACTTGTACACTTTGACAAGATTAAAATATGCCTTGGGTAAAATAATTACCCATTCTTCGATCCTTAGGCTCGACGATGTCATGATTATCATTTTAATAGAACCTCACTTTGTGCCTTTTAATATTTTCATCTGCACTAGTTTATGTTAATGCCTATGTTTTGTTAAATATTTCTTGATGAATATTCATCTCGCTTTAATGAAGTAAAACCTTACTTCATACTCTTGTCGTGACTTTGTTTTCACCGATGAAATATAAGGAGGGTTTGGCTATCGGTGGGACTCTCCCTAAAAACCTCATCGGAGTAACCTACTTAATCAGAGAGATCTGAAGATCCCACTCCGATCTTTCATGTCTCTCCGATGAAGTCTTGCCTGGTATCTTTTGCCGCACACTGATTGTTGGATTTTTCTTAGCACTGTTCCACAAGGTAACAAGTCACCATCGTCTCGTTACATCTTCTCTGCTCTTGTGTTGAATTGTGAGTGGGACATAATAGGTAGAAGTCATAATTTGAAGCCATCGGGATTTACACTTGATGAAAATCCTTGCTTACTATCTCTGCAACACCTTCTGCCCAAAGAGATATTGATGTGAAGGTACTAAATACACCCTCAAAATGAGAATAAGTTCATACAAGCCTTCATATTCCAGCAAGGATGCAAATAATCTAGGTTCTATTAGAAGAACATTTGTAGCATCTGCCCAATTACTCAAGTGGTTTCCTTAATCTATTGATCAAAGCATTTAATCATATTCTTTGTATGCGCGGATTGCTTCCATAATGTGATTCATGGCATATTCATTACTGTCTTTTGTACAATAATGAGGTCCAATATATCCTCCAACTTATTCCAAATAAGCATCAAGTTCTTGAATATCTCCATGGCACTCTTCATTATCCTTTTTATATCACAACCCAATTATGTCGAATATGATCCTAACTTGCCCATTGTTGAGTAAGGACATATGAAGTTTTGGAAGGGCTAAACATTCTTCACCAGATCGCTCCATATTCATACTTGTAAGCACTTTGTGTTCAATCCATTTCATCGATGGAGATAGTGGTAGGTTTGAGGCATCTCTGAATTTCAAGATGTTAAACATCTCCTGCCTTTTATCCTAATGGTAATTATTATTACCATCAACAAAATCATCAGATACCATGTTCTCATTGTTGTAAAATTTGTATATATATACTCCAATCGTGATTACTCTGTATCCTTAGAGATGACACGACTTAAAATCATCAGCCTCATTGTAGAGAATAATCCACTTCTCATTCTTCATCAATTTTGTAAACATGCTTTGTATCTGCTTCATCAGTTATGTCCATTCAAACAGGTCACATTGCTCCTATCAACGTGGATGTGTGGATCCTCCTATTTGCTTGAGTCAAAATCAATCTTTTCCTGATAAAATAGTTTGAATGATCTCCAGTTGTAGTCCTCCAAAATTGAAATGTCCAAAAGAGCCATTATCATTTATTGCTATCATCAATCTTTATATTTTCAGCTTGATAAAGACCTAGCTTTCTATGGTGGCAGCCATGCTTTTTTGTTGTCAATATTTAATATGTTCCCCCAAGCAAGAATCCAAATTATTCTATATTGGTTCCATTGAAAGACTCTTAGAGGAATTGTAACCAAAGTATGAACTGCCTTAGCTATTTTGCTTCAAAGTGCTTTTATGATTCCATGGATCTTAGTTTAGTGTGGAATGTAACTGCAACACACATATTGGTCGTTCATGTCAATCACGTATCTGAAGCATTTCTATAGACAAGTTCTTTATCTTATGTCAATTCATGATTTCCTTAAGAACTCCCGTGACTGTTCTTATTTATTTTACAAGTAACTCCCTAGAGGCATTATTACTCATTTGCAACATATATTTCACCTTATTCTTTTTTTTTCTTTCACTGGTGATTGCAATCAATAGAGTTTGATTCAGACTCTTCAAAATTGTCACCTCATTACTTCATGGTTTACATATATACTTTTGGTAACCCATAAGTGTGTTCTAGGCTATCTTCATTACTGATTTGTGGCTTGAAGAGAGACATCATACTCTTGGTACCCACATTAGTTTTATAGGATTGTGGTATTTATATACTCATTTTATCAGATTTAGCATTACAAGGTGATGTAACTAAAATTTCAATTGAAATGAATAAGGCATAACTTTCATTCTATGCCTTATGATGGGACCTTCTTTTGTGACCACTACTTGCAACATGAATCTTGATATAATTGTTTCTAGAAGACTTTTCACTATTGGATGAGCCAATAATTCTTCGAAATTGTATATATTATCCCCAAGAAATGAGGTAAGAGCTAACTCATACACTAAATCTGGCTTAGATGGTTTTTTGCATCCTAATATATATGATAGGTTCCTCAATCCTCATTTCCCTTGGCAGATCCCTAAATAATTGAATCTCATGATACTTCAATTCTCATAATTATTCCATCAAAACCCAAAATATGCTTTAAACTCAAGTGGGTATTCATCATAATTTATTTTCTGCCATTTTGCACTGTGACAAAAATAGATCAAGTTGCCTCCATAATCGATGTGGAAAACTACTCAAAACCTCTCCTTAGGCCATGAAAATACAGCAGAATGTTGAGTTATGATAGGAGAGAATGGATGCAGAACGGATTTGCATGAAGTGATCAGGATTGAAAACTATAATTGCTCACAGTTGCTTATTTAGCATTTTTTGAAAAACTGCCACAGTCAAACTCAATTGAAACTTCCAACTTGCCTTTTTGGAAAAATATCAAATGTAATTCTGAGAAGCTGCCACCTTGGACACTAGTTCATTTAGGTCAAATGAACATGTGTGCAAGAGGGTAAAACCATCATTTTATTTTCTTCACCAAATATCAAACATCAAAGTTGACCCTTGTGTAGCTATTCTGGAAGTGCAATCTTCAACTGGGTAAAACCAGTCTGGTTTTGATTTTGGAAAAATATCAAATGATGTCTTGAAGCTCTGAAAATTGACATGGATGCACATTGAGATGGGGAGAATCTATAGCACCAATTGCTTTGTCATGAAACTCTTTCAGTTGTCTAGACAACAAACCTTCGTAGAACCCTTCAACTTGGCCTTTTGAAGCCTTGGAAAATCAGATGATAAGGAGCCAAAATTTGGTAGAGACACTCACATATGATAGATGAACACGTCTGCAAAGTGATTGTGCATGAAACTGAATGGGCTTCGAGTTATGATTTTTCAAAGTAGGCCATTTGAGCAGATTTTCCAACTGAACATCTGAGTGCTGAAATCAATTTTTTCATTTAGTGAGCCTTAAATCTTGCCAAATTTTGCATGAAATTTTAGGCTCTAATAGGATCAAATACATGTCCTTGATCATAGTCCATCTCCATCGTGCGTCACAGATTCATGTCTCATTCTCCAGATCATATCAACAAAGGGCAAAGGAGATCAAGATACATGCACCTACGTGAAAAAATAAATGGCACAAGATACATTGCTCCTAAGAGAATTTCAGATCAGTGAAAGAAAACTTGAGATAAAGACTTTATTGCTCATTGCCGTTTTGAAAAGAACAATCGAACAGTTATCCACGATGAGCGATGAAAGAAAAATAGCACACTAGGTCATCGCGTGTCGGTAATTCAGATTGCCAAGTATATGAGCAATTAGCGATACCAAAAGAACCAACGATAGCATAGTCCATTGTGCATCACCAATTCAAATTTGAACATTTGTAACAAATCCACAATGCACAAAATCAAGGAAAATGCCGCTCATCGCTCATTGCGGATTTGAGCTCACAAACTTAAAAGCAATTAGTGATGAACGATAGAATGAAACGGTGAACTAGACCTTAAGTGAAAAAGAATTAACACATGCTCACAAGTTGTTCTAAATGGGGAAACCGCCTAGGCTAATGAATAAAAGGCCTCCAACACTTAAGACAATAATTTCAAAGGATGTAAAGGCCAAAAAAGGCCAAACGAACAACCTTATAACAATAAAAGGTTTTCATAATTAGGCACGAGGGGCTGGTAACCTTACGAGCTCAGTTGATATAAGATGTTTTAAAATGACCCGAAATAGGCAACAATAGGTCAAGAACAAAACAAAGCTCCAAGGGTTTTCTAAAGTGAGATTTTGGCAACAAAAACCTCAGACAATAATGATGAACAAAAACTTAAGCCCAGATATATCGAGACTATCTGAAATTGGCTAAAATAAATCAAGGAATCATGATTTTTTTAGGAGTTCCATTAGTGGCTCGAATTGAGGATGTATGTTCCTCAGTGAACAGAGCGAGAATCCAAAATCGAGGTGAATCAGACCAAACACAAAGAGTCAAAAAACTAAGGACTAGGCAGAAAACCAAGGCAAACAACATATGTATAGTTTTTACATAAGGTACAGAGCCCAACCAACCTTAAAATTGGCTCTTGCCTTTGTCAAAAACCTTGTTTTCCACTGTTTGCACCCTGCTAAGGCTCAAAACACCATCATAGATTGCCTAGAAACTAGTAACACTGTAGGTAGTGTACTCAACTATCATAGACATGTGTCTAAATTTACAATCATCTTTTTTATTCATGTCTCTGTATGAATTGTAGCTAATCTAAAAAACTTGATCAAAGTCACCTCCCATTTGATTCAATTTACCATCACATTTCACTAAATGTTCATCCAACTGAAGAGGGAAAGTATAACATTCATACTCCACTTGATCACCACCATCATACAAGCTGATATCAAATTTATTTTTCTCACTAATCTAGAAATCCTCATATATATTACCTTCAGGGTTTCTATTATGACCAAACTCGCAGTAGTAATATTTCCATTTCATAACTAGAAATCCAGGGTCATTATCATCTAGCTCATATCCCATGTTAAGCACATATTCACTTTGTGTGATGAATAAAAATTTGTCATACACAGGCTTATGTTCCAATTGGTATTTATATTCATTAGAGCAATATGTACTAGATATGCCACCATATTCTTCATTTCCTCAGGGGTTTGATTCAACAGTCCCTGTAGTACTTTTTCTCTCATCAAGGTATTATTGCAAGAGGAATTATCCATACTTTTCCAAGTATTTAAAAATATTTATGTTTTAGGATCATCAACACATTCCCATCCTCCTTTCAGACCACTATTCAAATTGAAAAATAATATCTCAAAAGATGAGTCCAATAACTCATATTTGATGTGATCAGTAGTAAGGTGTTCAGGTACATCATCAACTATTAAGTTAGTTTGCTTGCATGCACAAAATTTCCTACAATTTAAAAATTTCACATTTTCAGCTAGACAAGTCTTCTTAACACATTTCTTGCTGAGAACTATGATGTCCACCTCTGTCATAAAGATTGTATATTCCATTTAGGTTTCACACAAAAATCCTGAATCAAGACCTTGTTGACTATCGACACCAGTCTCATTATTTTTAACATCAAGCTCAAGACCCTGAGTATAGAGATTCCTATCTTGAAATTCATTTTCTACCACATTTCTAGGGCATTCCAATCCGAATACAACTATATTGAAATTCAAAACTTCACCACATGCCATGTGTTCATCTAATGGAAAAGACACAATCTCATGACTATTGGTACAACTAGACTCCTTAGGAAAGAAGGAAGCCTTTATGTCAATATCATAAAAAGTTTCATACTCCTTATCAAAATAATCAAGATTTTCATGTTCATTACTTCGATCTTTCCTCCTTAAAGGTATGCCAATAGTTCTTGCAAATATAACAATATCATCATCTGTACCACTAGATATATATTCTTCTTTAGAGATTTCTATATTCTTTTCTTTATTAAACCCTTGATTGATAATAATAGGAAGGGCACCCCTGTCATCCTAAGACATCATATTTTGCATAAATTCACGTTTAGCCTCCTCAACAATCCTGATCCAATCAATTATTTGATCAAAATCTTGTGGTTTCAACTCATTAGGAAATGTACTAAGCCCTAGCTCATAGATGTCACATAATATGTAAATACAAATAGAATCCTCAGGACGTTATCTTTTAGGGATCTCCAACAAGGCATCCAAAAATCTTGCTAGTAACTCATAGGGAAATTCCCCTTCATTTTTTTTCATATTATATAGTCGAAGTAATACTTGATCATTATTACTCAGGCTTTTTCGTAGTTCATCTTTCATCTTTTGATGATCTAGATAAGGAATTAGGATTATCATTACTAAGGTTATCCTTTTCATCCTTATCCATGGCATTTTTATGACATACATCAAGACAACAAACACTTGCAACAATATAAACTCTCATCATTGAATATTTCATAATATTATCAATGTCAATAGCAATGTGATAGGCCTGATGCAATGTTTTCGGTTTGTTATCCCTTATCAAAGAACTCATCTCATTATCAAATGCACCTAGATATATAATTAAACACTCTACATCATTAGGCCTTAGGTGTTCAGGAATAATTCTTATTGCTTGTGTGAATCTCAAGTTAAAAATTAGAACCATCTCATCTCCATCCTTTCAAATTTCCATGTCTTTTTCTTATCTCACTAGGACTAACCCTTTCATCAAATTGCTCCACAAATGCTATCATGAAGTTATTCCACGAACTTATAGAATGTACTAGAAAATATGAAAACCAATCTCTAGCATTTTCTTTTAAATATTGAACAAAGAGCTTCATAACAACATCCTCATGATCTAATTCAAAGTCACCCATCAAATCTATGCATACATTTAGGTGTTTAGAAGTTGACTCACCATTTTTTCCTGTGAATTTGGGTAGATATTTACTAATATCATTGTGAATTTTATTAGGAAGACCGTGAATACCATTGAAACTTAATGGATTATATCTCTCCATAGAGAACTTATTTTGATAGCATGATAAGGGTTGCATTCCTTGCATACTTCTACTTACTATTTCACAAGGGTATACAGGGAAGTGATACAGTTCTCTTGTACCCTTATGCAGTCTTTCAATTAATCCTCCACTACCTCATTCCTTAATTTCTATCATAATTTTAAAGCTCAAACATACCCATGCTTTAAAACTCTTTTAGAGGCATTGTTCAGGAGTAAGCATACTTCTTAAAAAAATTTTGATATTAAAAATTACACTTTAGAAGTATGTAAAAAAGCTACCATCATTCCCTTTGCTAGTGCTCAATTCACTCAATAGGGAACCCAATTTTATTCTAGATTCTTCAAAATGGATTTCATACAAATTTATTTCTTCTCAGGAACTCAAACACAGAAAAATACCTGGATATGTTGCAACTGCTATAAGTTCTTCCTGACTGGAAATCATCAAAGCTTTGTTAGGTTCATAGGATAGAGTTTCCACCTCTCTTAGTAGAGGACTGAATTTCAAATAACATAAAGCCTTTTGAAACTGAATATCATTTTGGGTCTTGCAACAATGGAGCCACACACAAATTCTTACAATCTACTACAACACCACCATTTTTTAGGTTTGAACACTTTCTAGAAGCCAAACCTAATGTTCAAATTCTTCTTAACTCTGTGATAGGACAGTCTACAACTAGAGATTCACATTCCTCCCCAGCAGAGTTGCCATTTGTATTGGTGATTTTTTATGAACCAAAATTGATCTCATCCCTTACCTATGAACTTGATAGGGTTCAATTATCAATAAGGGTAAGGATTGGCCAACACACAAGCAAGGATTTAAGAGTCCTCACTTCTTCTCTTTGGGCTCTATGAAACCTAGGAGAGTAATCCCATTTGTACTCCTAAGATACTCATTTAATCAAGAGTACTTCCATACATAGATGATTTCCCCTTAATTTAACATAGATAAAATTCACTAAAGGCTTGGCCAACCTTCAAAATAAAAACTATCTATAGCTAGGAATCAAATGATACTTCAGATTAAGACATTCTTCAAATTTTGGTTATTATGATTTGTTCATCATTTTAAGCCTCTGGATAGGTGCGTAACTAAAATCATCTTACTCCAAGACAAAATAATGAAGAGACCAATGCCTCCTTCATGGGACAACAAAGTCATTATGCAATTAACTAGTAATACACTAACAATTCATCCCAGTAATTTATGTGCCATTGGCATACTACCTTATAGTGTCCAACTCACTGTATCTAAAACATGATTTCTTACCAAATCCTATATCATTTTCCTCACAAACTCATGAAATTACTTTAGAATTTAATCAACCCCTTGAATTAAAGAATAAATAAAATAATTCATTCAGTTTAAACAACAAAAGACAAATGAAACTATCATTAACAATTCCATTCATAATCTGTAAAGAAAATACACAAGAGAACACATACTTTAAATTGATATTTTCTATTACTGGTGTTACTGTAAAACCCTTTTAAGATAATTACATCATAACTGTATACCCAAAAATTGGCTCATGGTATATCCATTAATCTATCTGTTTACATTATTCTGTTTTCTTGAGAATAAAATTTTCACCTAGACCCTTCTCAGACTCCAAAACTTGAACTCTCTCCTTTGTAATCAACCCTAAAATCCCCTTTATAGAACAAGGGAGCAACAAGAATTTGGCTAGATTACAATATATTTCATATTCATTTCAAAATAATTTCAACAAAATTCAAGACATTCCCCAGATGGTTATATGCAATCATTGATAAAATAGGGGGAAGCAAAAAGACAAAATTCTTGATAAGTTGTCGAGGGATGGTAGCCAAATCACCATAGTGAAGCGCTAGTCACCGCTGCAATGTCCACGCCAAGAAAAATGGTTTTCCACCATACTAGTCAAAAGACTTCCACATCAGCATGGAAGAGTAAAAGACAACATGGAAGAGTAAAAGGCAAAAATCATGGACACTATGGCAATGGTATCATCAAAAAAAAAAAAAGGTTGGGAGATCACTCTGATTCTTCAGAACCAGAGTATGCCCGTCCACTCCTTGTGTGCGATGCAATTGGAGGAACCATCACCACCTCTTCATTCGAAACATCATATGGCACTAGGGAGAGAAGGTACTAGTCGTACCCCAAGTCAGTGCCACCTACACCATCCAAAAGGCTATCACTTTAAAACATACTAGCACCTAGATTATTGAAATTAGTGGATCTCCATTTGGAGTTTCCATATGTGTTTAAAGAAATTTCCTCCAAAGGAATGAATTTTTTGATGTACATACGCAAACCCAACAAATGGTAGGAATTATTTGAACTAGGATAGTTCAAAGATTCCCACCGAGCATGCCAAAAACTGTTGTCATGAAGGATTGTCTCTTTTAGATAAATGTGAAACTAAGTAATCCTATGCAACATGGGATCAAAATCTGGTTCTGGGTGACCTATCATGAGAATGAACCCCCAGATTTATGGCCTGGTTCCCCTTTAGATCTCCTAGAAATTACAAATAAATTTTGTTGGAAAAAGGGAAGAAGGAAAGTTGATGAAAGGAAAATCTAATTCTAAGAGGTGATGCACCATTAATGGATGAGAGTTTAAATTGCCGCACTAACTCACAATTTGCTTCAACAAAGAGGTTAACCTATTCACAAATTGATTAAGGACATGAAGTAAATGAATATTTCATATGGAGGTAGCCGACCCTAGCATTTGTATGAAGGAACACAAAGTTTAACAAATACAAACTACTGAAAAGCATCTGAACACAATATATAACCTGCACTAATCATGAAATAACTTGTTTAATCATTGCAAATATGGAGAAGAATCAAAGGATTTACTTGATTAAATCAATTAATTACTTTACAATCATACAATAACAATGCGAACTAAGAATAAAACTAGAAGGATTTGTTGTACTTTATTGAATCATAAAGGAATTTTGTACAAATAGCATTGAGAAATGCTTTCAAATAGCTAAAAAACTGAGTTATAATACCATATATTGCTTGTGTGCAACAAGCAAGAAGAAAATAACTTCTAGAATAAGGTCTAGGCCTTTACATATAAAGAGAAAAACAAGAGAAATAATGTTGGAAGGTGATATTCAATGAAGTGGAAGAGTCTCCTTGTTGAACTCCTTGTCCCTTTTTTTTTTAAGAAGCATATCTCATTTCTCTATGTAGGTGAAAGATGCTTCTTTGGTCAACCAAGATTGAAAATCATGCAAAAAAGGCCTCAAAATTGGAGCAAACTGAGTGATTATCTAAAACTCCCCTTGAGTTATGGTCAACCCATGTGGGACCTCAAAATTGATGTAGGACTACCCTTTGTGCATTAAAATCCTCCTTAAATGGTGGTTTGAACCAATTTGCATGAATTCAGAAATTATTGGGTGTATGCCTTGAGAATCTCTGATTTTGAGGGCTTCAAACTTCACCAAACCACACCATTTTAGGTTGTAACTCCCACAAACCTCAATTATGACCACATTGAGGATCTTCAAAATAGGACTGAACTACTTGTAAGAGAATCTAAACTAAACTATGAGACCACTAGACTTGTGCAAACTCCCTTTCTTGATGATTTGCATGTGAGGTTTGATTGAAAGATGACTAATGCTTTTCATTGAATCACCCTGATATCTTATTGATAATGGTCTCATGATATACTTCTTCCCTTTCATTATCTCTCAAGGTCTTCACTTCAAGGTTTAGTGAAAAGGGTATTATTTCAATCATTGAGAATCAAAACAACATTTTGTTGTCGTACATTCATTTGCTTGCACTTTCTAGATTGGAGGTCACTAGGATTGACTTAGATTGTTACGACTGACTTCTTTGAAATCAGCCCCTACATAATCACATGTTAGGTCTTCCTTGTATTCATGCTAAAAAGGCCTTCTCCATTCATTTCTTCACTATTCCCATAAATTTCATTATTGATTGTCATGAATCATTGAAAACACTGCTCCTTCACACTAATGTTTTGCTTTAACTTTGTCATGTTTAATTTGAATTTTGGTTGTGACCATTCCATAGCCTTGGTGAAAGAGAAATACAAACAACTCTTGTAGCACCTCATGTATCATTGTTAACCTCTGTCATTCTTTATCTACCATACTATGTACTACTATCATTCTAATTGCTACTATGGACTATCCTTTCAAACACCCTTCAGTATAGCTCATTTGGTGACTGAACCTTTATGATTTTATCATAAAGGGATGAAATACTGCTTGAACATGCCATCTTCAAACATCGTCATCCATATCTTATGCCACTATTTGAGAGTCCATTCACCACTACTATAGGTGGATACCATAGGATGATAAGATCAAACTACAATCTTACATATATTTGCATGAATGACGACAACCTTAGGGTTTGGTAGGTTTTAGGAATTCTTACAACTTTAGTGACAATGAACCTTATATTGCATGAAATATGGAGTACTATCCTTATCACTTTGAAAATAATGTCTATCATATTTGAAAACCACTCACACATTTGACTGAGAACTTATTTATTGTATGTGAACCATTTCTTAGCAACAATCACAATTAGTAGGTGGAAGGGGTGCCTCTATTCATATCCCTTAGACTTAAAATGCCCTCTCTTGAAATTTTTTTGAAACTCTTTAACAATGATAATTCCATTGAAGACATGGCCTCCATGCTATCATCCATGAAATCTACTTGTAGGAACCATTCACATACCTCTTGAACTACCTTCATTTGTCGATCTATCTACTAGCTTCAGATAAGAGGCAACATTAGTGCAAGGGATTGATTGACACTTCTTCAAATAAATTATGTTCACTGTATAATATTTATCATAGCCATCCTTGAGACCTGGAAACCTTTTGAGTTGTGTATTGTGTTCTTCTGACTCTCTACATTCGCTTTCTCTGGCTGCTTCATTTTTTCTGCATCATCATTATATGCTTACTATGTGTAGGTACCAATAATACTGATTGAAGCACATCTCTTCTCATTATCATGTGCCTGATATCCTAGAGTTATTTATGCTATTGGTCATGAGATTTCCCTTATCATTGCATGTATACTATCAACAATCTCATCCCTTTATTAGATTGTAAGTCAAACAAAAGTTTACAAAGAGTTCCTCTATCTCCCTCTTCCACCATCAATGGTATGAAATCTTGGTTTTTTAAAATAGAGACAACCTTTTATGTTGAATTTATTCCATACTAAAAACTATGATATAATCAATGCTTGCTAAATATTTCTGCCATTTTCCTATAGTATGCAACATAGCCAAAATTGTGCGAGCATGACAAATGTATAATGTAGGCCAATCTTTCTGTAAACCCCAAATTGAATAAAAGAAAACCTCCTTTCCATTTCTATATCCAGAACTTCCTTATAACAACTTGTTCACTAGCATTGATATCAACGTGTTCTATTTCCTTATTCTCCATGTCAAGACTTTCCTTTAAAATATCTTTTCTCTACAATCTCTTAGTTTGTGCATGATATTCACAAATATAGTTCTAGCTTGAGAAACCTCTTTCTACGTTCTTGAAAAATTTATTGTTGCTTGTAATATTCCTTTGATACAAAAACTCATGCTACCAATTTCCTCATATCTTGACCCTTTGGATTAAAAATTTGTTTTTTCCCATAGCTTCGTAACCATATTCATTGCCCTGAATATTGTGATGGGTTGGAGTTTCAAAAATATCGCACCATCTTCACCTGAAAACACTTGTCTCTCCACTTATTAAAATATAGGTTTTGAATAGTGTTTGATGATGACTTTCAACAGGTTGATACTTGATTGAGGAGGCTACCCACTTTTCTCCATTAGAGTGAAAGTGATGAAGACAAGAAACTGCCAAATTTATTTTCAAAGTTTGTCTATGACATTAAGGATAACTCATCATGATCTTCATAGCCTTCTAACAATCACATAACTATGGAATATCCTTATTTTCTGTCTCTATTTACTTGGACTATTATACTTGGCCTATGACTACTGTTTGCTCAAGCAAAAGAATTTTTAGATTACTATTGCCAAAAATGTTGTTTTATTAAACTAGCGTGTGTATTAAATATAGATCCTTATGATATTTCCTTACCACTAAGGATAACATCATGCAATAGATTTATCTAATCATACATTCCTTTTCTTAATGAATGAAGTAGATAAATAAAGAAAGTCAGATCCTTCCCATTCACAGCTCTACTACTAAGCAAAAACAACTTTGGGAAAATATTTTTTTAAAACTGCTCAATGCCCTTCAAAGAAACTTTTTTTAGACCAATAATAGTAGAGTTGCTTCAATGCTCCTTTGATGTTATCCCAAGTAGTTTTATTGTGCTATTTCTCCTTTCTCTTCAATTTGAAAACATCAGTGTTGTCCCAGCCTAACTTGATTGGGCTGAAAAGCACAAGTAGGTAGCATTTTTGGTGACCTCTACTATATGCTTGCCTACTAAGCATATTAGAATAGTAGAATATACTTATCCATTGGGCATAGGAGTCAACCTCTATCCTTTGCAACTCTGAAAAATCTTTATAACTTAGTTGTTAGAATTTGAACAGTAGCAAAATAAAAATTGAAATAAAACTATGATGGATCTGAATAGGGAAAGAAAACTATGCAACAACACTTCGTTTAATATGAAAAATGAATTGAAATAGATGTGCAATCAACACTTATTAACTGGAAAGAAAACTTAACCTAACCTACACTAACCAACAATGGTAGTGTTTATACAAAGCCATTAACTAGTATTGGGAAATAAATTCCCTTTCTAATTAAGAAAGGATGCTCTGCAAGGTGATTTATTATTGATAAGATATGACCCATAAGAACATACCCTATATAAAGTTGAAAAAATCTTTGAAGAACAAAAAAAATCTCACTCACCATCTAAACCTGATCATAGATATTGCTATTATGGGGTGAATAGGTGATTTGGCTTTGTTGTTCTAAGGCTGTAACCTCCTCTTTGGGTACAACAATGACATGTGTCTCCTTATTTAGCTCCTTGCTAGCTAAATCCCTAATCAGACACCCTTTTGCAAGGATGAACGTTTTTCTCATACTCCTGGTTCCTTGATTGAGATATGCTATTACATCCTCTATCACAATTTCAATTTGATTTGAAGGAGATGTTGATCTATCATCAAGTAATAAAGGAATGATGACATGCTGATGGTTCACATGGCATCAAATTATCATAAATGTTAGAAAAATAACTTCATATGATATCTAAAAAAATGTTCTCATCTAGCTCATAATCTTGCACTGAATCCAGATGAGTTTCATCATTCTGCTACTCAAAACTAGGCATTGATGTTAGTATGCATGTGTTATGTTCATTCTCATCTAGAAATTCAGGAAGTTCATCAAACAAGTTAGAAAAATCCTGAGATTCAATTTCTATTTCCTTCACAAAAACATGTTCAACCTGATCTTGTTTTCCATCTAAGTTTAAAACAAATGACTCAAGATCATTCCACAAAACGGCTTCTTTATAATATTCATTACTTTGTGATGTAGGATGACTGATTTTTACCATTGTTCCATGAAGTTTTGGGGACGGGGATGGGGTGACGGTGGGGGACACATTTTCAAGATGGGAGACGGGGGGCCTAAGTTTGGGGATGGTGGGGGGACGAGGGGATGCTGAAATACATATAGTACTTGAAAAATTAGTTATAAAAAGATGTATAACAATATAATTATATAACTGTAGAAGCCTAATGAATAAGTAAAGTTAACACATCAAAACAAAACTTAAAACTTAAAAGTTTAAACACAATAACACATTGCAATGATATATCATTTCATTGAACTAATGAACCACTGAACATTGAAAGTAAAAATAAAAATATAGACATTGGAAAATGCAACAAGAACTAGATGTTTCATAATTAGAGTTTCATAATCATGATTAATGAATCATAATTACAATCAAGTATCACTGTATCATCAATGTTCAAACTTAAAAATATAGATTACAAAATAGTAAATACTAATAGTAAATGGCTGTAGGCTAATGACCTGATGCCTCTGGAAGTCTCCCAGAAGTTTCCTTGGAGTCTCCTAGAAGTTTCCCTGGAGTTTCCTTGGGTGGAGGGGACGTTTGGAAGTCTCCCATAAGTCTCCCAGAAGTCTCCTTGGAGTCTCCCATGTAGAAACATCTCCCTCGAGGAGGAGACTTTGGGGGGAGGACGAACAAACGGGGGGACGATGGAGGGAAATTTTCTAGGTGTCTTCCTGTCTTGGAAACGTCCCCGTCTTGGAAATAGGTAGTTTTTTCGGGGGGACGCGTCCTCGTGGAACACTAATTTTTACCTCTTGAGAGACCTCTTGAAAGATGAAACCATCAAGATCCTTAAAATATTCCTATTGTTCTAGCTATTCATGTTCATCATTTTCTTGCAATAAATATGATCCATCCATTTGGGCTTCACAAACAAGTACATTAGCAGCTGATAACCCCTCATCTATCTTAGAAAACTCAAATTTTGGCTCATCAAATGAGCTCTTTTGATAAACAATAGGACCTCTTGGACAAAGATGAATAATACTTGGACAAGAAAGCTGAATTTTGGGAGTTTCCTAAGGTGTAAGGAGTTGTTCTAAGGGATATGCTTGAGAAATAATGGACTTATTTGACTAATTTTGTTCATTCATGGGCTCCTGTAGGGGCTGATCTTTAAAATTGGCATGACTATTACCCATAAAACTTGGAATCTCAAATCTAGAAAACTTACCTGGAGATTGAATAGAATCACTTAGTTTGAAACTTGGCATTGAAACCTTTGGAATCTCTTCCTCTGTTGGCTGATCTATTGAAATGGAGGGGACTTGATTGAAGTAATGAATGGAAAGAGCTAATTGAGCCTCCAGCCTATGATCTTGGGCAATAAAAATTTTCATTTATTCCTTTACTAATATTTTTTCTCTTACAAGATATTATTCATATTGTCTTCCTCCAACTCTTGCTCTTGAAGATAGGCATGATAAGCCAACTCTTCCTATTGTGAAACAAACTCTTGTTATTCTTGAGTGTCATCCAACCTTTTTGTGAAATAATAGTTTTGGTCTGACACAACAGGGGATACTTGAGGTTGATTCAAAATATAAGAAGGCTACCATAAAGGCTAAGCAGGGGTGGGTGAGTGGTAAGAATATTGAACCTGTTGGGTATTTGCTTATATTGCATTGGAATCTATAATATAACCAGCTTGGTATGGCTAATAGGAAAGGATAGGAACATCATTTTCATGATATGGGATTGGAAATTTTTTTTCTTGAAAACTTGGCATTCCTTTTCATTCAATAAGCCTGAAAATCAATGATAGATCAGATCTTCTGCTAAAAATTTGAAACATACTAGCACCTAGATTGTTGAAACTAGTGGATCTGGATTTGGAGTTGCCAGATGTGTTTAAAGAACTTTCCTCCAAAGGCATGAATTTTATGTTGTACATGCGAAAAACCAACAAATGGTAGGAATTATTTGAACTAGGATAGTTCAAAGATTCCCATCGGGCATGCCAAAAACTGTTGTCACGAAGGATTCTTCCCTTTAGATAATTGTGAAACTCAACAATCCTATGCAACATGGGATCAAACTCAAGTTTTGGGTGACCTATCATGAGAATGAACCCCCAGATTTATGGGTTGTTTCCCCTTTAGATCTCCTAGAAACTAATAAATTTTGTTGGAAAAGGGAAGAAGGATAGTTGATGAAAGGAAAAGCTAATTCTAGGAGGTGATGCACCATTAATGGATGATAGTTTAAATTGCTGCACTAACTCACAATTTTCTTCAACAAAGAGGTATACCTGTTCACAACTTGATTCAAGACATGAAGTACATGAATATTTCATATGGAGGTAGTTGACCCTAGTGTTTGTATGAAGGAAAGAAAAGTTTCATAACTACAAACCACTAAATAACATTCAAACACAACATATAACCTACAATAATAATGAAATAACTTGTTCAATCATTGCAAAGATGGACAAGAATCAAAGGATTTACTTGATTAAATCACAATAATTACTTTACAATCATACAATAAAAATGAGAACTAAGAATAAAAATAGAAGGAATTGTTGTACTTTATTGAATCATAAAGGAATTTTGTACAAAGAGCATTGAGAAATTCTTTCAAACAACTAAAAATGAGTTACAATACCATATCTTGCTTGTGTGCAACAAGCAAGAAGAAAATAACTTCTAGAATCAGGTCTAGGCCTTTGCATATAAAGAGGGAAAAAAGAGAAAGAATGTTGGAAGGTGATATTTATTGAAGTGGAAGAATCTCCTCATTGAACTTCTTGTTCCTTTCTTGTTGAAGAAGCTGATCTCCTTGATCTTTACATGTGAAATCTACTTCTTTGGTCATGCAAGATTGAAAAGCATGCAATAAAGGCCTCAAAACTGGAGAAAACTGAGTGATTAAGTATCTAAAACTCCCCTTGAGTGATGATCAACCCATGTGGGACCTCAAAACTGATGTAGGACTACCCTTTGTGCCTTAAAATCCTCCTTAAATGGTGTTTTGAACCAATTTGCATGAATTTGGAAATTTTTGGGCGTATGCCTTGAGAATATCTAATTTTGAGGGCTTCAAATTTCACCAAACCATACCATTTTAGGTTCTAACTCCCACCAAAATTAGTTCTAACCATGAGGATCTTCAAAATAGGACTTAAATACTTGTAAGAGCATCCAAACTGAGCTTAAAGGCCACTTGACTTGTGCAAACTCTGTTGCATGATGATTTGTATGTGAGGTTTGACTGAAAGATGATTAATTCCTTTCATTGAATCACCCTGATATCTTCTTCATAATGGTCACATAATATAATTATGCCCTTTGATTATCTCTTAAGGTCTTCACTTCAAGGTTTAGTGAAAAGGGGTATTATTTCAATCATTAAGACTCAAAACACCATTTTTTTTTGTCTTACATTCATTTGCCTCCACTTTCTAGCTTGGAGGTCACTAGGACTGCCTTAGACTATTATGGCCATCTTCTTTGAAATTAGCCCCTGCATCATCACATGTTAGGTCTTCCTTGTATTCATTCTGAAAAGGTCTTCTCCATTCATTTCTTCACTATTCCCATGAATTTCATTATTGATTGCCATGAATCATTGAAAAGCTACTTGCAGGAACCATTTGCATACCTGTTGAACTGCCTTCATCTATCGAGGTACCTACTAGCTTCATATAAGAGGAAACATTAGTGCAAGGGCTCAATTGAAACTTCTTCAAATCAATTGTGTTCACCATATAATATTTATCATAGCCATCCTTGAGACTTGGAGACCTTTTGAGTTGTGTATTATGTTCCTTTGACTCGCTACATTCTCTTTCTCTGGTTACTTCATTTGTTCTGCATCATCATTATATTCTTACTATGTGTAGGTACCAATAATAATTATTGAAGTGTGTCTCTTCTCATTATCATGTGCATGAAATCTTAGAGTTATTTCTTCTATTGGTCATGGGATTTCCCTTATCATTGCATGCATAATATCAACAATCTCATCCCTTCCTTAGATTGTAAGTCAAAAACAATTTTTCAAAGAGTTCCTCTATCTCCCTCTTCTACCATCAATGGTATGAAATATTGGATTTAAAAAAAAAATAGAGACATCCTTTTAAGTTGAAATTTTTCCATGCTAAAAACTGTGATATAGTCGATGCTTGCTAAATCTTTCTTCCATTCTCATTTAGTATGCAACATAGCCAAACTTCTGTGAGCACGACGAATGTCTAATATAGATCAACCTTTCTGTAAACCCCAAATTGAATAAGAGAAAGACTCCTTTTTGTCTTCCATTTCTATATCTATAACTTCCTTATAACAACTTGTTCACTAGCATTGATATCAACGTGCTTTGTTTCCTTATTCTCCATGATAGGACTTTCCTTCAAAATATATTTTCTCTGCAATCTCTTAGTTTGTGCATGATCTTCATAGACATAGTTCCAGCTTGAGAAACCTCTTTCTATGCTCTTGAAAAATTTACCATTGCTTGTAATATTCCTTTGATGCGAAAACTCGTGCTACCAGTTTCCTCATATCTTGACATTTTGGATTAAATTTTTTTTTCCCCCATAGCTTCATAACCTTGTTCACTACCCTGAATATTGTGATGGGCTAGCGATTCAAAAATCTCACACCATCTTCACCTAGAAACTCTTGTCTCTCCACTTATTAAAATATATATTTTGAACAGTGTTTGATGATGAATTTCAATAGGGTGAGACCTGACCGAGGAGACTAACCACTTTTCTCCATTAGAGTGAAAGTGATGAAGACAAAAGACTACCAAATTTCTTTTCAAAGTTCTTCTTTGACATTAAGGATAATTCCACATGATCTTCATAGCCTTATAACAATCAAATAAATATGGCATATCCTTATATTTTGTCTCTATTTTCCTAAACTATTATGCTTTTCTTGTGACTGTTCGTTTCTCAAGCAGAAGACTTTTTATATTCCTATCTCCAGAAATGTTGTTCTATGCAACTAGCGTGTGTATTAAATATAGCTCCTTATGATAATTCCTTACCACTAAGGATAACATCATGAAATATATTTAGCTAATCATGCATTCATTTTCTTAACTAATGAATCAAATAAATAAATTTAGATCCTTCCCATTCACAACTCTACTACTAAGCACAAACACCTTTGGGATTTTTTTTTAAAAAAAATTGCTCAATGTCCTTCAAGGAAACTTTTTTCAGACCAATGAAAACAAAGTTTCTTCAATTCTCCTTTGATGTTATCCAAAGTATCTTGCTTGTGCTATTTCTCCTTTCTTTGTCCTTCTTCAAAGTAGAAAACATCAGTGTTGTCCCAGCCTAACCTTATTCGGCTAAAAATCACAATTAGGTAACAAGTAACTATAAGGTTTGATGTTGGGTGACTGTCTCCCTAGAAAAAGTTGTATGGAATGATCATGATCCCTCTTAAGAGGAAGTCCCTTAGGCATATATCCTAAAACCAAATAGTGATGATAAATCATTGCTTTTAAATCTGGGTGGGTGGGAGCCTTAAACTGAGAGACTTCTAATGAACATAATTGGGCCACAAATCCATCAAATCCTTTCTTAACAAACTTTTGCATTTGATGAGATATTATGATTTGTGGGGAACTTTCCTTAAATCCTCTTGGCTCTACTATATTTCTTTCTAATTGAAATCTCATGAATAGTTCTTGGAAGTTCATCTCAATTGTTCTCAAAGTAGTAAGCCATTGTACTCCCAAAATAATATCTATGGAACCCATGGATATCGCATACATGGTGCTATTAAGGTGATAATATCCTATGGATAGTTTAATGATATGACACTTTCATGAACAACTAACAGTACCACCATCTGCAATCAAAACCTAAAACTTTGGAGCTGGATATATAAAATAATTTAGATGAGTAGCCAAATTTTTGTTGATGAAATTATGAGTACTACCAGTTTCAATCAACACTATTACTTTCTACTTCTTTAAGAAACTCACTACCTTGAAAGTTTATGGAGCACTAAAACCTAAGAGTGCATGACAAGAAATTATTGGTTGGGAATCATGTGATTCCTCATTTGAGTCCATTTCATCCTCTAATATGGGTTCCTCCTCTTCTTCCTCACTTAGACCTGCAATATAGATTAATTTCTTTTCACTACATTTATGTCCTCGACTGTATTTTCTATCACAATTGAAACACAACCCTTTTTCTATTTTCTCCTCAATTTGTTGTGGAGTCAACCTAGTAGGTTGAGAAAGAAAAGGTGTTGAATATCGTTTCTCTCTTGTCACATTATCCCCTTGCTTCTTAGGAATCGAATTCTTCTCCTCAACCCTACGTGCTAAGATAAAAGACTCATTTATAGATCTATTACTAAAAATGTGTATCTCATGTGTAATGTGATCCTTGAGACCACCCAAGAATAAATCATTCAAGTTATCCTCTTGTAGACATGGAAAATATACCGACACACTTGATTCTGATCACTAACATCGTTTCATCCTGAATCACCTTCTCGGCTTGTCATCACTTTTAATTAAATAAATCATTATTTATCTAATTAAATCATTCTTCCCTATTGATTAAATTAATCAATTTAATTTAATTAACCTTATATCTTTGTTTAATTAAATAATATATTTTATTTAATTAATCTCTAAAGTCATCCTATTAAATTGAATAAATTAAACCTTGTTCTATTTAATCTAACATCATCATTCCTATTTAATTAAATAAATCAAATCCCTTTATTTAATTAAATCTATCTCTCATCCTTTTGATTTAAATCAACACATAAATCTAAGTCAAAATTTTCAAATCATCTAATCTCCTATTAAATTGATCAAATCTTGATTAATTTAATCCTAATCACTCCAATCCTCTAGATTTTGCAACTTGCACAATAAATAAATTTATTTGATTTATTAAATCATCAATTTCCATTCAAAATGGAATCTTTTGTGGAATATTCTTCCAATTCAAAAATCCCTCCAAAAGGGGATGGGTACTTCCAACAAGGCATTTAATGCCTCTTACATGTCCTTAGCCTTGAGCCAAGTGACATTAACTCCATTTCCCTTCCCTCTAAACATGTCACATTCAAAATTCAAATTTGAATCCAATGGCATTTATCATGCACATTGACCAAAATATGCACAACCTTCACCCATTCACATCTTGACAAGTGGCAGTTGGCCATTGGATGTTGAATGATCCCACATTGCTCAATCTTGCTCTCTCTTCCATTTTGGAAATCTATAAATGAGAGACCCTTCCTCCCATTCTATCATCCACAATTTGAGTAAACTTACTATAGTCAACTTCATCCTCATCCACCATTTTAGCAAAGTTACTCTCTTCACATTGAGAGCTAATTTTCTCCATTTCGCATCAAGTGTTCATCACTTTCATAGTTTCATAGCTAGGTTATGTCAAAATCTCATCAAGGAGATTCAATCATCCACCAATTATCACATTGCAACAAAGGAGTTGGGAAAGGGCCAATTTCGACATACCAATTGGCACCAATTCCCCCATGGGATCAAGAGCTTGCTTGCTTAATTAGGATTTCATTGCTTTTTATGTTTTTTTTCTTCATTTTCCTATTTTGAGCATTGTAAATGGATTTCATGGGGAATCCTTGTTTTATCTTGCATATGAACCTAACTATGTGTTTGTTTGTTGTGTTTGTGCAGGAATAGGATTGGGGTTCACACATCTAAAATTGCATCCACTCTTAAGGATAGATTTTGGAATCATTGAATATAATCCTAAACAAATCATGTTTGTTGAAGTTTAGCAAGCTGGATCAAGAAGTTGTCTGTCACACTATTGCTATATTGTGCTTGGAGTTCCTCCATAAAAGATAACCATGAGATAGTGAGATCCTTTTTCCTTCAATGAGTACAAAGCCAAAGATACAAAATGAATTGATCTGGTTCTAGATATAGGGAAGCCATCGTGACCTTTTGTCCATTTGGGACTTGATGTACATCAAAAAAAATATCCATTTGGTTTATCCATTTTAGAGGATCCTTGCCATAAAACTTGCACATATCCACCTTTGGAATCAAATTCCTAGATCCCAAAGGAGTATTAACATTTGGGTCAAGATTAGATGACTTGAAAGTTTCACCTTGGTTGCTTGAGAACTCCTTTCTTGGTTCATTCATAGAGGCGCTTAACATGCTTCGTATGTATAATATATATCCTCTTAATTCACACATATCCATATTCATTGAGGACATGTATTCCTTGAACTTACTAATTTACTCATTGGGATTAATATCCTCTATTGCTACCCCATCCTTATCAAGGGTTTTCCCCAATGTGACAACATTCTGTTGCCCCTTGTTGCAGGCCCCACCATAATGGAAACCAATAATTTTGAAATAGATCACACAAATGAGACTTAAATTATCTAGATTTTTTTGTGTAACTTACTAGGGCCAAGATACCACTTACCCAGAAAAAACTCCAAGAAATTAGCAGATTTACAGGCTTAAGAGAGAATTTATTGTAAACCGTAATTTTGCAATTACTCACTTATTTCTGCTTCAATTTCTCCAAATTTGGGACTGTAGGCTACTCTATTATTTCTTCAAACACCCAATAAAAATAAAGATCCAAAATTGGTAGGATGTGAGAGATATGAAGATTCCAATTAAATTATGTAGAAACCCTAGTTCTGTAATAATTCCCTCAATTATGCTCTAATTCTAGTTTGTGATTATACATTATTATAGGGTGTTAGAATATAGTCATTCTAATTAGATTAATATTTTTAATATTTTCTTATAAAAATTATCATTGTCCCTTGGTAGTACACTCTCAAATATCATTCTTTGAAATCTACCAACATATTTGGTTTAACTTTTCTTTGTATTTGGGGACTTATTCAATGATTTTTTTTTGAATACTCTACTATCTTCCATGATAAGTACTAAAAAATAATAATTATGTATGGTTCTTTCTATTGATTATTTTATATATTAGGTGAAGATAAAGGTTATGAAATAATAATTCGTTTTATAAGAAGAAGAATAGAGATGTTAAAATATGTCTAGTTGTGAACTTAAATGGCTCCAAATTAAAGTCATGACATCATGATTTTTGGATCAACTGTGTGCTTGAACACATTGCATTTGGTTCATATTAGTGATTTGATAGTTTAAATTTTAGTTAAAGTGAAGACTAGTAGCTATTAGGTTTCATAAATAGTGCACTATTGTAGTACTTAATTACATGTCATTAATCATAGATGAACTAAATTCTTGCTAGTTATTTTTAGAATATCAATAATTAATTGGTATTAGATAATAGAAACCATTTGATTAAGTATGATTCAAATTTTGTAAACATATATTAACTTGCAAATGAGTTGATAGTTGAAGTTATATTTGATGTGATGATAGTAATATTTTGGTTGTATTAATTGTGCATAACTATATTTAGTGTAAGTATTTTTCCAAAAATGTTAGTAAGTAGAAATATAGGATAGGATTTAAAATCTTTAATACGACAATATACATATATTTAAAGCTCTATTAAATGAACTTTAAGCTTTTTGGATTGAATATGCAGGTCTTACATGTTATAGAATTTTGCACTATTTTATTGAATGATAAATACACATGAAATAAAATAGTTCTTATGAAATATAGATCATCTAGACACAATTTAAATATCATGTAATTAACATAGAAGTAAATTTAATTTTATGATTATTTTGTTGAAGAAAAAATGAGTCAATTTAAGTTCTCATTTATATGAAAACATGCCTTCTTACAATAATTCTCGTGAATATAATGCATGTTTAATAATATACCAATATTTACAAAAAGCCACTTATAGAAAAATTCAATTATTAACAACACATATAATTAGTATTTATAAATGATCTATTACACCTCGATTGTGTATTTACTATTTACTATTACTATGTAGGGTAAATATGAATGCGATTTGAATTATGAATGAGAATAAATTGTGCTTGCACTTTGTTATCAATGAATTATGAATGAATTCTATTTAATTTAATGGTATTTGATGAAATGCATATATGTGAAATGGATGGTTATTGAATTGGATATTCTAACTATGAAAAAATATTGTGTAATGCATATTTTTTTGAACAACCGACTACCGTGGGAATGCATTAGTTGGATGCAGGTATATGTTCAATCCTCTAGGTGGAGGGGAACTATCACTCAAGAGAATATATTGGTTCAGTAACTAGTAATGTAACCTATCCGAGCTTACACACACTCATAGTAGAATGGTTGAGTCAAGTTATTATGTTAGGAATTGGTAAGTCATCCTTAGTATGTGTGTCTGGATAAGTAAGGGTCTTGATTAATGTGGAGTGTATTCTTGGATGATGTTTATATGTTAGGGCTTGAGAGTTCTTTCTTATATTACTATGCTTGTATTAATGAGGTGAACACATGTGGGATGTATGTATATGTATACATATGAATGTCGATGATGGACCATATGCATGAAAACGTACATGAGAGTACACAGGTAGACATGCCTATGCATGCTTATGAATGGGTTGCTTATGAGCATGGAGCTATCGAATGGAAAATACAACATGAATGTGTATATGTATTAATACAACACATGTCTATTCTCTATCAACATGATGGTAATTGTGTATGTGCTTGATTGTGCAAGTGAATGTGTATATATATGAGATATATACATATATCCATATGTATACATGTATCGATACATACACATGATGAAAAAATGGAAATGTCCATACATATGTATCAGTATATGTATACATACGTATACATGTACACAGATGAATATATATATAGTTGATATGGTATTATTATTATATGAATGTTAACTTGTTCGTATTCATTTATATACCAAATGTATACATACTTGATTGAAATGGTGTATACATATACTAGTATATGGGTAAGTGCATGGATCTGTGACAGAATTTTGGCTCTTAAGATGCCACTTTTTTTTTTTGAAATCAACAAAATCTGATTTACACAAGAAAATGAAGATAGTTACGCTCAAAATTTCAAGATGCAGCAAGAACAAGAGTTGAAGTGCTCTAAGTCTAGTTTCTAAGCTACTAATTATTTTTTAAATTAATAAAGATTAAGGGTCTCAAAAAGTGGGGGCCCAAAATAGGTCCTATTTCTATAAAAAAAATAGCATAGCGCCTGAGGGCTCCCCCCTTTTTGATTAACTTTTGTTTTAGAATTTCAAAAATCCAAATGATGAGAAATTAGCTAACACCATTTAGTTTATCCTCGTTCTTTCATATATTTGTTTAATGAATACATAATATTTTATGAATTTTGAAAGTGGACACATGTTGAAAAGCTAAAATTTGAGCGTGCTCCCCCCTAATTTTTTTGAAAACTAATCAAAAATTGAATTTTTTTCATCATTTGTACAATGGAGTCCAGTTTAAAAAAATGTAATTTATTTCACATTTGATGAACGAGTAAAAATCTATCCTAAAACTAGCACATGTTGGCTTTTGACCAAAAATAGAGGCATAATTTACAATAGAAGTTATGAATCGAAACCTTAACTGAATCAAAATGAAAAAGGAAATATATTTAGATAGCTAAGAGAGAGGTTAATTCCATCATAGTTTTTTTATAAACTTGCATTGAAAGACATGCAAATGTGATGGTGATCACAGATGAAAATATGAGGAAATTTGGCAAATCTTGTCAATTCACTCATCCAAAGCAGGTCATTTGGTGGGGCCAAATTTGGTGCTCACAAAATGACACATCACATTTGGTGAGTGTAAAATTTGGTGCACACCAAATGTGTTGTGTCATTTGGTGAGCACCAAATTTGGCACTCGTTAAATGATCTGCTTTAAACAAAATCTAACTTTCCCCTCTCTTTGGTTGACCACTTTGATAATGCTAAGAGTGCATAGTTTATGATCGTAAATGGATAGATGAGGTTTTAACTTTCATACGCTCTCTACCTCCTTACCCTAACTAGATAACTCTCTATCCCTCTAAAGTCTCTCTCTCTTAGGTCTCACTCCCTCCCATGCTACCAAGACTACTCTCTCTCACTCCAATCCCCTCTCTCAGGTCTGGTTCCCTCCCACTCTACCTAGATAAATATATCTCACTCCAACCCCCTTTCTCACACTCCCTCTCTCTCCCCCTTTGGTATTTTTGTCTCTCTCACTCCATCTCCCTCTCTTAGGTCTTTATCTTTATCTCTCTATATCTCTGTCAAGTATCTCCCTCACACCCCCTCTCCCTCTCTCAGGTCTCTCACTCACTCCCTCCATCTCTCTCCCTCCCTCTCTCTCTCTCTCTCTCTCTCTCTCTCTCTCTCTCTCTCTCTCTCTCTCTCCCACTCTCTCTCTCACTCCCTCTATCTCTCTCCCACTTGTTGGTGGTTTTTAAAGAACCAAGAAGATCTCACCAAGCATCTATGAATTCTCCAAATATATTCTTGAATACTTAGGAAATGATTGTCCAACGAATGAGATGAAACTAAGATGCTTCCCTCTTGCACTTCGGGCTCTACAAAACTCGGGAGGGTGATCCCACAATATGTACCATAATTCCTTGCTACGTAATTATACCACACATTGTATAATAACAGATACATTCTCACCTAAATGGTAAATAGAAGAAACCTTTCAAGAAAATGGAAATTCCTTTGAAAGATTAAACACCTAATGCTGAGAATTCACACAACACTAACCTCAACAAAGGTAGATCAATTAAAAGTCGATTTATAAAGTTTATTCTCAAATTAAAGAACCAGAACCATAGGAAATGCATTTAACACCTTTAGATTAGTTCCTTATCTTAGGGTAGGGAGTCAAAACACAATAAACTGAACTACAAGGTGATTTTAAATTCCAAACACTCAAGATCTTCATGAAATTGCATTACAATTCACTTATCAATTACTCAAAATCCATGACTACTTATAAGATCCACTAAACATCCATATGAATTCATGCTTTAACTAAGGTATTTTTAATTGGTTCATTAAACCAGAGCCATAATTAAAACATAAATCAATGTAAGATAACAATGAATATTAATGAAAGAATATTTGATCAAATTTTCATCAATAACTCATATAGAATGTTAAAACTAGAGAGACAATAGACTCAAAAAATTTGCATTGTCATTCAGACATGCTTGGAAGCCATATAATTTATTAAATCTACTTGCTCGACTCAAACCCAAGATATAGACTCAAGATATATTTTCTCTGTGTTCTCAATTTGCATTCTCAGATCTAGAATTCAAAAAGAGACCCACACAAATGGCCTTGAATTCCATTTTATAGAAATAAGGGAGAAAAAAAAGCTTCGTGCAAAGATGTACTCATGTCACATTTTCATTTTACAAACTCTACTGGTTATTCCTTGAGGAAAAGTTACAACAAACTAAAAGAATATTCATCATTGAAACAAAAGTTTCCTTTCAGTCAGCGAAGAATCCTGTTCCTTCCAAAAGGTATTTTTTTTTGTTATGAGTAGCCTTTAAATTGTTGCAACATCTTTATTCCTTTTAGAAAAGTGACAAAAAGTGTGTAGAAGGAGGGAAAAATTTGGATCAAAATCTAGATCAACATCCAAGTCACCAGTCAAAGGCATCAATACTCAAAACTTGCCCATCATATTTGAAATTGAGAGAAATATATATTTTATACATTGAATCTTCTAAGGACAAACCTGTATTATACTCGACAAAGCATATGTTTCTCCATCCTTGTGCTTACAAATCCAATTAATCAATGAAAATCCTTTTCCATGACTCATATTGTGCATCAGATGGCCAATTGAAATCAATGGTTTCATCCATCTTCTTCCTATATGGAAAGTAATATGTCATCACTAAATTGGCTTCTTTGTCAAAATATTCTAGAAATCTCATGATGAAAGATAGTTTCTCAAGAGTATTCTTCAACATATCAATGTCAACATTTTCACAAATGAGAACTTCTTGAGAAACAATAGTCATATCCACCTAGTCCTTCCATGTTTGTAGAGGCTTGACCTAATGTAGAACCCCTCCATTTTGCTCTTTTGATCAAACAGTGTTCTTCTTCGTTATGTTTTATTTTCTGTCAAGTACTTTGACTATGGTACTCGGTTACTATTTGATCACTAACTGTAATGTGATGCAAATGTTATATTTTGATGTGATGGTATTTTATTATGATGTTATCATTATGGCATCCTTTAGATTAGCATAGATGATATTTGAATTAATGATGTTTTATGCTTTAGATTAGATGATTGATGTTAGATTCATTAGTTTTACAGCACTGTATTGGTGAAGGGGATGGAATTGCACCACTCACTTGAGAGCGCCCTGCGATTCCACAATTTCCTCTTTACGGTGTGTTTGATATGATGCATATATACATGTTTGATATACTCTTTGTTCGCAGGTTTACAGGTACAGGACATCGACTCCACTTGGATCCGCAGGTTTGAGCGTGTCCATTGTCCAACGGTATTTGATTGGGAGATAGTAGCTAGGTTTTCCATGTCAAGTCATCACCCTAGTCATAGTGTGTCATTCGTGTTAAGTCGAGTTCGGTTGTTTTAATGTTTTCAATTCACTTTGATATTGTTTAATTGAAAGCTAAAAAGGTAATTAAATGGCTTTATGTATTTAAGTCGTTGATTAAATTAATCTGGTTATAATGTTAGAAATGTTATTTAATTTATTAATTAATTTAATTTAATTAATAAAATAATTTAATCTTGGATTAGATTTATTTTATTAATTAATTAAATTAATTGTGTTGAATTGAATTAAGTTATTCATTTTGGGAATTAATAGATATTTTGTTTGAAATTGGAAAATTGAAAAAAATGTTTTAATTTGCAATTTTTTTTTGAAAAATTTGAATGCAAAAGGAAATGAAGATATTTTCTCTTTTGTTTTGAAAAAAATATGAGGGTGGTTGAATAGATATTTCATTTTTCTATTATTTTAAAAAATTTCATAGAGTTTTCAAGAGGCATAAAAAATTGGAAAAAAAAAGAAGGAAAAGGAGGAAGATTGCTGTTTTGTGGGTTTTGGTTTGGAATTGTGAAGGAACTCTGTTGATTTGCTTGGAGGAAATGGAATCTCTGAAGGAATCTTTGCACCATTTGGTAGCCTCTCAAACTTTTGGAACTAGGTTCACTTATTTAGTTTATTTTGATTTTGAAAAAAAAAAAAATCAAAGCTTGATATGCTGTTTGCAAAACCATGTTTTGGAAAAACAAAGAAAATAATTTGTAATGAAAAACCCATGTTGAATCTTTATCAAATTTGTAAATATCTATTTCATTTGGTTGTTCTTCATGAAAAATTACATACCTGGCTATAAATGATCATTTTAAGAATTATTTGCTCAATTAGTTTTGCAAATTTCTTATGTGGATATTGAAATATATATAGGGATATATATACATATATACAAATATATTTATATATATTATATATATATGTTTGGATTAGGGCTTATGCTGTTTAAAAATTAAAAAAATAAATAAATGAAACCTTGATAAAAAAAAATTTGGATTTTTGAAAATCCGCAGTCCACGTTTTGTTAAAATTTTTTGAAGGGTTTGTGGGGGGGTCGCTGGGGGCTCACCCCACCACGCCCCCATGAGAGGCGTGTGGGGGAGCCGCGCCTAGCACGACCCCCACACTGGCCGTGCCCACAAAGTGGGGTTAGGCTATGTGGATACACAACCGCCCCATGTAAATGGGGTCGGCTGTGTATTCACACAGTCACCCCAATGTGTTGGCGCGCGCCCCAACAAAAAACACATTTCACTTTTTCATTTCGGTATTTAAAAATAAATAAATAAAATATTTTATATTATATTAATATAATATTAAAATATATATATATATAATATTTTATGTTATATTAATATAATATTAAAATATTAATATATATTGTATAATTAAATATATATAATATATATTATATATGTGTGTGTGTGTGTGTGTGTGTGTGTGTGTGTGTGTGTACCATGAGGATATATATGTGATGTATATATATATAGTTGAGTTGATTAATTTTAATCTATATATATATATTAAAAGGTGGATTTAAATAATGGCATGTTTAATAGTTATTTTAAATGATGATTTAAATATATATAAATATTTAAATGATGATTTAATTATTTAAATATATATATTGAGTTGTCGATTTAAATAATGGTTTGGTTTTAAATGTAATTGAGAAAATTCTAAATCATTATGCAATAGTCGAATTAATGGATTTATTTTAAAAATAATATACTTGAAAGAATAACTATTGGATTTAAAAGTAATATGTTTTAATAGAGAGATTAGTTGATTTTTAAAATGATTTGTTTTGTAAGGAGAAATAGTTATTTTAAAATGATATGTTTTGAATTGAAGAAGTAACTGCTTTATTTTATTATTATTTACAAGCAATTAAGGACTAGATATTTGGTTTAAATTTCATCCTTGGTCTGAAAGAGATATTGTTAAATTAGTCTAATTGAGACAATAAACTATTGAATTTTATTAAAGGTAGTGGATTTACGTTGTTTGTAAAAGTAATCATGGATTTTAATTGTTTATTAAAATTAGTTTTCCCTTCTTAGTAATTAGAAAGGAAATGAATTATTTTATTAGGGCAATTATTTTCTTTACTGTGAAATGAATTTTAAAGGGAAATGGATTTAGTATATCCAGAATTAGTTATTTCCTCGCAATTGCTTTCGTGATTATTTCCTCTATGTTTTATTTGGGGAAATGGGTTAAGTGAAAATTAGTAATATGTAAGTCTTCTAGAGGATCCTAGAGGATGGGGTCTTTATTAGTCGGGGTTGTCGATTTGTTATGTCAGCCTATTTTGAATCCCTTGGGTAGTGCATGGTGTTTAGTCAGTGTTTTACTTGGTTTCCATGAACGGGGATGTTTTGTACCTCCTTTGGAAGGAGTGGATTATGTGAATTGTTGCCTCCAATGTTGAAGTGAGTTTCAGTATATGTTTTCTCCTAGAGTTGGAGTGGTTGTAATATCTATTTTTGTATGCACTTGGGTTCCCTTGGTAATTGGTTTGAATGTGTGTTGTCAAATAGAAGAGTGGCTTCCTTTAGGGGCCAGAGCCTATAAGAGTTAAGACTGGGTAACCTTCAAAGGTAGTTTAATCAAGTGATAACTAAAATAATGTACTTAGAAGATTAGGTAGTATTTCACATTAATCAAGATAAGTTCTAGCCTCACTCATAGTCACAAGTGCTTGCTTAGGCTTGGGGTGAGTGGGAAGGCCTGGAATGACAAGGTAATCTATCTTGTCTTTGTGAGAGGTATTTGATTCCGCTTTAGTAAGTATGAGGACCGGGGCCTATGAAGATCCGTAGTGGGTAACTCATGACGAGCTGTGTGATGGCACTCTGTCTAGGACAATAGATGGTATTTGGGTTTATGTGTATGGTTCTCTTAACTTTCTTGGTTTGTTTTAAATCTGGAAGCAATGTAACCCATGCCAATATTGTAATGGTGTACTTGTGGTTGTATGGTTCATATGTTTGGTTGTGTCAGTATGAGTCAGCCTATGTCTAGAGGTAGATGATCTTGTCTTGAAATCCTTGTTACTATCTCCTAGCACGGGGGGTGGGCCTTTGGGTACCACTTGGTTGGGTGGAACGTGAACCTTACTCCGTTGAGTTTTCTTCTTGTTCATGTTGACGAGATTTCCAGTGGGAGAGCTTGTGGGATCTAGTTACATTTAATGCTTATATTCATTTCAGTTGAATCTTGTAATTTATTACCCCTCATTTGTATTCAAGGTGGAAGGTTGTAATTTGTAATCACGCTTATTGGATTTACCTCATTCGGGGAATGAGAGATGTAACCTATCTATAGAGTTAATGTGATGTGAATTCTTGTTGTAATCTTACTTGTTAAGTAATGTAAACTAAAGCTTGTTATATTATATTCTATGTGTTGGTATCTTTAATGCTTTGTATGTATGTGATTTTAATTATATGATTAGTAATTTAATTAAAAGCTTTATAAGAGTTTATGTATGTGTTTTGGTATTATATGTAATCTTGTCGTGTACCTTGGAGGTTGTTGTAGTAGAGTTGTGCATTTTACTTGTTAATAATGCACTTTTAAAAAATAAAATTGTACGCTTCTGTGTTGTGTTGTAACTTCCTTTAGGGTTATGTGGTGGGGCTTTAAACCTAATCATATGTAGGAGGAGGAGATTAAGGATTCACCATTGTGGAAGTAGGTGCAACATAGCCTGAGCTATATGGACCTCGAGTCCTTAGTGTTTTGGTTTGTTTCTTGAGTAATGTTAGCTCTATTTCCAACTCAACTACCATCTATTGACTCTTATTATGCTCATTAATGAGTTCATTATACTTAATCATATAATTGTCACTATCAGTAGTGACACTCTCCACTATTTCTTTAGTAAATTTATCAAAATTAATTGCAATATCTGTAGCTTCAAATGCTAGTGTCAGAGACTCTTTTGATGATCAATTGTCCCTTGAAGTCAACTGATTCTACAACTTTTGGATTTATAGACCCTAGAGATAGTTACCAAAAGGTTTAAGAATCCTATTCCTCATTGAAAGAAGATGCTTTAAGTGCCAATTTAGCCTCTTCTTCAATTTGAAATAATGGCCTTTCAGATCTCGTTATGGTATCTAGCACAACAACATTAGCAATATCTCATTCAGGCAATAATAACACACCACTTTTCTGTTGGAAAAAGACACTGCAAATGCCATCTGGTGTTGTCATTGATGGAAAACCTAGTCAGTGATTCGATTGAAACTTCAATAGTCACTTGTACCAGAAGTCAAATTGAAGTTTTGTGATTAACTATGAAGCTAGAACAGAGCATCTGATAGAGTTGTGTTTTTTGATTCATATGAAACTCTTTGTTATCATTTTGAGTTATGGATCCAAGGGAATGTTTTTTGATGTATGATATATGCTAACATTGAATCATAGAGCCTCATATTGATTCGTGTGCAAGTTAGAAGATCCAGTTGATTAATTTTATGTTTAATAGTGCAAGAAGGGCGACTAAGTGAATATAGCATGTTGTGGATCTTCATAGGCAAATTTTTTGAAGTTTTTTGTGCTCGAACATGTTATTTTGGGTCCTCACTATGTTGTGGATGAATTTGGTTGGTGTGCATTGAAAATTATCTATGGATTGAGCCGACAGTTTGTAAATATTCTGTCTTATTGAAGATGACATGTGATTGATTAAATCTTTAGATGCTGATATATATAAGCAAACATTTATATCATTTGGATATGTGTATGAAGTGAGTTGATGTGTGTTGTGAAATTTAGAAATATTTTAGAGCGATTATGCATAGTTTCAATTGTGCATAAGAGGATTGGTGATGCAAATTAAAGCATACAAAGCAGAAGAGCAGAATCAAACAAAAGGTCAAGAATGTGATTGATGTGCTTAACCGGAACTATAATTAGGCATTAGTAGATGCTATTCTCTCAGTTCAAATATTCATATGGATTTAATCTAATTTTTTGTAAGACAACGAGCCTTCATTTTGTATCTAAGCAGTGAGCTCTAGGCTATGCACTTGAATGCATGTGAATTCTCATTTGTAAACACCTATATATCTGAGTATACTCAATTGTGGATTGGCCTTCCACCGTGGTTTTTCCCCTATTAGGGTTTCCACATAAAAATCCTCGTGTTATGGTTTTATGGTTGATTGCTTTGTGTTCTTGCATCCATCTTTTAAGTTCAATCCTGTAAGTGGTTCAAAGATCAGACTAATAAAGTTAAATTTTATAAAACACTGATTCACCCCCTCTCTCAGTGTTCCTTGATTCCAACAATTGGTATCAGAGTCTAGTTCCTCGGAAGAAGTTTAAAAGCTTGGGGAAGATCCAAGAAAATGATCCAATGGATTCAAGCAGTCTTCAACAAAAACTTTTGGTGACACTAGATGATCTTGATTAGTCCAAATCTGAAGTCAAGGAATTGTAGGCAAGCCTCTTGAATGTAGAGAAATTCATTCAATCATTGAAAGATAAAATCAATAATTCAAGAGAAAATAGAAAGGAACTCTATGATTAGATCAAGCAAAAAGACAGTAAAAACATGGAAGATGAACACCTGAGTCAAACCTTGAAGGAAAAGACAAAAGAATGTGAAAATGTCACCAGAGAAAATGTTGTTCTGAAGCATGAGATGGAATCTATTATGATGAGGATGACCAAGGAGATTGAAGACAAAAGGAAGAATGAAGAGAATCTTGCTCAGTCCCTGAAAGAGAAATTTGAAGAATGAAGCCGAATCAATGATGGATTCATTCAGTTGGTCCTAGAATTGCAACAATCTAGAGACAATGAAGAAGATATTGAAAGACAAATTGTTACCCTCAAAGATGAACTTGCTATTGCAAATGAATACAAGGATAAGTTCAAGATGAGCTCAGCTAAGCTTGATGAATTGATTAAAAGTCAGAGGACTGAAAGTGATAGGCGAGGTCTTGGATATGAGGAAGGAGAAAGCTCTAGATCTAGAAAAAAGAGATTTAGGCAAGGAAATTAGATGAACAAATTTGGAAGGTATCTAGTAAGACAACCTAATGCTCAAAGGTTCAATGGTTACTGTTTTGTTTGCAATAAATTTGGTCATATGGATACTCAATGCAGAAGCATAATCAATCCAAGTGGTCCATCATTCTCTGGTCAGTGTTTCAATTGCAATAAGTATGGTCATAAGTTAGTTGAATGCAAAAATATGTCAAACAACTTTCTCAATAGAGATGCCAGATGTTATGCGTGCAATAGATTTGGCCACATTTCTAACCAATGTGGATCAAGAGAAAATCAATGGAACAACTAGTTTGGAAAAAGAAATGTGATATGCTATAACTGTAACAAATCCGTTCACATTGCTATATTTTGCAGAAGTAGAAAGGGTCCAAAAAATCAAAAGAAAAACATGCAGAAGGATGAAAAGGGAAAAGGGAAAGTTACTGTAGATGAGACTAGGAATCAAATGAAGAATAAATGGGTGAAGAAGAGTCCCTATGTTGCAGGAAATGAGCCAACACCAGAATCTGGTTCTTGTAATTCATCCAGGAATTAGTGCAAGGTCTCTGGCCTAGGGGGAGTTCTCAAGAAAATATTTTAACCCCCTTGTCGGTAGTTGATTCCAGAATTTGGCAGATAACATTGATTACATTAATGATGTGCAAATATTTTGGGATCTCTTATGGAGGAGATTTGTGCAAAATTGAAGGTCCACTGAAGAATTTTCTTTCAAAGTTTGTGAAAACAGGGTATCCAGATGACCTAGTGCAAAATAATTTATTGCGTATAAAAATTTAGGTGTGCGAATGATAAAAAGACATTTCTATCTCTCATTTATCACCTTGCACTTTGAAGAAGAATTTTGGAGAGATTTGAAGTGAACTTTGGCAAAGATTCAAGTCTGAAAGAAATTTAGCGATCAAACCCTAATTCGACGAAAAGGTATTTATCTGTGAACTCATGAACTTGAAAATTCTGGAAATGGCTGCTCCATTAGTTGTCAACATTAAGGATAGGCCCCATTCGAAATTAAAATGGCACCCATTCAAATCCATTGAGACAAAAAAATTAGGTGCATTTTCTTCCATTCTGTATGGTATTTTGCATATTGAAGATATTAGGGCATACATTCATGCAAATGTTGAAGAATTAGGAAGCTCCCAGTTGTTGAATTTGTACAACAATCACATTGTGAGAGAAGATTTCTATGTAAAATCTGAATTCAAGACTCTGGAGGAGAAGAAGCTCACTCAAATTGTGAAGTTTCTCGTGTTTAAAGAAAATGGATGGGTTCAGTATATATTGAGTCAAGTGCATGACGAGTTTATATGGCTAAGTCAGCTTTTCAAGATTACAAAGGAAGCTATAAGGATTGTTACTAGTTTGAATTCATCCAGTGGGTTGCCAACACTAAAATCTGTGAAGAACCAAATAGTCACAGATGCAACCGGTTCCAATTTTGACAGAAGACCCATGAAAGTTAATGATATCATCGAAGTGGATGTCAAATTTTCCTCTATGGTTATTGGTTACAAAATCTATCACTCCAACCAAAATAATTCTATATCTGGTACTGCAATTTATGTAACATATCGGATGGTAAAAGAAAATGCAGAGTATGATCTATGTGAATTACTCATAAGACATCTAATTGAAAATCTTGGAAAAATCAAGAAGGATAAGAAGCACATTTTTAAGTATGGAAATTTGCTTTTGTGTCTATTCTTCTAATTCATGAATGAAGTTTTGAGAGTTGGAAAAGTGCATTGGAAAGGTAATAGACCTATAGCTGTTCAAATTAGGGATATTTTATATAGAATTGGAGATATCAAAGCTAGAAAATAGCTATTTGGGGTTATTTCAAGAACTTTCAAAGTGTAATGCAAGCTAGGGAAAGAATTCCTAAGTCTATTGTGGAAAAGGACAAGGAAACAATTTGCTTCAGGGTTGATATTGATCAGTGTTTAATGGAAGCTGTAGAACCTAGAACAATGTGGATAATTCCTATGGGTTATGAGGTCGAAGAACACATTTTGGAACTATATGCTGAACACCTATTGAGTAAACCTCAGGATCTGATAGAAGAAAGGTTTGGTACCTTTTTAGAGAAGGATATACAAGTGCATAACCAACTGAGAAAGCCTATGATAGTCAAGGGAGTGAGAAGGGAAGTTGAAGCTTTTGCAAAAACCCTTGATATATCTGTTGAATTTGTGAGGGAAGCAAGGAGGAAAAGAGAAGAAGCTGAAAAAGGAGAACTAGTTAAAGCTAAGTTAGCTAGTCCGAAAACATCCTCTACCTGATCTAGATCTAAAAGGAGCTATGCTCTCTCATCCGGTCCTATAAATAAGTCAATCCCTGTCAAAGCTCAAGTCAAGACATCCAGGAGAGAAGGAAAGAGGAAGAAGTATAAAAGAACAAGAGTCTATGTTGATGTTTTAGAGGATGAAGAAACTAAATCTGATGACGAAATTAGAGAAATTAAGAAAAAGGGTTCTAAAACATCACAACTCTCTAAGGACAAGCCCTCCGATGAAGAGAAAGCAAAGAAAAGATGAAAACTGACAAATCAGGTATGTCTGTAGAAGAAGTAGAAAAAACCTTGATTAAGGATGGTAATCTTAGGCCTCTGTGTGAATAGTTTGACACCTTTGATAGTGTCAGTCAAAGAATTCTTGAGGAAGCCACAATAAAGTATTTGAATAATTTCAATATGATTCTCATTGAAATAATGTCTGGGTTACCTAAAGGATTATATGAAGTCCTAGAAATGAGGAGAGTGAATGCAAGAACTAAAGAAGAGCAAATGAGAGAATGCATACTTGCTGATCTGTGTCCGATGATGTCAATGGATGAAATGAAGAAGATCCTAAGTGATGCAAAAAGGGATTTTAAGAGAAAAATAAGGGTGAACAAGCTAATTATTGGACAAACTGAAGAAGTTGCAAAAGACACAGAAAATCCCGAAGGCAGTGATATTGAAAAACATATATAATGTTGTTTCTGAAGAAGCTCATAGTGAAGATACTCCATCTGGTCCAATAAATGAAGAAGGAAAAGAAGATGCATTTGATGATAGTCTGAATCCTCTTGAAATGAAAGATGCTGAAATTCCTATGGAGAGTGAAGCTCCTAAATTTGTGTCAGTTGATGAAATTGAGATTCTTGAAGTTAAGGAAGAATAAGTGACTGAAGAAAAGAAGGCTGAAGCGAAGGAGATTCCTGTGGAAGCAAGAGACAATGCTAAGGTAGTAAAGGAGTTTTTGGAAGAACAAAACGAGTTTGATTTTGAACTAGTTAAAGGTCCTATAAACTTGGCCACTCTATCTCCTATTGAGAAACTGAAGGCAGCACCATTTGCTCAGGCCAAGGCAAGGGAGGAGATTCTGAAATTTCACATTGAAGACAACGAGCTATTAAATCTTGCATCCAGTATTATGGAAAAGATCATGCGTACATATGTCAAGGATTCATTCAATTCTCCATCTGGCCGGCTGAAGAAACTTGTCAATTCTGTAAGTTCTCACTTTGAGTCTCTTGAAAATTTAGCTATGGAGGAATTTGATGCAAACATGTTCGGTAGATTGAAGGGAATGGTTGCTAATGATAAATCTTTGTTAGCTACTTGTGTAAAGAATATTTAGGGTTATTTGTCTGAAGGTGGAAACATTTATAAGTCATTCTTATCATTGTCTAAGTTCACTGAGGACATCGAAAAAAAATGAAGGAATATGAGAAATAGTTAGTAGATATTTCTGAAGCATTTGATCCTCTAACAGTTTTTGTGAGAAAGAATGAAGGTCAAGTCATATCCCTGCTTTAAAAAAGAAAAAGCTTGAAGCATGAAGAAGGCAATTTTTTTGAAAGAGTATGCGAGCTTAGAGAACTAATTGGTCCTAAGATTGAGACAATTCTTAGTGCATTGAAGGAAGCACATGATGCTATGGTTGTCAGCGATCTGACAAAACTTGAGTTATCAGAGATACAATCTTACTTATTCTATGGTCACATGACTATTTTGTAAAGTCTCAAAAAGAGTTGGGACACAAGTTTGAGCTTGTTGAAGAGTAATTTTGCAGACATATTCAAGTTTATGTAAGTTGTAAAAGTATGGTTGTACATATGTAGTTTGTTCATAGCAATTTTGTTTGATTTTTGGTATGCGGATTCTCATCTTTTCTATTGATTTCAAAGGGGGAGAGTGGGACAGTGAAAAATATCATATTCATCTCAGGGGGAGTTGTGTTGTGTTTTGAATTTTTGAAGGTTGACAGTGTATTCATGTTGGTACTGATCTGACACTTAGTCATTAGTGTTTCCATCAATGCTAAAGGGGGATATTGTTGGCAAAAGACACTGTAAATTTCATTTGGTGTTGTCATTGATGGAAACCCTATTTAGTGATTCGATTCACACTTTAGTAGTCGCTTGTATTGGAAGTCAAATTGAAGTTTTGTGATTAACTACCAAGCTAGAACAAAGCATCCGACAAAGTTGTATTTTTTGATTCATATACAACTCTTTGTTATCATTTTGAGTTGTGGATCTCAGGGAAGGTTTTTCAATGTATGATCTATGCTATCCGTGAATCATAGAGCCTCATATTGATTAGTGTGCAAGTTAGAAGATACAGTTGATTAATTTTTTGTTTAACAGTGCAAGAAGGCTAACTAAGTGAATATAACATGTTGTGGATCTTCATGGGAAAATTGTTTGAAGTGTTTTGTGATTGGAAATGTTGTTTTGGGTCCTCACTATGTTGTGGATGACTTTGGTTGGTGCGCATTAAAAATTATCTATGGATTGAGCCGATGGTTTGTAAATATTTTATGCCTTATTGAAGCCAACATGTGGTTGATTAAATATTTAGATGCAAATATATATAAGAGATCATTTATATCATTTGGATACGTGTACGAAGTGAGTTGATGTGTGTTGCAAAAGTCAAAAATATTGTAGAGTGATTATGCATAGTTTCACTTGTGCATAAGAGGATTCATGATGCGAATTAAAGTAGAAGAGAAAAATCAGACAAAAGGTCAAGAATGTGATTGATGTGCTTAACCAAAACTATAATTAGGCATTAGTAGATGCTATTCTCTCAGTTCAAATATTTAGATGGATTTAATCTAATTCTTTTGTAAGACAATGAGTCTTCATTTTGTATCTGAGCAGTGAGCTCTAGGTAGTGCACCTAAATGCATGTGCATTCCCATTTGTAAACACTTATATCTAAGTATACTCAACTGTGGATTTCCCTTCCACCGTGGATTTTCCCCTAATACGGTTTCCAGATAAAAATCCTTGTGTTATGGTGTTATGGTTTATTGCCTTGTGTTCTTGCATCCTTCTTTTAACTTCAATGTTGTAAGTGGTTTAAAGATCAAACTAGTAAAGATAAATTTTGTAGAACACTGATTCACCCCCCCTCTTAGTGTTCCTTGATTCTAACATTTTCTACACAAGTGCTCTGCCTTCTTCTATTGTGATACTTTGAAATTCCTTTTCCATAGCCTTCCTTACATTTTCTTGCACAAATTCCACTGGAAGTTTAGGGTGCAAGCTCCTTTCTTTAGATAGATTCTTTACATACTCTGAAGCCTTTGCTCTCCACACAAAATCCTTGAATGCATTAGTTTCAATAAAAGAATCATCTTCAATGAATTCCTTGCAAGCTTCTTGCCTCAAGTCATCTGCATTACTTAATCTACCTATGTCATCCTTCCCCAACCTATTTCTTTCTTCTCCAAAGCTTGATGCAACCTCTCTTAGGGTAGAAGGCATTCCTTGTTGCATCTCCTTAGGGGTTACCAAAATGTCATATTCATCTGTTTTGGGGTAATAAACCATCCTGCTTATCTCAACCCCTTTCTTCTTAGCTGGTGACTACTATGATGGAGAAGGACCTCTTGGGGGTGAGTCAAGATCAATTATAGAAGGTACAGTTTTCCTTGGAGGAGATGGTGCTGACCTCACAAGAGAATTTTCCCTTGACCCCTTTGATGTAGCAGGGGTTGGAAGTGTCTGCTACTATTTTTACTACTTCCTTCTTCCTAGAATATATCCGGATTTTCTTAGGTGGCAGGTAGGTGGGTCTTTCTTCAAATACCATCATAGGATCTTCTTCAACTATCATAGGTTTCCCTTTATTAGTTATCACATGTTCTTCCCTCAAAACCCCCACTATGTTCTCAAAATTGTCAAGAACATACATAATTTTTTTCAATTCACCCTTAATGTTGGGCATGGGGTCATAATTAGGATATTCCTTTTTAGCTTTATCCATAATTTTATTTAAAGCAAGATATTTTCCCTTCCTCTCCTCTTGTTCTTGGAAATAAAAAATATTCTTGATGAAATCTTTAGGATAATAAAAGTTATGCACAAAAGAGCCACTTCTATTCTATTCCTTTAAGGAAACAATAAAATCCTCAGGATCATGGTTCCTTGGGCACATAGTTCTCAAGTTGTATTGTGTAAGAGGATGTTCCAAGTTATTCCATCCTCCCTTTTCCATTACAAAATCTGTGAATGTTGTCCACTCAGGGAAGAATGGACCCTTCTTCTGTTGCTCTGAAAAGTTTTGCATTTGTGATACCCATAGATGTCTCATGATTTCAACAAATCCAATCCTCAATGACACATCTCCTGGAAATACATATGGATTCACACTAGTTCCATAAACTCTAAAGACTATTGTGGTGGGGTATGCAATTATGTCCCCCCAATTGTGGTTCAAATTCAGATTAGGCCTCCTCTCCATGGGCCTCAAAAAGTCATGGATCTCCTTTGGGATCCTTGGTGGATCATGAATCAGGAACCTTCTCAATTTTGAGGAAAAAATATTATGGAATACAACATAATAAAATTTTTGATCATCTTTTTCAAGAATTTGAGTCCAAAATTGGACAAGAAGCTCAATATCATCCTCCATTTTCTTCAATGCCATGTCATTACCAAAATTCTTCTCTCCCTTATACAAAAACATATGCATCAAGAGGGAGCACCACTAGAATCTAACCCAATTATTTCCTTCCTTTAATGTAACCAATCCTTGGTGAGTGTGCTCGGTGAGGTAGGTGGCATAATCATAAGCCACATTGTAAGATGCATATTGCAAATGGGCTGCCATGCACATAAAATTCTTTGGCATGGTGTCGATTGGATCAAAACCAATGATTTGGCATAAAGAGCACACTATTTTCTTGAAGTAATTGGAAGAATACTTCATGGGGAAGGGTTCTAATTCATCTTGACAAATCCTTATTTGCCTCCTATTCTTTCCAAACCCAATGCTTGCACTATGTATGGACAACATTATTGTTCTAAACAAAACCTTGGTATTATCATATTCTTTCCTAAAAGCACCTAGATAAATAGGGATCATGTCCTTATTCCAGTCGTGTAGTTTAAAGATTTTTACAATTTCCTCTCTGGTAAGGTTGAGCATCTCAACCCCATTGAATGCCTTGACCATCCTAGAAATGGGGTCATACCTTGCAGCTATATCCTTCAAAGGTCCACATCCATGTACACATTCAGTACAAAAAACTTCCCCATGTCTAACCTCCAAGGGTTGCAAACATGAACCCTAAGATTCTATTTCTGAACCAATTTTAGAACAATTGCCATCTAGTGAAGGATAACTTAGCATCCTTGGTTCTTGGAAATCTTGCATCAACCAAAAATATTTTTATTCAGTTTTGTTCTTGTTTAGCTCTTGTTCAGTTCAAGTTGGTAGATTCGGTATTTCATCATGTTTGCTCACCAAACCTTGAAGATCTATGTTTTCATTGAGGACATGTTCATTTTACTTTTTCCAAGATGTCATCTCGATTGGATCTTTTTTTGAAAAGTTATCACTTTCGGATTAAGTGAATATTTTTGGAGCTAGCCCTAGAATAATTTCAAATCTAACGGCTAGTTTGATTGATCGTGGATATTTCCCATAGCTTGCAAATCCTTGCAAGGTGTTTAGAATTGTTTTGTGGAGTGTCCTCGACCTTAATTTTAGGTCTACACTTCATCATACGCACCTACCATGGAGAAATTCAAATTTGAGGCAGACCTGTTCATGCACATGTCACATTTCCTTCATGGGAGATTGTTGTGATCTTTGGATGATGTAGATGTTTCTAGATCTACGAATATGATATAAAGCTTGTAATAGACCATTAGGATAGCAGCCAATCAAGATGAAGTAGATTAAGAAGAATATAGAATTTGATCTATAATATTTTTCCTCGCATTAAGGAGCATGTATGTTATATCAGGCCTGTGAGCCGAATCTATAAGCTCAGATGTTGTTGGCTGATTGTAATCAAAATTTTTGTCAATGAGAATGTTTGAATCTGCATTTGCCTCCATATTCTATGTTACTTCTATTGTGTAACTCTAGCCTAACAGTCTGGATAGTTCTCTTTGAGTACCCTCTTACTGTGACTGCACCAGATTGGTATCAAAGTGAGATTCATTCCATGGAAGATCATCAAAGTTTGCAAAGTCCTATTGAAGATTTTTTGTGGGGTGGCAGATTGAGGATCCGACCTACAGATGCAGAGGACTTGTGTAAAGATGGCGGGAAGAAGAAATGGTAGAGGAAATGGAGCGTGTGGAAATGCAAACCTGACTATAATGGAGATGTTGAGGGGAATGACTACTAGATTGGAAGCAATCAAAACGGGCCATAGGAGAGGTCAACCAGTTGAAGATGTGAGTGATGAAGAGGTACAAGAATAGGAAGAAAGGGAAAGAGAAGAGAAAATTGGCCTTGATTAGGGAGAAGAGAGGTTCATAAGAGCCCTAACTAGAGTAAATACTAAACCACATTTCAATCCACCAGATTGCAAAGGTAAGTTGGATTCAGATGAATTTCTTGATTGGATAACAAAGATGGAAAAGTACTTTGATTTTGAAGGTACCACAAAAGACAAGAAGGTGAAATTTTCTTGTACAAAGTTGAAAGGACATGCATCCCTTTGGTGGGAACATTTGTAGACAGATAGGCAAAGAAAAGGAAAATAGAAGATAAGATCATGGGATTGGATGGTGAATAAGTTGAAGACAAAGTTTATGCTTGTAGACTATCAGATCAGTTTGTTCTGAAAATTGCAGAATTTGAAGCAGGAGTCAAGTGTGATAGAGTATACTGAGGATTTCTACAAGTTGAATATAAGATTTGGACATTTAGAAGATGAGATAGAGCAAGTAGCTAGATATATGAATGGTTTGAGGTTGTCTATACAAGATGAGATCAGTTTGATTAAGTTGTTGAGTGTGGAGGAGGCATATCAGTGTGACCTAAAAGCAAGAGAGAAGCTGAATAAAAGACATGAGTAGAGACAAAGAGGAAGATGTGGAAGACTTCAGAGAGGAAGAATTTTTACTAGAGGAGGAAGAGGAACTTTTTCAGATCAGAACAAAGATAAGGAAGTCAGTAAGAGTGATAAGTCATACCATACAAATGATGGAAACTCTTACCGAAGAGGAGGATATGGTGGTCACTGGAATGAGGGTTATAGAAAATGTGATAGAGGATAGGAGAAAAGAATATTCAGAGGAACTTGCTATAAGTGTGGTGGAGAAGGACATAGATAATTTGAATGTAATCATGGAGAAGCAAGCAGAAGGATAGAGAACAATAGAAGAGCAACCTTTGTTGAAGAGGAACATGTTGGATCATCTAACAAAATGGAAGAAGGAGAAGTGTTGGTGAACATAAGAGTATTGTGTCAAAGTGAGATGGAGCAGGAACCATTGCAGAGAAAGAATTTGTTTCGAACCAGATGCAAGGTAGCTGGTAAATGTTGCAAAGTGATTATTGATAGTGGAAGCTCAGAGAACCTAGTTTCTAAAGAAATGGTTACCAAATTGAAGTTGGAAAGGCTGAAAAATCCGAAGCCCTATTTGATAGCATGGATTCAAGATGAGCATAAGATATTGGTAAGTGAACAATGTTTGGTGAAATTAAAGATAGGAAAGTATCATGATGAAGTTTTGTGTGATATCATACCTATGGATGTATGCCATGTTTTGTTGGGAAGGCCTTGGAAGTATGATAGACAGGTTATTCATGATGGAAAGAACATATATACCATTGTTGCAAATGGGATGAAGCATACTTTGTTACCATTGGAGGATGTTCCTAAAGTTGAGGTTTGTATGAATGCTAGAATTTGTTTGGTTTATGGAAGAAGATTTCTTGATGGACTAAGACATGAGAACATGTGCTATGCCTTGGTTCCTAAGAAGGTTGAAGACTTGAAGCATGTAGAAGAACAACCAGAAGAGATAAAGGAATTTTTGGTAGAATATAAATCTATCATTTCAGATAATGTACCTGATAGATTTCCACCTATGAGGAGTATTATTCATTGCATGAATTTGATTCCTGGAGCTAGTTTGCATAATAAAGTAGCACACTGGATGACACCGATAGAGAATGAAGAGTTGAATAGACAAGTGCAAGAATTGTTGAGGAAGGGTTTGATTAGAGAGAGATTAAGTCCTTGTGCAATACTTGTTGTGCTAGCACCTAAGAAGGATGGAGAATGGAGGATGTGTATAGACTCTAGAGCCATAAAAAAGATCACAGTGAAGTATAGATTTCATTTGCCCCGAATGGATGACATTATGGATTGTTTGAGTGGAGCTAAATACTTTACAAAGATAGATTTGAAGAGTGTTTATCATTAGATCAGAATCAAAGAAGTGGATGAATGGAAGACAAAATTCAAGACAAATGAAGGATTTTATGAGTGGTTGGTGATGCCTTTTAGACTAACAAATGCATCGAGTACTTTCATGAGGTTGATGAATGAGGTATTGAAGAAATTATTGGGTAAGTTTGTGATTGTCTATTTGGATGATATCTTGATTTTCAGTAAGACTAGAGAAGAATATTTGTTGCATATAAGACAAGTTTTGCAGAGGTTGAGAGAAGACCAGTTGCTGATAAACATCAAGAAGTGTAGTTTCATGAAGGAAGAATTGGTATATCTAGGATTTGTGATATAATTGGATGGATTGAAGATGGATCCTGAGAGGGTAAGAGCAATTTTTGAGTGGCCTACACCAGAAAGAATTGGAGAGGTAGGATCATTTCATGGATTGGCTAGTTTCTATCGAAAGTTCATTAGGAATTTCAATTCTATTTGTAGTCCTATGAAAAAAACAATGAGAGGAGATAGGAAGGATTTTAAGTGGACATATGGAGTAGGTAGGAGCTTTGATTTATTGAAACAGAAGGTGACTGAGTAGCCCGTGTTGGATTTACCATAATTTAATAAGGTATTTCAGGTAGAGTATGATGCAAGTGGAAATGCAATTGGAGTAGTATTAAGTCAAGAAGGAAGACCAATAGCTTATTTCAGTGAGAAGTTGAATGATGCAAGGAAAATATTTTTAGTGTATGATTAGGAGTTATATGCCATAGTTCAAGCCTTGAAGAAGTGGAGACATTACTTGTTGTCTAAGGAGTTTGTGTTGTATACAGATCATCAAGCTTTGCAGTATTTGAATAGTCAAGGTAAGTTGAATCAAAGGCACATGAGACGGGTGGAATTCTTGCTAAGTTATAATTTTGTTTTGAAACATAGGAGTGGAAATTCAAATATAGTTGATGATGCTTTGAGTAGGAGAAGGAATTTACTGGCAGAGATAAGAGTGGAAGTATTAGGATTTGATGAATTGAATAACTTGTATGAGGAAAACCCGAATTTTGTAGAATATTAGAGAGCTTGTAGAGGACTAGTCTTGGAAGATAGGAGTCAGTGATTGGATTATTTCATTCAGGAGGATATGTTGTTCAGAGGGAATCAATTGTTTATACCCCAGAGTTCTATGAGGGATAGTTTGGTGAAAGAAAAACATAGTGGAGGATTGGAAAGACACTTTGGAATTGATAAGACAGTAGCATTGGTAAGTGAGAATTACTTTTGGCCATAGATTCATAAGGATGTTAGGAAATTTGTGCAAAGTTGCAGATTTTGTCAAGTTGCAAAAGGGAGTAGTTAGAATTTTGGATTGTATAAGCCTTTGACAATTCCAGAGAAACCTTGGGAGGATATCAACATGGATTTCATACTTGGTTTTCCGAAGACACAAAGAGGTAATGATTATGTATTTGTAGTGGTGGACAGATTTTCTAAAATGGCACATTTGATACCTTGTAAGAAGACAAAAGATGCAATACATGTAGCATACTTGTTTTTCAAGGAAGTGGTCAGATTGCATGGATTCCCTAGGAGTATTGTTTCAGATAGAGATACAAAATTTGTTGGTTACTTTTGGAGGACACTTTGGAAGAAGTTGAAGACAAAATTGAAGTTCAGTTCTACTTTTCACCCATAGACTGATGGACAAACAAAGGTAGTAAATAGGAGTTTGGGAAATTTGCTGAGATGTTTAGTTGGAGGGAAGACTGAAAGTTGGGATTTAGTCCTTGCTCAAGCAGAGTTTACCTAAAATAATTTAGCGAATAGGAGTACTGGAAAATAACCTTTTGAGATTGTTACTAGAGTTCATCTTAGAGGTATATCAGAATTGTGCGACATCAATAAGGATGATAAAAGAAGTGATGAAGCAAAGGAATTTGTAGAACATATGAAGAAAGTGCATACTCAAGTAAAGTAATAGTTGGAAGATATGAACCATAAGTATAAGGAACAAGTAGATGAAAAGAGGAGACATAAGGAGTTCGAGGTTGGAGATGAAGTGATGGTGTATTTGAGGAAGAAAATATTTCCAGTTGGCACATACAGTAAGCTCAAGATGAGGAAGTTTGGACCCTGTAAGATTTTGAAGAAATTTGATTCAGAAAATGCATATGAAGTAGAGTTACTAGATGGCATGGGTATATCATCTACATTCAACATTGTAGATCTACATCAGTACCATGAAGCAAAATTTAGTGAATATCATAAAGAAAAATTGGAAGAATAGCTTCCTAAACAAAAATCAGATGAGATAGAAGAGATTTTGGATGTTAGAGATGGGAGGAAAACTCATGGAAGATAGTACAAAGAATATCTTGTGAAGTGGAAAGGTAGACCAGTGGAGGATTCTTCTTGGATTTCTCAGGCTGAGGTAGACCATATTGGTTTTACTTTAGCCCAAAAAAGTGAGGGACTCACTTTTCAAATAACCCCGGATGTCTGATGCAGGAGCATCCCTGGTTCTTGGCAATCTTGCATCAACCAAAAATATTTTTATTTAGTTTTGTTCTTGTTTAGTTTTTGTTCAGTTCAAGTTGGAAAATTGGATATTCCATCATGTTTGCTCACCAGACCCTATATATCTATGTTTTCATTGAGGACATGTTCATTTTCCTTGTTCCAAGATGTCAGCTCGATTGGATCTTTTTCTAGAAAGTTATCACTTTTGGATTAAGTGACTATTTTTGGAGCTGGACCCAGAATAATTTCAAACCTAACGACTAGTTTGATCGATCGTTGATGTTTCCCATGGCTTGAGGATCCTTGTGAGGTGTTTTGAATTGTTCCATGGAGTGTCCCCAACCTTAATTTTAGGTCCACACTTCATCATATGCACCTACCATGGAGAAATTCAAATTTGAGGCTGACCTGTTCATGCACATGTTACATTTACTTCATCGGAGATTGTAATGATCTTTGGCCGATGCAGATGCTTCTAGATCTGCAGATATGATATAAATCTTGTAATAGATCATTAGGATAGAAACCAACCGAGATGAAGTAGATTAAGAAGAATATAGAATTCGATCTGTAATATTTTCACTCACATTAAGGAGCATGTATGTTATATCAGGTCTATGAGCTGAATCTCTAAGCTTGGACGTTTTCGACTAATTGTAATCAAAATTTTTGTTAATTAGAATATTTGAATTTACATTTACCTCCATATTCTATGTTGCTTTTGTTGTGTAACTCTAGCTACATGGTCCAAGTAGTTCTCTTCGAGGACCCTCTTACCATGACTACACCACTCTCTCTCCTTTTCTTCATCTCTCTCAGGCACTCCCTCTCCCTCCCACCCCCCCTCTCTCTCCCTCTCTCTATCTCTCTTAGGTATCTATAGGAATGGTGACTATGCTGGGGAAGAATTTCACTCTCCATGCATAGATTTTCAAATCATAGAGTCAAATGGTGTAAATAATATGGACAAATTATTCATATTTACAAGAATTTTTCATTTTGGTGGGCTGCAACATAACTCAAAAGGATCTGAAAGTGACTCTGTTGAGGAGTTAGACCCAAAACATGCTGATGTGATAAGACACTTCATTTAATTTATTTCCTCTCAATGGAAGGTGGTGACTCTGACTAAAGAACCTAACAAAGGATATACTCAAGTTCCAGATCCAAGCACTCAAAGGAAAAGCTAAGTGGATGTTGTAGGAAGGCTAGGTGTTTTTGCATCATTCTGTAAATAGATTAAGAGAATTATTTTATTTCAAAATGTAAATGATTCCCAATTAAGTGAAAAGGCACAAATTAAGGGAATGGGTAGGTTAACTTTGCATGTTTCTAAGTGAAGACTGTGTAATTGTATGTAGTTGTAAAGGGAACATGTAAATCTTGATCTTAAGCATCCCTGGTAGTGCATGTAGCAAATCTTGCTAAGTAGAATAAGATGTCTGGTTAGGCCATGTTTTCTGACAGGGATGTAAACAATTGGCCCCCTGGTCACATCAGGGAGGTTTCAATAGTGAAAGGTACAATACCTTGGATTTCTATGGCATTTGTGGATATCCAAATGTTGTACCATACAAGATCAGGGATAAGATACCAATATTTAAAGGTGAGTAGACTGAGTCAACAAATTAACATCTGTAGGACTTTATTGATGTGATGGGAGACTATGAGGTGACCTTTGAAGATGTGGTCATGAAGTTGTTTTTTCAATCTTTGAAAGGAGATGCCTGAAATTGGCTATCTTATTTTCCTATGTCCTCAATACACTCATGGAGAGAATCCAAACTGGTGTTCATGGAACAATTTGGAGAAAGGATTGACCCAATCTTGATCAGGAAAAAAATTATGGATATGGAGAAGGATGAGAATGAGTTGGTCCCTTTATTTAACCTCTGGTTTTGAAAGGTGATAAGGGAAATCCCAACACATATAAGACCAAATGATTCCGAGTGCTTGGTTGTGTATTTGGGAGAATTTGATAAAAGAATGAGTTACTTGTTGAGAGATAAAGAACCCACAACTTTGTAACAAGCATATCACATTGCCATAGACATCGAAAATAATTTGAAATTCTCAATGATGAAGGGGGGTTTTAATATTTGTAGTGAGAGTTTAAACATTCCCCATAATGCTGCTATGGTAAACAAGTCAATTAACAATGAATCAAAATAGGGGAATCATACCCCTGTTGCTTCAAGCACATCAATAGAACCACAAGAAGATTATACTGTGGCTGAAAGGGATAGTACACCTGTGTATGATAGAGATGACAAAAAATTTGCAGTTCATAGGTTATGTGACATGAAAATGCGTGAAGGGGAGTCCCTTGACCATATCTTCTCTAGGTTCACTGATGCTTTGCTTGGAATCCCTAAAAATTTTAGGCCCAGTATCCTGATGTGCATTGATTTTTTTTATGAATTATATCAATCAGGATTGAGTGCTTTTCCAGAAGAAGTGAAGCCCCATGCCTTGAGCCAAGTCACTGATTGGATCAGGATGATTGAGGGAATTCAGAGTGAACATACTGAACAAATGGCCCATCAGAAAGACATAGATGAAGCCTGTTACCAAGAGGACTAGGAGTCATTGCAGTTAGGACAAGATGATGTATCTGAACATGAATAATTGGTTAATGATGTTTGTTTGGTGCATGATGTAGTTGCTGAGACACCATGTCAGAATGATGAAGTAGTTCCTGATTTCCACCCTTGGGATATTGTGAGAGATGAGTAGAAGAAGGGGAAGGTGTCATATTCTGATCTGACTAAAGACTGTGACACATAAACTAGTGGTTCATTTGGTGATGAGCTGGATTCCAAGCATTGTTTTGTTGGATACAGGCCATCTTATGAAGTGGAGATGGAGTCTACGGCCTCGAACATGGGATATGTTGGTGATAATGATGAGATTCAAGTGGTTGAGGGTGGAGAGTTCTCCTCATGTGATGAGTTTTTAGAATGTGGATCCATAATTCTGAGTATAAGTGATGAAGATGACCCTGGTGAAGAATTTCAGGGCATGGGAATTTGTGACCCGCATACCCAGACAATAGGGGTGAATGAGAGTGCAATAAGAATGTGGTGTAACCACCATGATGAACCTTCACCAATAGATGATAATATAGGAGATAATCCTTATTGGTGTGGAAATAACCCACTATTTGTTGTAGGCTCTGATGATCTCATGACAGATGTGCCCTGCAAAGATAGTAATGATGAAAAATATGAAATAAAAAACAGTAAAAAGCAAAGTAGTACAAGTGACTCATTTTACTCACAACTATTGACTTGGATTAGTTGGCCCTCGAAGTGTTGAGCAGATGTAATGATATTGATACCGGTAATAAGTGGATAGAGGTTGGAGGTACTAATTCCTGTAATATTGTCAAGAATACCACTGCTAGTAAGAATATCCAAGGTGATTTTGTAGACGCCTATTGTGATAAGGAAAAGTCTAATGTGCATACACCTGATCTAGTATATAATAATGGTTAGTATGACTATGTGGTCGAATTATTTACAGATTCTCCTTAACTTTTGGGCCTTAATACATATTTATTCCCACTAGATAATGTTAATAATCACTCTAATTATATAGGGGATGCTATTAACAATGAATCATTCCTTTTTGATATCACCAGAGTTGAGTCTAATATACATCAAGGCATGTATGAGGGATCCCAGTATGGTGTCCGAGCTCACAACCAAGTAGATTATGAATGTTTTGTATTACTATCTCAATCAGGTGAGATTTGGGTCCTTAAGGCTAACTAAGATAAAAATAGTATACATGACAAGAATGGGGATGCCATTTGGAATAATTTGGATTACCCTGGAATGCTTGATCCACAAATGTGCCCACCGCAGGAATAACAAGACACAGTTTTTGATAGAGGTAAGAATTGAATGCCCTATTTTGTTTAATGGATTGGGGCCATCAAACAATACCGGAGCAAGAAGAGCCACAAAGCATATTAAGAATCTAATCATTCATTTTCCTGGTCTGCTTCTACCTGAGATTGTGAGATCTTACTATGCCCACAGGAGGCATACATCCCCAGTTGGAGCCATTGGTGGAACCCTTAAAATTTCCCTGGTTTCGTTGAATTAGTAAGGTTAAACCCTGATTATCATTGCCTTAGGGTTCTAGTTTTTTAAAGTTAATCATGTCCACACCCTCATTCAGCCACCAGGTTTCTATTTTCGAGTTGACTGGTTGTGATGATTCCCGATCTTTTCATTAATCCTTCATGGCCTTCAGGCTCATGGTTTTACCAACCCTTTCTTTATCCCACCCGTTGGGACAAGGAAGTCCTTCTAAAAAAACCTTTGGCACACATATTGTAAGTCTCTCTAAGTCGGCCTTTATGTTTTCTCATCGCTCATCACTTGTTCATTTTCAAATTCCCATGATGATCTTGCAATGATCAATTCCTTGGTCTCTTTTGCATCGACCGCCTACATGCCCTCGCATGTCCGTTTATGTTCGTGAGGAAGTAACACCCGATGAGCGATGCGGTCAACATTTTGATCCATTGCTGCCCTCTTAACTATCGCTAGTTGGTTTGTGCAGGTTAAACTTGAACCCGCGACCAATGATGGCTTGGTCATGTTCCATCACTAGGTTGCAATGTGTTGCTGGTTGAGTTTGGTTTACCTAGGGGGGAACACACGATGGGAGATCATTGGAATATGGTGCCAGATGGGTGTGCATGGCTTGTGTCACTGGTCTCTCTATCATTGTGGGTCATCCTTCATGAGTTAGGATGCAACCTGTGACTTTCGATGGGTTAAGTTTCCTCATCGTGTGGGATTGGTTTGTCATGGGTTGTGTTGACTCGGGCGGTTGCCAACGTGTAGTGGGCGATGTGGTTAAGTTCTAATGGTCGGGATCCTTTCATGACTACGATCTATGATTAATGTTTCATCATTGGCTTCTTAGCCATCACTTGATGGGATACACATGGGAAGTATGAACGAGCGATGGGCAATCTTTTTAGTTTGTGGCTTGGATTTGCTTGTGATTGTAGGATCAACGACACGCGTGTCAAGACTAATGGTCTTGGGATATGGTCAGGTATGTGGCAGTTTTAAAGCAATCCTTCAATGTTTCTAAGTACGACCAGTAAAGCAAGTGGTGATCCTTAATGATCCTCGTTGATTGAGCTTTAATCCATGGCAATCGATGACTGAGATGCGACATGCAAGTGATTTATTTTTTCAATCACGGGAGCAAACCAGGATGGCCATTAATTGCATCATGCTAAGAATTCCTCTATTTAATGAGGATTGTCCTTTAGATTGCTCACCATTTTATTCTGAATCAGTGCTTGTGGTTAATTATCACAAGCACTAGGCAGTAAGTGTTGTTTCTTGGTGAATTCTTGCCAAGGTGGTGAGTTGGTATTTTGAGGAATATGTTGTTCCTGTTGCATTTTGGTAACCTCTTCTATATCTAGTACTAGTGTAGCTACTGTTGCCTCTACGTGGGGGTCTCTTGATGAAGGTTACTAGTTTTTATTGCACACATCAGGTCTGTGTTGCTAGCAAAATGAGTCGGCTGACCTCTTCTTCCACACCAGTACCTAGGTCGTGATGTTTGAGTTCGCAGGAACCATTAGCTTATGAACCTGAGAAGATGGTTGCAGTCAAGGAGGCACTAGTCATTATGAGAGTTAAAAGAAGTGCTCGTAGGTGGGCCAGGTGAAATATTGTCCGAGAAGCTTATAATCTACAACCTAGAGCTTGCTTAGAAGAACTAGGAAAGTCTGAAAAGAAGGAGCCCGACAAGTTTGTGAAAGAATTAATGAGGACAGAGGGAGGCCCTAGGGTTTTCCCTAGCAAGCCCAATTCTCTAGTGGTGATTAGTGATAGTTCTTCAAAGGAGACTGAAGGGGTTGGCCTTAGTAGTGGCCATTTCCCTATTTCCCTTGTTCCCTATACTAATTCAGATGAGGAGGTGGTAGTTGCAACTCCACTCTCTATAAGAAGGCTGGATGAGGGTGTCCGTTCAACCAATGAAAAGGATGGGTGATTCCCATGTGCTTTAATTGGTAATGATTGGGTCCTAGGTGTGGTGATGTGGTTTCCTGACATGGGTGTTCTGAGGAGTTTTTTCTGTTAAGAGTGATGGTGACCTTTCCTATTTTTGGAAAATTGCGGGTTACGATGGTGATGCCTTTTGGAAGGCTTGCATGGCATCTCCGACCGATGGCTTGGCACCTCTTTTTTCTTTTGCTTTTCCTGTGATATGCAAACAAAAATATAACTGTCAAGGAATGAAACCTCACGAGGTGAAATGACCTCAAAATCATCATAAAATGTAATTGAAATGAACCCTTTGCTTGTTGCTCCCTTAACTTATAAAAGGGATTTCAAGGTTCATTTCAGGGATCTTCTTTTTTGAGTATAAGATGGCTTAGGTATAAGCTGGATATGAATGTAGTGTAGAATGCATATATGATGAACTAGGGTATTGTCTTGGGTTCAAGTCCTGTACATGATAATATTAGACAATTTTTCATAGGTTTTTGATATTGTGATGAATCTAAAAACCCAAGATATCTGCTCTTCTATAAGTGAATATTACAATGCTATAAATGAGAAACCAAGCATTTTATTATTTGTCTTTCAATGTTTAATTGAATGTACGATTCTGTTTCTTGTTTTAGCCTAAGGGGTTAATTAAAAATACTTGAGGGGATTCGTAGTTTTGTAAGCAATTACCTAGGATTCTAATAAGAAGTTGTGTTTTGGTAACTGTGAATTTTCATAGTGTAAGGCATTATGAAAATACACCATTGGTTTTATGATTTATGCATTACTGACTGTCATGTGTTTGACCCTATTCCTAATGGATGAGGCATTGGTTTATCCTATGTACATCTCTATAATTTAGTGAAGCACCCAATATACCTTGTCAAGGACTCATAATGATAATAATATTAAATCAAATTTTTCTTATTCCAAGGTGCAAGTCTAAAATGAAACCCTGTTCCCAACAAATGGAGGCTTATTTGTGTGAAAGCCGACCAAAATTTTGCTAAATAATATCTGTTTGAATGAAGGGGAACATATTTGTGCAAGATGTACACTCATTTAGTTGAATCTGTGTGAAATTCGTTGGGAAATACCCTCCCTAGTCCCACAAAGCCTAAAGTGTAGGGGTCAAAGGTTCAAAACCCTTTACCCGTTGAGTTGGCCATTCATCTATAAGATGCTTGATAATGAAGGGTGGCTACCTTCTAGAGCTCTCTTAAGGTGTACTGGAAAAAAAACCAACACCTCCCACCCCCTCCCTCTCTCCCTCTCTCTGAGGTATCTCCCTCCCACCCCATCCCTCTCTCTTTCAAGTATCCCTCTCTCTCTCTCTCCCACTCTGTCTCTCTCTCACTCCCTCTATATCTCTAGATTTATCTCTCTCTCTCTCTCAAGTATCCCTCTCTCTCTCTCTCCCACTCTATCTCTCTCTCACTCCATCTATATCTCTCTATATATATCTCTCTCTCTCACTATCCCTCTCTCTTAGGTATCTCCCTCCCACCCCTCCCCCTGAATCCTAGGTCTCTCTCTCTCTATCTATATGTTTGTCTATCTGTCTATCGGTTTGTCTGTTTGTTTGTCTGTCTATCTATCTATCTGTTTATTTGTCTGTCTCTCTATCTGTCTATCTGTCTATCTATTTGTCTGTCTATCTTTCTATCTATATGTTTGTTTGTTTGTTTGTCTATCTGTCTGTCTGTTTATCTATCTGTCTGTCTATCTATCTACCTATTTTTTTATCTATCTCTCTCTCTCACTCCCTCTCTCTCACTCCCTCTATCTCTCTAGACATCTCTATCTCTCCCTCTCTCTTAGGTCTCTCCTATATCTCTCTCCCATCTCTCTATCTCCCCTTCCCTCTCTCTCCTACTCTCTCAAGTCTCTCCCTCCCACTCCCTCTCTCCCACTTTATCTCCCTCTCCCTCTCTCTCCCACCCTCTCCTTCTCCCTCTCTCTCAGGTTTCTCCCTCCCACCCCTCCCTCTCTCTCTCAGGTATCTACCTCCCACCCCCTCCCTCTCTCTCAGGTATCTCCCTATCTATATCTCTCTCACTCCCTCCATCTCTCTCTCAGGAACTCCCTCTCCCTCCCACCCTGTCCCTCTCTCTCCCTCTCTCTATCCATCTCTGGTATCTCAATCCCACCCCTCCCTCTCTCTCTCTCTTAGGTATCTCCCCCCACCCCCTCTCTCTTTCTATCTCTCTTTATCTCTCTCTCACTCTCTCCATATCTATCTTGGGCACTCCCTCTCCCACCCACCCCCTCCCTCCCTTTCCCTCTAACTCAGGTATCTCCCTCTCACCTCTCCCTCTCTCTCCTACTCTCTCCCTCCCACCCCCTCCCTCTCTCCCACTCCCTCTCTCTTACTCCCTCTATATCTCTAGATGTCTCTCTCTCTCCATATCCCTTAGGTATATCCCTCCCACCCCTCCACCTCTCTCTCAAGTGTCTCCCCCTCTCTTTGTGTGATTCTCTCTCTCCCCCTCTTTCTCCCACTCACTCTCTCTCTCAATCCCTCTATCTCTCTACATGTCTCTCTCTCTCTCTCCCTATATCTTAGGTCTCTCCTATATCTCTCTCCAATCCCTCTATCTCCCACTCCCTCTCTCTCCTACTCTCTTAGGTCTCTCCCTCCCACCACCTCTCTCCCACTTTATCTCCCTCTCCCTCTCTCTTAGGTCCCTCTCTCCCTCTCCCTCTCTCTTAGGTTTCTCCTTCCCACCCACCCCCTTTATCTCCCCCTCTCTCAGGTATCTCACTCCCACCCCCTACCTCTCTCTCTCAAGTATCTCCCTCTCTCTCTCTCATGTATCTCCCTATCTATATATATCTCTCTCTCTAAATCCCTCCATCTCTCTCTCAGGAACTCCCTCCCCCTCCCACTTCCTCCCTCTCTACATCTCTCTAAATATCTCTCTCAAGAACTCCCTCTCCCTCCCACCCCCTCCCTCTCTCTCTCTCTCAGGTATCTCCCCCGCACCCATTCTCTCTCTCTCTCACTCTCTCCATCTCTATCTCAAGAATCTCCCTCCTCTCCCTCTCTCCTCCCACCCCTCTCTCACCACCTCTCCCTCTCTCCATCCCATCCCCTCTCTCTCTCTCAAGTATCTCCCTCTCTCTATCTCTCTCTCTCTCTCCATCTCTCTCGGTTCCCCTCCCTCCCACCCTCCCTCTCTCTCTGTATCTCCTCCACCCCCTCCCTCTCTCTCTCTCTCAAGTATCTTCCCTCCACCCCCTCTCTCTCTCAAGGTTTAGGGTTGAGGGTAGAGGGTAGAGGGTAGATGGTAGACAGTTTAAGGGTTTAGGGTTTAAGGGTTAAGGGTTTAGGGTTGAGAGTTTAAGGTTTATGGTTTATAGTTTAAGGGTAGAGGGTTTAAGGATTTAGGGTTTAAGGGTAGAGGGTTGAGGGTTGAGGGTAGAGGATTGAGGGTCTCTAGACTCCTATGGAGCTGCACCTAATACAATAAAAAGTATAGATTTTAATACAGAGAAATTGAATTATGGAATTAAATATAATAAAATATAGCTAGTTATCGCATACAAATAGTCATCATGCACATTTACAACATTACCAAATCCATGATCTAGAGTGACACCCACCTATAGAAACCATCAATATATAAATTAAACTACATGTACAATTATCATGCAAAATTTCAATAATAGACCATAAAAGAGAAAATATAATGTCAAATCGACTAATCTGTTGCATACCTCTCTCAAAGGATCATAACTAGCTATTTTTGCAACAAATCCATGGTCCATCATGCCACCAACATTGGCAGGGTTGTTTGATGTCAACAACTAAAAATGAAACAACATATCTAACAATCATATAAAGAAGTTCAGGTAGTCCATTTATAACTGTCATAAATGAGCAGAAAATGAAAATGAAAAGAGCGACAATATGACTATCATAAATGAGAAGGAATTAAAAATGTAAAAATGTAGCAACTTCATAGATAAAAATTTAGAAAATTCATGCATCATGAGTGCAGCAGCTTTTAAAGGAAGTTAGTCGAGAAGCTTGTTTTTATGTGTTTTATCCTATTGCTAAGTTGTAGGGGCTAGAGATAAAGTTTTTACATGCAATAGTTCACCAGTAGTCTGATATTGTGGATGTATTAGACAAAAAAGTTGACAAAAGGTAGAGAAAGAGTCATTAATGCTGTAAAAGTATGATTAAACTCGCCCAACCACTGATATAGGATTATCGAGAAAGGTCCCTTTGACATGTGGTTCAAAGGTCTTGCTCATATTTGTTAGTTTGATTCAATTTTTTGTGACTTTCCCAAGAGGGTAGATTATGCGGTTTAAGGTTAAATGTTGCAAGCCATGAATGGTCACATTGTTTGAGATTACATAGGAGTGTTCCATGATCATTTGTATCTCACGTTAAGCTTTCCTTGAGGTTTCCATTCTTTCTTTCTTGTCAAACTATTGGTGATTACTTTTGGTAAAGTATAACTCATTGTTAGGGCATTGTTAGTGTGTCAAAAGTGGTTGAAATCTTGCTATCCAACCATTTTATGTTGTTCCACCCTTTCAAAATGTTCTTTCCATCACTAGTGATCTAATGGATCAAATGGAACATACAGTGAAATAAGAGAGGGTAATGGGATGGGAATAAAAGGGGTTAATGGAACATAGGATGGACTAGTATAGATTGATGGGATGGGCTAGGATGGGATACAAATATAGGGTGGAAAATTAGAGGTTAATGGGATACAATTAGTAGGGAATAATGGAACATAGGGTGAATTAGGAGGTGTCTAGGGTTTGACTAACATGAAGTGGTAACTTTACCTGTGTGTAGTAATAATAGCGAAGAGTTATCTAGGATGAAACATGGATAAAGATGGTATACCATAGAATGGATAAAGTAACATAGGGTGGAACATAGGGGATCATAGAACATATAGGGTGAAATAATAATAGGTACAATAATATGGGAGTAGAAGGACATAATGACACATAAGATTGACTAGAAGATATTAGTGGGATGGGATAGGAGGGGATCACAAAAAGTAGGGTGAAATATTGAGTGTTAATGGATGGGATTAGGAAGGAATAAAGGAACAAAAAGTAAATTAGGAGAAGATAATGTGACATGATCAAGAGGGGATGATGGAACGTAGAATGAACTAGTAAAGATTAATTGGATGAGCTAGGATGGGATAATAAAAAATTTTAAAGGTGAAATATACTAGAGGTTAATGGGAAGTAATTAGGAGGGAATATTAGACTGTAAAGTGAATTAGGTGGTGTCTAAGGTTTGGATATAGGACATGAAGTGGGAACTTGAGGTGTGTAGTAATAATGTATTATAGATTTTGTCAATAATGAGCAAGAGGAAAGGTTTCTTGTAACAATATGTGTATAAGATGAAATATGAAGGAAGGTGGTATAATATATAAGGTGTTAAAGATTGGGATATGTTATATAAAATGGTTAAAATATGTGTGATGAAAGGAATAGAAGAATGAGATGGAAATTGAATTGTAAATATAATTAGGATCTCACAAGACCAACCAATGTCTGTGTTTCTCATCAATTTTTTAGATTTGTATATGCAAAATTATGAAAACTAGCTGACATTGTATTACAACACCATTAATGAATAAAGGTTACTTGAGTGAAAGTTGTTTGAGGACATGAATTTCAAGGTGTGGAGCTTGAAGATCCACCAGGAAAATATTTGACATCCAACGCATGTTATGAACAAACATTCAAATATCACATTCAACTATTCAAATGCAATAATAATATCTTTAATACTAGTTGGATACCTATGGACTCAGTGTCGAGAATGAATAAGGGTCTATAGGAATGGAACACATCTCATGAACACTTTGACCACAAAATTTCATCATATTGATTCTACTAATTTAGTTATTCTTAAATTTAAAAATATAATTTAATAAACAAAATTAAATGAACTTGTTGAATTTTACCTAAGTATCAATGCTAAATGTATTATTCAACAATTAATCTTTCATAGCCATCTCCTTTGCAATTGATGTAGGCTATGTAGCTGCATCTTGAGCACTCTGATAATCATATGTGCAAAAAACACCACAAGTTCCACAATGGTGGGGTGGATCTCGAGGCATACACATATCCTCCACATCAGGATCTACTAGAGGCCTCACACATTGTATAATGGTCTAGGTGAGAAAGCTAATTGATTCCAGTGTGTCCACCTCTACACTATCCTTAACAATGGAAGAAACAATGACATGATCCACCATGGGTTTGGCCAAGGGTCTCGATGCCAACTATTGATTATGTCATGCACCAAGTCTATCATGTGTGGAGCCCCCACCTCTACCCTAAAAGTCTAAGATGTCAGCATAATTTGGCATCTTATTGAGGACAAAATCACAATAGAGTTTCCTCAAAAATTATTGTGTTACCTCATGGTTATTGCATGGAGGTTGGTAAAATACCATCCACCTCTCCCAAAATTTATTTTTAATTAATTCATGGTGGAACCAATGGATGGGGAACCTCCTACATGCATGAGACAAAGGTGTGTTGGTTCTCAAGTCTATGAATAGGGCACACAAGTCGGCTTTCCTAATTTTTGTTTTTTCACATTTGCATATGAAAAACCACTAGCAAAAAAATTGTCTCAACTCATGCCTCTTATTTGACCAAAATTTTATTATTTTTCTCATTTCTCCTACATGAGATACAATTGAATTCAACGATTTGACAATATCTCTCATATAAGGGTGGGTTGTGGCACACTCGGTTAATCTTCCAATTAATTGTTCGATGTCTCTTTTATTGTTTTCAATTTGATTTAGGATATTTTCTTGTTTTCCTTGAGGATGCCTATGAACTGATGGAGGGGTTTGAGGTTGTTCTTGTATAGGAGGCTCTTCGTGAGGGGGTGATTGTGAATTCTCAATGTTTGGAGGTGGAGATTCATTCCTTGAGAATTAGAACAAATTTTTATTAAAAAACCTATTTCAATCTACATTCTAAATCAAATTTTAAATTAAAACAATAAAAATACATACCTCTTCACAATATCTGACCTCTTTGATGTGTTGGTGGCATGCTCATGAAGAATTGCAAGCTAAGAGTGCAGAAAATGGAAGAGATTTGGTGAGCATGAGTTGTAGAGCTGAAAACCTCCAAGCCAAGTTGTAGGTGAATAGAAAATAAATTTCCAAATGTGTTTTTTTGGTTTAATACAACTTTTCTATTTGGTGCACACCAAATGAATTTCTCGTTTGGCATGCACCAAATGAATTTCTCATTTGACGTACGCCAAATTAATTTCTAATTTGGCATGCACCAATTTACTTTCTAATTTGGCGTGCGCCAAATTACTTTCTCATTTGGCGTGCGCCAAATTACTTTATCATTTGGCATGCACCAAATGTTCTTTTTGGGCATTGTTTTCTCAATTTGGCATCAAAATTGTGTCATAGACATATGTGTGTGTGTGTGAATTATTGAAATATATATATATATATATATATGTACACAGAGATATATATATATATAAATATATGTGATGGAATTTGATTATTATAAATTCTTAGAGTTTGATTTATATCTAAATCATAGGCCGATTTGTATATGAGATATGCAAAGTATTCAAAGGCTGAATAAAGTATATATTGACAATGAATAAAGGTTGAACTGTATGCTAAGTATTGTGCAATAATAAGGTTGATAGGGAAATAAACCTTAGTCGATGCTTATGAAATGATTCTTTATTATTTGAACATCATATTACTTAAAGATGAGAATGCTTATATCTAAGATATAAAGTGATAGAATATAAAGTGTTGGGAAAATGTGTCTCAATCTTGAAATTATAGACAATTTATTGATAGGATGTATGTTGGTATGTGGTGACTAATCATGCAAATACTATACACTTGTAACAATATGTGGGGTTCGGGGAAATGCCTCAATTTTTTTTGTCACTGACACATCAAGGTTTTTTCCCACTAACATGTCAAGGCTTTTCTGTTAGCATGTCAAATGAAAAATAACCTTGTAAAATCCTAATTCTAGAAGGTTCCAAAAATCTTGTTATAAGTAGGTGGGATGTATGTAGACGATGGTGTATTCTGAGAGTTTGATAGCGGTCGTGTTGTCTCTTGATCTCTAGTGGTGATACTCCTATGAGAAGCTTGCTCTGCAAGTATATTGTAATATTTTGATTTTTGAATAATATATTGGGAAGATTTTGGAGTGTGGGGTTTTTCTTCCAAAGTGGTTTTCCCCACATAAATCATTGTGTTGTGGTATGTATGATATTTGTGTTTATTTGTGTTTAAGTTTTTGTAACTATTTTTTTTTTTGGTAGTCTAGGGTATCCTCGTGACTCAACCCAGCGACACAGGTTTCCTATTATGGGGCAAGATGAGGCGAGACTAATCCCTGGAGATGTTAAGTTTTTGTAACTATTAAAGATTTATAATCTTTTTGCATTATTCTCCTCTCAAGGTTAGTGCACGAAGTTTTTCTGCTACCTTAGCTTCCTTACATAAAGCCTACCTCATAAAGTATTAATGAATGCTTTAGAATAGGAAAATTAAACAACAAGGTGAGAATTGTTCAAATCACTATTTATGTGCTAAACAAACTCATATTTCCTTTGTTTCTCAACAAAGCTATGACTAATTTGACGTAGTAAAGTTTTTCTTATTAACAGTAGACTAATTCAATCAGAATAACTACACCAATGACTGCATACTTGGCACCAAATTATGAAGTTCTATTTTCTGTAGAAGACCATTTTGGTTGCAGCTCTACTATCATCATTTGAGCATGTGCACTTTTGAATAATTCATTTGCTGCTGTCAATTAGAAAGGTTGACCTGTAACATGATATGCTAAGTTTGTACTTAGTTTGTTGCCACCTTTTAGCTAAGAGATATGAGTCGACTTGCATGAAGAGATGTGTTGACAGACATGCATTTTTTGTATAAATAGAGAGGCTAGTGCTCTCATTTGGGATGCGCTATTATACATTATTCCACAATTACATTCTGTTATATTTTGTGAGAGCCTTGAGTATTTTGTGAAGAGCTATATTTGTGTGAGTTATATTTGTGAGAGCATATGATCAACTTGTTAGTGATGTATTATTGAAGTATTGCTTGAATAGGTCTAAGTGAAGCTAGTAAGTTGTTTTTGGAAGGCTATGTGCCAAGTCAGTCAAGAGGTTAAGCGTATTACAGGCATGATGATCTAATCTTCTCATATTTGTCTTTGTTTATGAAATATTGAATTTTGCTTTATTTGAACTACTTGAGATTGCTTGCATTAGGAAAACATAACATTTGTTTTGGAAAGGAAAAAGAAGCTATTTATGTTTTTTTGTGAAAGTGCTTGAAGTTACTCCATAATAGGAGAGGTTGTTTTTCATTAGTATTAATATACTAGGAATGATTAGACAAGGATAGCTTAATTGTTATTCATAGCTAAAGTTATTTTATTATATTAGATAGCTAGTGGGTTACTCTTGGGATTCATTGACCATTGAAGGGATGGAACTTGTTCATACTCTTTGTGAGTAGAAATACCATAGAGTTTATGGGAAAAGAGATAGGTTATTTTTGGGGTTAAAGATTACCCATTGGAGTAAACACTTATGCATAGATTATAGTGGCCTTAAGTCAAATCGAGCTTGAGTAGTTTAAGTGAATAGGATGACGATCACTCAAAGTATTGAGTGAGAAAACTTTGGCCAAAGTAGTGTGATTTAAATTGTCTCTACTATTAGTTCATCATGTCCCTATAATGCATGCTAGTTCCAGATTGTAGGGTTACAAGTTCTAGTCATGTAGGACACAACACTAAGCTCATAATGGTTGTTGTACGAGGTTACTCCACCAATCTCTTCGTCAAATGGTAGGTCCATCTATCATATGATAGATGTGTGGGGGACTACTGAGTCCATGGATGGTGGAAAAGCGCTTGAGTGATGCTTCTCCTCCTCAACAAGTGACAAAAGACCAAGATTTGAAAGGTAGATCCTGGACCATCTATATCTACTGCTTTGAAGCTTGGTTGAGCTATGTATGTACTTGTACACATTCTTCGAATATTGTAATTTGTGAAATTATTATATTGGAATGAAATCCATGTTGATTATTGTTATGACATCTATGCTCATTTGTTCTCAATAAAGAATTTTTTTTTATTACAATGGCTAGTTACATAGTTTATTTACTTGCAAAGTGAAAACTTAGGAAAATTTACTTTAGTGAATAGTTGACATGTTACATGATCAATTAAAACAATTTTTTTTTTCAAATCAATCAAATAAAATATAAAATAAAATAGACTAACCTTTAACAATTTTCCAAATTTGTAAGTATTATTGATTAAATAACTCAAAGTCAAAGGAATCTTCTGTTGAAAGAATGAAGAAGGAACCCCTTAATGTGTTTTCAGTGATGTCAACATTGATTGTTGATACTTACACTAATATGGTGAACAAAATGGAGATATCTTAATTTGGTATTTTGGTCTACATTTTCTCATATGATAAGATCTACCTATGCAGTTATAACATGATTTTCTTGACTATTATGCACATCTATGTTCAAGATATCAGTTGGTTTGGATGTATAGTTTGAACAAGCAACAATAGTTTGACATACAATTTTAGCTATATACAATGCATTTCGGTATGAGTAGTTCGGTTTGTGTTCCTCCAATGTCTAGAATCAAACTTTGTAATTTTGGGAGATTTCTTATAGGTTTTAATACATTATATATTCCATATGGGACATGTTTATGTGATCACATTGATTGCTAGTGTTGATCAGTTGGCTTATTTTATGATTAGGTCTAATTCTTGGCTGACCTAATGCTTTGTGTATTTTGCAATGATTAAATATGTATTCTGAATGATAGTGAGATCTTTTTTAGGTCCATACTGACCTAAATAAAGTGTTACATGTTTGGTTTAAGCATGGAGATGTTTTTGATTCATTTGTGGAGCTAACAAGACAATTTTGATTTAATATAGAGCTACATCTAATTAGGCCAACCTAATTGATGTATGCAGATGTATTGAGTATATATCTAAGACATTTTTGAAGTTGTAGAGGGATATAACATGTGATGAGATGAAAAAATGTAAATTTTTATGTGTATGATCCGAATAGCAACAAACATATTGTGAATGTTGAGCGACTATAAAGCAGCGAAGTATTTTGTATTTTGTATTTGATTAATTGCATATAGATAGTATATTGAGATTCAAAGGAACTGAATCCAATACAAGGAAGGTGCATTTTGTATCGATTCAAATCTTGGCTATGTATCTATTTCTATCTTCTATCTATTATTCTTTTTGGGGCTATGAGCCCTGTTGGATAGTGTGTACTAGTAGTGAGCCTTTGTAATATCTTATAATGAGTTATAATATATTGTGATCTAATCCTCACCGTGGTTTTTCCCTTTTTGGGTTTTCCACATAAAAATATTCATGTTCATGTGTCATGTGATCTTGTAGTTATTTCATGCTTTCATTCTTTGTTGCAATTAGATGTGTTTTGATAATTGGATGGATTATGATTAAATGGTTTAGTAGAATACTGATTCACCCCCCTCTCAATATTTTGGGTCTTCAAAAATTGGTATCAGAGCTTGGTTACTTCTAAAAAGCCTAACAACTCGAGGAAGATCTTGGAGGTTGAACACATGGATGATAGAAAGTATCCTACTCCTCCTAAAGAAATTTATGCAATTGAATACATAGAATATGGCTGCATGATTGATAAGGAAGAACTTAAAGATACTCTTGAAGATCTTGAAAGGGTTGAAGGTGAAAACAAAGATCTGAAGGAAAATCTCAAGAAAGAAAATTAATGCATGAAAAAATTGAGAGAAAAAAACAAGTTAAGAGAAAGACATAAGGAAGTAAATGAACAATTGAAGCAAGCAAATGCAGACATTATCAAACTAAGAGTACAAGTGGAAGAAAAGAAAAGAATTGAGGAATGTTTGAATGAAATGGTAGAAAGAAAGATTGATGAATGCATAAGACTAGAACAAGAAGTGGAAAATTTGAGATCAAATCTAGAAAAATAAAGAGTTTAGGGGACAAATTCAAAACAAGTTCTATAATGCTAGATGAACTAATTGAAAGGAAGAAAAAATCAAAAGGTGGTTTGGGATTTGAATAAGGAGAAATTTAAAAGGCTAACCAAACCCCTAATAAGATTGAAAATCAAAAGAAGACTCCAGACAATGGCAAACAAATCAGGAATCAAAGAAGCAATGTTAGAAGACCCCTTCTCAAACAACCAAATGCTCAAAGGTACCCATATTTTAATGGTATTTTTTTTCATGCAATAAGTTTGGACATAAGGCAATACAATGTAGGAGTATAATGAATCAAAATATTGGATTCTTCTCTAAACAATGTTTTGTATTCATGAAATTTGGACATAGAGCTATTGAGTGTAGAAATTAGATGAAGAATAGATATAATGCTGGTAGAATGGTTCAATCTTTCAATGGATACTATTATACATGCAATGTGTTTGGACACAAAGATAGGCATAGTAGATCTAGATTGAATAGAGATCAATTTGGTTAGAAAAATGTTGTGTGCTATAGTTGCAACGAACATGGACACATTTCAAAATTTTGTAGAAGTAAGAATGGAAGACAAACTAATTCAACAAAGATAAATGAACCTGTAAAGAAAATTGATCCTACTAAAGTCAAGAAGGAAATGGAGAAGATTTAGAGAAAGAAAGGGGAAACTGATAACAAGGATGAGTTAGGAACTACAAATATATTTGTACCTCCTTCTGGTGTAGATAGTTCTCTTGAAAATTAAACCTAGGCATGGGCTTAAGGGGAAAAATAATTGGAAAATCAAACAACCCTCTAGAAATATGAGATGTCAAGGAATGAAATGAAGATATATGGTATAAATTCGTATTCTTAAGATTTTGGAAAAGAAACCAGCATAAAATATGCAAATTTGAAGAAATGCGAAGCGTTTTAGAGTTTATAGTGTATTAGTGAAGGGTTTATCAGCTTTATAGAAATTGAAGCATTTAATGTGGAATTAGGGAAAATAAAAAAGTTTTAAAGTTATTTTCTAAGTCAATTTACATATTCAAGGAAAGGGGAGCAAGTTGATAGAGATTTGAATATGTATTCGGTGTAGAGTGCTCAAACCTTGGATCCCGTTGTGCGTATAAAAAGGTATTTATGACATACTATGCTTTGTGGGTTTTAAATATAATTGTTTTCATAAGTATTTGAGCTTGAATCAAAGTTAAAATGGCTACCCCAACCATTGTTGACATACTAAGAGGCCTAGACCAAAATTCAAGAGGTATTTGATGAAAATATCTAATAATGACCCCGACGGCACATTCTCGAAGATTCCATATAGGGTTTTACCTACAAAAGATACTAGGGAATACATACATGGGAAATTGGATGAATATAACCACTTGAAAATCATAGAACTATGGACCAATGAGCTTACTAGAGATAACCACATGGTGAAACCAGAATATATTAACCTAGTGTAGAAAAAGCTAGATGTTTGGATTTGGTTTCCTAATTACAATAGTGTTGTTGATGCTAAGTATGTAAGGCTAGCACTAAGCAAGCTACATGAATTTTTTTTATGGAATGACTTGCTTGGACTAATAATCAAGGAAGTGATCAAGGTTGTTACAGGATTGTGTGATACCAGACCTATACTGGTACTTAAGTTAGTAAAGAACGAAATTGCTAAGGAATTAATTGGTGCAACCTATGATAAAAGGGCTTTGATGACTAAACCTATCTGGGATCTTGTTGTGAAATATTCTTCTATGGTAATAGGTCACAAGATCTACTTCACAAACAAAGAAAATTCAGTTTTGGCTACTACTATCTATGTTGCACATGAGATGGTGGTGAATGGAAAGGACTTTGATCTATGTGAGTTTCTCCAACAACAACTTCTTAAGAATCGAAAGTTGACAAGGGAAATAAATATGCCTTGCATTTTGGTACTCTGGTTGTATGTTTATTTTTTTACTTCTTGAAAGAGCTTCCCATAAAGAAAAATGTTGTATGGGATAGAAGTAGACCTATAGCACATCATATTCTTGATTATATGCACAACTTAGGCAACTTGTAGGAACAAGATGTTTGTTTGACTACAATATTTGTGGTTTTTCAAAAGAATGTGCATGAAAGGGAGAGAATTCCCTACAAACTTGTAGAAAAATATGCAAATAAAATTACTTTTCTTATTACAAATTATGAATGTATCATTAAGGATATTGAACCAAGAATGTTATGGATTGTGCCTCTTGGCTATGAAGTTTATAAAAATGAGGTTGATAGATATGTGGATTTGTTGCTCAAAATTCCTAAGGACCCCTCAGAAGCAATACATGGGACATATGAAGAAAAATCAGTTAAGGTACATTTGGAGTTGAAGAAATCATAAATCAAGAGAAATGCAAGGAAAACAGTAGAGGAATGGAAAAGAAGAGAAGGTTATATAGAAGAAAAAATCAAGGAGGTCAGAGCAAGAGAATCCACCATAGTAGATGAGACCTTTGGACAAAGAAGATCAAGAAGAACAACTTCCACCCCTACCTTTACTCTACCTAAGTCCTTTGGTGCAAACTATCAGTGGAAAAGGAAAGAAGGTGGAGCCTAGTGCTCTGGTAATTGAAGAAGTCATTGCACCCACTCAACCTAGCACAAGAAAAAGCAACAGGAAGAATGTGCCTCTGGTAGAAACCCCTGCTACCTCCATAAGAAGAAAGAAGAAAAAGGGTTTCAGAGAAAAGAATCTAAGTGCAGTTGTTGAAGAGATTGAGCTTGGTTTAGAACATGAAGAACAATTGACAAGAAAAAGAAGAAGGAATGCTACTGAAAGAAGTGAAGGTGCTTCACAAGAGGTAAGCATCAAAGCTAAAAAGCAAAAAGTTGACATTGTTGACACTTTAGAAGAAGAAGAAATAGAAAGAGAAGAAGAATAATTCATTGTACATGTTCATAAGAAGCCTGAGAAGAAGAAAGAGAATAAGTTAGAGGAGGGAACTTAAGAGAAAAATAAAAAGGAGAAAAAGACTCCTCTGGTAAGAGATAGTACTCCTATGAAACTAGATGTTTTGGTTAATAATATGTTACATTATGACAATATGTTAGAAGCTACTATAAAATTGTATGAAGAAGTGGATGAAACAGATATAAATACAAGTATTGAAGCTATCATTCAGTACATTATTATTTTAGGCTAACATGAATAACATCAATAAGAAGGTTCATAGAGTTTTGTGGGATGCCTTAATAGAAAGAAGGCATGGAGCTATTGAAGCCAAGGAGAAGATGAAATATGATTCTTTGAAGGAAATTGAATCCTCCTTATCTAAAGAAGACAAAGCTACACTAATAAAGGTGTCTACTAAAGAGTTCAGAGTCAAACAAGGGTGACTATTCTCATGGGTAGAGAAAAAGATCAAGTGGACAAGATGAAGCAGGAAACAATCAAAATTTTCAAGGATATTTCAGAAAATTTTGGGATGATAATTGCTTCCACATCTGCTACAACTTAAGAAAAGGAGAATGTAGAACAAAAGGTTACTAATGTAGAGGAAAATATTTCTCTTTATACAAATTTTCCATTATTCAAAGAAGTCATGGAAGAGATAGGTAAAGATAACCATACAACTAAAGAAACACTATTGTTTGATGTCACAAAGAATGTGGTGTCCTCACCACTACTAATAGAAGAAACACATGCTTCTCTAAAAAAATTTCTTCCTTCAAAAGATATTAACAAGCCTACTAGTGTTGATGAAAACCAAAGTGGAGAGTAAGAAAAAGAAAAGAATGATACAAAAGGCTTTAAGGACAACACTAATGAAAAAAATGGAAATATAGGAAAAGAAAATGAAGATAACCAAAATGAAAAGGTTGAAGATAAATAAAGGGAAAAAGAGAAGGAAGATAACAAATATGATGAAAAAGAAGATAATGATAAGAAAAAGGAAAATGCCTCTGATGAAGGGGAGAAAGTAGAGAATGAAGAAGAATCTAAGGATGGAAAGAATGAAGAAGATGTACAAAAGACCATGGAGCTACCCAAGCCCTTAAAAGAATCATTTGGTAATCCTGTTAAGGGTATTTTGTCCAAACAAATAAGGTTCCAACTAAAAATACCTCATCAGTTATTAGAATTCCTAATGTATCAAGGAAGTGTGGATCTGGAGAAGATCTCACAAATTCAAAAGTTGGAGCTTGGAGATGTATTTCATGCTTCGAGAAGAAAAGAGATAATTGAAACTCACCAGAAGGGAATTGAACTGATCAATGAAGTTATAAAGACTTTGCAGGATGCTACTCTCCATACTTCAATTGATAATTCCTTAACTTCGATGGAAAATATTAATTTTTTGGTTGATTCTCTTAAGGAGTATGCCTCTGGTCTGAAAGATTAGACTGGAAAATAAGTTGAAACAAGGTTTTTAGAGAAGTGGCTACTATAATTGCAAGAGAGATGTGCATAAACACATAAAAAAGTGGAGAAATGCATAAAATATGTTTAAGAATGCAAGGATGAAGAAAATAATTTTTTTTTATACCATATGAAGTGGCCAGATGCCACCCAAGGCCTTAAGGACTTAATGGACTCAATAGAGTCACAAATAAATAATGCCTTGAGTGCCTATGATCCAACTTAGGATAGAGATCATACCACTTGGACTACCATCATAGATCTACAAAATAAATTATTTTGATTGCAAAGGCAGAAAGAAGACATCATAAGGTGATTTGGACAACTTGGGGAATTGGTGAAAACCAAGCATATACCAGTGTCAAGTTCCCTAGCTGATACAAAGAATATTACAAAGATAAATCCAAATCCAAGTACTTTGGAAGGGGGAGAGGAAAACATAGTAGAACTGGAATCAATGTAAAGATCACTTGCAACAACCAAGAAAAGTTGGGATGAAGGGAAGTCTGCTTGGCAGGAAATTATCAAAGAGATTGAAGGTGCCTCCTCCTCTGGTTAAACATCTTTTACTTGTGTATTCTTTCATTGTTTCAGTTTTTTTCCAGTTTTTAATTGAACATACAAATGGATCAAATTTTTGGGATAAATCCCTAAGGGGGAGTTAGTACATTTCATTCAATTATTTACCTATACATATTCATCAAATTTTGGAGTTTACATGTGTGTTACTAGCACACCCTTTGTCCTTGATGTCAAAGGGGGAGATGGTGTATGGAGATGGAGATAGGAGATGGTGTATGATTAGAGTTTTTGAGATGTTTGAAGTTCTTGGAGAAGTTTTGGACTCATTTTTGGCACATATTTCCATCAATGACAAAAGGGGAGATTTTTGAAAGAATGAATAAGGAACCCCTTAATGTGTTGTCATTGATGTCAACATTGATTGTTGATATTTACACTAATCCGATATTTTGGTATGAATTAGCTCATATTATAAGATCTACCTATGTAGTGATAATATGTTTTTCTTGACCATTATGTGCATCTATGTTCAAGATTTCAATTGGTTTGGATGTATAGTTTGAAAGTTACAAGCAATAGTAGTTCAACATACAATTTTGGCTATATATAATGTATTTGGGTATGAGTAATTTGTTCAACGCTCCTCCAATGTCTAGAATTAGACATGTAAATTTTGGGAGATTTCTTACAAGTTTTAATATATTATATATTTTAGGTGACACATGTTTATGCAATTAGATTGATCACTGGTGTTGATCAATTGGCTTATTTTGTGATGAGGTCTAATTCCTAGCCGACCTAATGCTTGTTGTATGTTGCGATGATACAATATGTATTGTGGATGTTAGTGAGATCTATTTTATGTCCATGTTGACCTAAATCAAGTGTTGTATCTTTGATTTAAGCACGAAGATGTTTTTGATTCATATGTGGAGCCGACAAGATAATTTTAATTTAATATAGGGCTACATCTAATTAGTCTGACCTAATTGATGTATGTGGATGTATTGAGTATATATGTAAGAATTTTTTGAAGTTATAGAGGGATGGTATGACATGTGATGAGATGAAAACATACAAATTTTATGTTTATGATCCGAATAGCAACAAATATATTGTGAATATTGAGCGACTATAAAGTAGAGTAGTGTTTTGTAGTCTATATCTGATTAAGTGCATAGAGACAATACATTGAGCTTCAAAGGAACTAAATCCAGCATGTAAGGAAGGTGCATTTTGTATCAGTTCACATCTTGGTTTTGTATCCATTTATATCTTCTATCTATTCTTCTTTTTGTGGTTATGAGCCCTATTGGATAATGTGTCTTGGCAGTGAGCCTTTGTAATATCTTATAACCGATTATAATATATTACGATCTAATCCTCACTGTGTTTTTTCCCTTTTTAGATTTTCCACGTAAAAATAATGGTGTTCATGTGGTTGTTTCATGCTTTCATTCTTTGTTGTAGTTAGATGTTTTTTTATAATTGGATGGATTATGATTAAATGGTTTAGTGGAATATTGATTCACCCTCCCTGTATTCAACATATTCTAATATAAAAAACAAATATAATCAACCCATCAAAAAAATTGCAAATAGAAATAAAATTTCAATATTAAAATAAATATAATTATCCCATGGAAAATAAAATTGTGCACACATTTTTTTTCATATTTTAACTAGTAGGAGGGTTTTTGGAGAATTTTAAATAACATTAGATTTTTTTGGAATTCAATAAATACAAAAGAAAAGAATACTATTCACACAAAATTTTAGATTTTAATTAGTAGGGAGGTTTCAATAGAACTTTAAGCAACCCTAGTATTTTCCTAGAGGTGTAATAGTAGTTAAGTTCATAATATATATCTAAGATAGGATGCTCATAAAGGTTGGAATTTGCATGCAAAATTTTAATTTTTTTGTAATATTATTTTTTGTGATTATTTAATGAGTGTGCATATTGGTTCTCTCCCTATAAGACCCAAAAACTACTAGATTGTGTTTAAATTATACAATGGATTATGGCTCTTAGATACCCTTAGTCATAGAAAAATTTCTCCTATATATATTCTTTAGCTGATTTACTTACTAGCTTCAACATCATGTATTTTTCCTATATTTCCAAAATTCAAATAAGGTGGAGTCTTATAAGATTGCTAACCTTTTTCTAGATAAAAAGATATAGACCTAATTTTTTTAATTAATAAATTAGATGAAACAATATACATAATGTAGGGGGAAATGGTCTTCCCACAAGTCAGAGAACTTAGCTTGAAAAGAAAAATAGTAAAAAAATGGAACCTAGACCCTTGAATGGTTGAATCGGGGGTATACCATAATGCCCCTCTAACCATGCAACTAGACATAACTTCACAAGGCCCAAATGATGAATAAATAACAACACACTACTACATCTACTTTGAAATACAAATTACAAAATACTTCAAAAATATAAACTCCCAAATTGATAACTACTTGTGTCAATTTGAATCGATTATGATTACACTCAATAGTTTATTCAAATTTAAAAATAAATAAAATGCTTTTACTCCATTCAAGTTACATAAAAAAAAACATTGCAAATTATTCTTGACAACTCTCTCCTCTATATTCCTCTTCTTGAAACTTTTTCCTTTTCTTCCCATCGCTAGCTTACCATCATTAAGCCTCCTTTACTCAATCTATACCTTCCTATCTTCCTCAGCATGCCTCTCTATGTGGCCTCCATCAGGTTCCGTTTTCATTAAACTATGAAACCTTAATTTTGTAAGAGAGGGGGACCAACCACATCAAGGCCCCAGGTCATAGAGGGCCGAGAGCAGAAGGCTTCCCTAACTTACCTCAGCTTAAGGGAGAGTTAGGATATGTGAGACGAGAATGATGAGGAGTATAAGGTCCTTCGATCACTCTGCAGACACAAGACTTGAAATGGGGCTAGGTGAGTTGGTTTTTGGGGTCAACTCTGTGTATCAAAGATCTCTTTGTTTGAGGATGAAAGCGTGGCTCCAAGATGACAGTGTGATGCGTTGGTGTCTCTTAGGTGCACTGGGATATGTATGACTAGAGGACTGAAGGGACAAGGTTGGACTTGACAGAACATACTAACAACCTAGTTAGCTATGTTCGAAAGGCCAAAATGACACTAAGACATAGACACAGTACTTACAAATATGATAAAGAAAATAAATGAGAGGAAGGATAGCGAGAATGATCTCACAAAGATGTTTGTTCACCAGCTAGCTCCAAGACACTTCCACCTACACACAAGAGAGGAAAATTGTTGGGGGGATATATAGGTGTCTACCTCATTCAAACCCCCATTTTGGTGTTTCCACCTCCATGGATAACCAAGATGATGATAGTGGAGAAAAGTATGCTAAAGCAAGAAATGGAGTAAAGAGCACTAAAGCACTACAAAACAGTGTTATGCTACTCAACCAAATCGTAGAGGAGAGGAGTAGAAAATTTACCACCTCCACCAAGAGCTCACTAGCTAATGGGGGAGAAAATGAGAGGACTCAAGATTCTACTACAATGGTTTTGGTTCCACACTTGCTCTACAAAGTTGACAGAGTGTTGATTTTGTTGCTATGAAGCACAAAAATGCTACTTGAGAGTGATGGAATGAATTCTTAGAGGCTGGACTAAATTCTCAATGCTTAGAATATTATGGAAGAAGTTAAAATGAATGAATGAATAGTGAATTTGAAGTAGAGATGAAGGAAAACAACCATATTTGGGTTGGTCGGCCAAAGGGGGCATTATAATTCAACTTCCAATGGGAAGTGTAACACCTCTATAGGCTTCAGACATGGGAATCTTCCAAGGACGTAAGCGCACTGCACAGAAATCTGCACACAGCGTGGGCATCCCCAATAGTTATTCCTTTGTCAACACACAAAACATATTCCAAGTGGAACGAAGGCACCGAGCTTATGTGGAATTTTGCCTTCAGATTTGGTTTTCTAAAGTGAGGATGTGTAAAAGGGGAATTTGCGTAGGGGGTACAAATTCGCTCCTATACAAATTCCAACATGCCTTAGCCTACATTCTTACATTCCACCAAGATTTAATTTCACTGTTGTCTCATATTTTCCAAAGCATGGCTAGTTTCCCTTTATCCTACATGCCATTTATAAATTCTACCCTATTTTAATTTTAATATGCTTAAGAATGTAGATACATTGTATTGATTGAAATCTAAACCACTTCATGGTGCCATCTTCGTTCTCTCATATGCTGACCACTTCTACACATTCTCCTCTACATCAAATATGACACTATTTTCCCAATTTGGAAAACTCATTTACAAATGCATGTATTAACTCAAGGCTCAATTCATATCATGGGAACAACCTTTTTCATTGATTCCATAGCAAGGCATCATCCATCAACCACATGGATAGTGTTGCCTCTATTCAATCAATTTTATACAATATACTTTCCATTCTACAAAGTCTATAATTTATATTTGAATGGAAAGTTGATGAATTCACACCTCCTTGGATACAAAGGAAACTTTCTTTCTTGGTGTGGTCTCACCTTACCCACGTAGCCTCAATCACCTTCTTCCTATCTGGCACTAAACACACTTTCCTTGACATTTCTTCCAATCATTTTTAAATGCCCACACATCCACTTTTCTCTTCTTGCCTTGGAACCATCCCTTTGACTTCCCCCCACACCTATTCGTTTCTTATTTTCATCACTACCACCCTATCTTCTATTCTTTTATATCTCAGGCTGAATATGAAGTGTCTAAATTCTTCCATATGCCCATTGTTGACATTATTGTGTTATTTGATTGATGGGTTTTATTTTTCCTTTTAAATATCTTATTGAATAATATCATAAATAATAACATGGTTATATTATTGGGAAAGATGCCGATTTTAGCTGAATCCAAACCAATAATAATATATCAATCATGCCATCCCTAAGTTGCAAGCTCCTATCAGATTGTGTCCTTTAGTGTTATTTCATGTATGCCATCAAAGCGATATTGGTGTGAGATCGGATTATGTTATGTTGAACACATGCATCATTGAAAGAAGTAAATATGTGGGCTAAACAAAACTGTGCAATATGATATGTTACCAATGAAACTGAAAATCAATTTCCATATCGTGTTACCAAAGTTGTGAGAGGTTAGAAACAAACCAAAACAACCCAAAACTTGAAGAAATGACTACAAATATTTTTGGTTGTTGAATGATTGTGAATTCACCAAAATTCTCTTGTATCACCAAATATCAGAGAAAAAACTTGAACTTAAAGCTAGCTTTGATAATCCAACCTTTCAAATTTTAGAACACCTCAACATCACATGAATTATTTCAAAACCCTAATGATGAGACAAGTTGCTAACTAGAGAAAATTATGAACATGACATAACTAGTAAAAAGAATGAGATAAGGCTTTCATCAAAGTTGAGCTACTCATCACCATGTGTTTACACATAATTGATAAAATTACCTACCCATTTGAAGTCCTAAATCGGTTATATATGTAATATTTTATTTAGGAAATTCATGCCCACCTCAACCCCTCCCTTTACCTGTGCAACACCTCATCTTTAATGTCTAGGATGAAAGGGTGATATGTTACCACCTCACTTAGGATAGAAAGAAGCTCTATGTCTTAGGGCCTAAGAATTCCAAGACCTAGAGTGGAAGCTTCCAACACCTCCTCTAGCCCACATAGTAATTTAGGGATAAAAAGTTTCTAAGCCATTTCTGCCACCTCCACCTTTGGGACCTATAGGTGAAGAAGAGATACCAAAAAACATGAGGAGATATCAGAGTCCACTCTATATCTCTCACTTGACAACATAAAATTTTTACCCACGATGATTTTAACCACACTAATGAACAAGAAATATGCTTCTAGCATAATTTAGTTCAAATGAAGCTCTGAGATCATGCCAAGGAAGGCCATTTGTTTATGAGTACTCACCAACCTAATGGGATTTTCCATACCTCCACACAATATACTCTGAGCAAACATACACACAATGAATTAATCTTCTATGTCCTTAGAATTCCCCATGAGACGATATTAACCTTGCTTAAGAAAAACCTATAAAGAGCACTAAAATTTATTTATGCATAATTTCCCATGTGATCATATGATGTATGATGAAATATTATGGACTTCCCATGAGTAAAATTCCAACTTGGTAATTATTCCTATAATAAATGTTAACACAAGCTCACAATATTATTAAGTATAATTGCCTTTCCTTGGTTTATCAATAACACCTATGGGATAGGAAAGTTAATCATTAGCTCCTATCAAAATAGGAGATTTAAATGCAAGCATGGTACAAAATAGGATCATGAGTGCCTTTGTTAAAAAAAGTGAAGCGGTCCCAAAAATAACATTCACTAGAATTTAGAAAGCTTCCCTGACACTTATAAAGAGGACACCAAAATGCAGTTCAAAGTTAGTAGTGACATCATTTGTAAACTACACACCCATTCCTATAGAAAAAATGGACCAATGGAACACTTCTCGTACCCTTCATTCTTAAAGTGTTCCTAAACTTGCGTTCTTATGACACATGGCACTTTTGGAGGTAGATCCAGTGACCTACAAAAATTGGAGTGAACTAGTGGTGCACTACCCATAAGCTTTCTACTGAGATCATTCTTGATCTGGTGTGTTTAAAACATGTGTGGCATCGGAGGAAATTGGGAACAAGCTATATTATTTTAAAATAATTAGTGTGGTGAACAAGAAAATAGCATGTAGGCTTAAAGCATCAAACACAACCAAACCAGGAACCTAACTAGGTAGCTTTTGGATATCACTAATAGATATCCTTCATCCATAAAATCCCTTGGATGATCCAAAGATGATAGTGAACCAATGGTATAACATTTAGCTTCTCATACCTATGAGGCCTTCCTAGACTTACACCCAATATAAACGTGGTGCAAGAAGTTACGAGGCTCCAGTTATAAATTTTCAGATCCTCTTGAGGTCATGCAACAATAGACATGTGGTTGTATCATGCAATCATTAAGACAAAACAATCTTATTAGTATCTCAATACCAAAGGAGTAGCGAAAGCCTCTCAAAAAGGTAGTTCTTATGGTTTGATCATTAATGAAACAACCCAATAACATACCTTCCTCCACTCTCTACCTCACAAAAATCTTGAGTTTTCACCCTTGTGACATGTTGCATTTTTAGCATCGAGCTCAAGATGTTGGATTTTGAAGCCACCTTTGAGGAGATACAATTTGACAATCATGGCTAAATTAGGAAGGCTTAAAACCACAATGCACCTGACCTAGGACCGAAACAAAACAAATTCCATTATGACACTTCAAACATGGGGCTTAAGACTAGCTTTAGAACCTCCCTTAGAGGATTACTTCTCTGTAAGAAACCTTCTGCCACCTTCATGGTGAAGACATTTATACACTTAGGGTAAGTGCATGGATCTGTGACACAATTTTGGCTCTTAAGATGCCACTTTGTTTTTTTTTGAAATAAGAAAAATCTGATTTGCATGAGAAAATGAAGATAATTACGTGCTCAAAATTTAAAGATTCAACAATAACAAGAGTTGAAGTGCTCCGAATCTAGTTTCTAATCTACTAATTCTTTTTGAAATTAATGAAGATTAAGGGTCTCAAAAAGGGGGCCAAAAATAGGTCCTATTTTTATAAAAAAAAAAACATAGCATCTAAGGGCCCCCCCTTTTTGATTAACTTTTTTTAGAGTTTCAAAAATCTGAACAATGAGAAATTAGCTAACACCACGTAGTTTATACTCATTCTTTCGGATAATTTTTTTAATGAATATATAATATTTGAAAGTGGACACATCCTAAAAAGCTGAAATTTGAGTGTTCTCCCCACTAATTTGTTTGAAAACTAATTAAAAATCAATTTTTTTCATCATGTGTAGAATGGAGTCTAGTTTAAAAAAATGCAATTTGTTTCATGTTTCGATGAACGAGTAAAAATCTATCCTAAAACTAGCACATGTTGGTTTTTGACCAAAAATGGAGGAATTTACAATAGAAGTTATGGATCAAAACCTTAACTGAATCAAAACAAAAAAAGTTATATATTTATATAGCTAAGAGAGAGGTTAATGCCATCATGAATTTTTTATAAACTTGCATTGAAAGATGTGTAAACATGATGTTGAGCACAAATAAAAATATGAGGAAATTTGGTAAATCCTATCGATTCACTCATCCAAAGCAGGTCATTTGGTGAGTGCCAAATTTGGCGCTCGCCAAATGACCTACTTTGAACAAAATATAGCTTTCCCCTCTTTTTGCTCGACCACTTTGATAACACTGAGAGTGCATGGTTTATGATCATAGATGGATAGTTGAGGTTTTACGTTTCATACGCTCTCTACCTCCTTACCTTAACTAGATAAATATCTATCCCTATGAAGTCTCTCTCTCTCTCTCTCAGGTATCACTCCCTCCCACGCTACCTAGACTACTCTCTCTCACTCCAATCCCCTCTCTCAAACTCCCTATCTCTTCGGTCTCATTCCCTCCCACCCTACCTAGATAAACCTATCTCACTCCAACCCCCTTTCTCACACTCCCTCTCTCTCTCCCCCTTTGGTATTTTTGTCTCTCTCACTCCATCTCCCTCTCTTAGGTCATTATCTTTCCCTCCCCGTCTCTCTCTCAAGTCTCTCCCTACTACCCCTCTCCCTCTCTCAGGTCTCTTATTCTCTCAATCACACCCTCTATCTCTCTCCCATTCCCTCTCTCTCTCCTCCTTCTCTCTCCTCCTTCTCTCTCTCTATTTCTCTCTCTCTCTCTCTCTGTCTCCTCCACTCTCTCTCTATCTCTCTCCTGACACACCTCCCTCTCTCTCCCCTCCTCATCTCTCCTCTCTCCCTCCCACTCTCTCTCGGTGTCTCCTCACAAATCCTCTCCCTCCCTCCCTCCCTCTCTCTCTCTCTCAAGTCTCTCCCTCCCACCCCCTCTCCCACTCTCTCTCTCCCACTTCCTCTCTCTCTCTCTCACTCCCTCTATCTCTCTCCCACTTTGTATTTTTCTCCCTCTCACATAGGTCTTTCCCTCCCACCCCCTCTCCCCCTCTCTCTCAAGTATCTCCCTCCTACCTCCTCTCCATCTCTCTCTTTCTCAAGTCTCCACCTCCTACCCCCTCTCCCTCTCTCAGTCACTACCTCCATCTCTCTCCCCTCCCTATCTCCTCTCAGTACCTTCTCTCTCCCTCTCTCTCCCTATCTCTCAAGTATCTCCCTCCCACCACCTCCACCTTTCTTTCTCTCAGGTCACTCTCTCTCTCACACCCTCTATCTCCCACTCTCTTTCCCTCTTCCTCTCTCTCAAGTATCTCACTCCCTCTCTCTCTCTCAAGTCTCTTCCTCCTACCCCCTCTCCCTCTCTCATGTCTCTCTTTGTCTCTCTCACTCACACCCTCTATCTATCTCCCACTCCATATCCCTCTCTCTCTCACTCCCTCTATCTTTCTCACCCTCTCACTCTCCCTCCCACTCCCTCCCCCTCTCTCTCTTCCTCTCTCTTAGGTATCTTCCCCCACCTCCTCTCTCTCTATCTCCCTCTATCTCTCTCTATCACTCCCTCTATCTCTCTCACATCCCTCTATCTCAAGTACTCCCCTCCCTCCCACCCCCTCTCTCCCACTCTATGTCCCTCTCCCTCTCTCTTAGGTCTCTCCCTCCCACCCTCAATACCTCTCCCTCTCTCTCAAGTTTCTCCCTCCCACCCCCTCTCCCTCCCTCTCTCTCTGAAGTCTCTCCCTCCTACCCCCCCTCTCTCTCTTACTCACTCCTTTTATCTCTCTCCCACTCCTCTCTCTCTTCCTCTCTCTTAGGTATCTCCCTACCACCCCTATCTCTCTCTCTCAGTCCCTCTATCTCTCTCAAATCCCTCTATCTCGAGCACTCCCTCTCCCTCCTACCCCCTCTACCTCTATCTCCCACTCCCTCTCTCTCTCTCTCTCAGGTATATCCCTCCCACACCCTCCCTCTCTCTCTCTCTCTCTCTTAGATATCTCCCTCCTACCCTCTCTCCCTCTCCCTCTATCTCTGGTCTCTCTATCCCACCCCATCTCCCTCCCTCCCTCTCTCAAGTCTCTCCCTCCTATCCCCTATCCCTCTCTCAGATCTCTCACTCTCTCTCAATGACTCCATCTATCTCTCTCCCACTCCCTCTATCTCTCTCCCTTTGTCTATCCCACTCCCTTTATCTCTCTCCCATCCATCTATCTCCCACTCCCTCTATCTCTTCCCCTCCCTCTCTCTCCCCATCTCTTAGGTAGGAGGGAGAGACTTGAGAGAGAGTGAGAGGGAGTGAGAGAGATAGAGATAGAGGGAGTGAGACAGAGAGAGGGATGAAGGTTTAGGGTTGAGTGTTGAGTGTTTAAGGGTTTAAGGGTTGAGGGACAAGATTTGAGGGTAGAGGGTATTGGGTTGAGGGTAGAGGGTATTGGGTTGAGGGTAGAGGGTAGAGGGTAGAGGGTTTAAGGGTTTAGGGTTTAGGGTTGAGTGTTTAAGGGTATAGGGTTGAGGGATTAGGGTAGAGAGGGAGGAATGTATGGAGGGACACTACTTTATTTGATTGCAAATTTTGGTGACATATAGACAAACTATTGTTGACTTACTGACACAACACAAATTTCAATTTCATCGCTGAAATTTTGTCATGTTAACGACCCATTTTTTTTATGTCGAAACCACGACCCAAAATCATCAGTCAGCACCACAAAAAATGTTGGCGGTGTCCATTGCAAAATCAACGTAACTTCATCCATTTTCTGATTTTTTTTGGAGCAAACTGTCGTTGCCATTATGATGAAAACTAAGTTGCGTGTACAACAACCTCGTCACAAATATTTTGTGGTTCGTCGAGCTATGTTCGTAAATTTTTTGATGAAACCTCATTTATTTTCCGAAGAACGTGGAGAAAACCGTCATTTCCATTACGACGAAAACTATGTCGCATGTACAACAACCTTGTCACAAATTATTGTGGTTCGTCGAGATATGTTCGTCGAAATTGTGATGAAACCCTACAGTTTAAAAAAAAAAAATTATTCGTTCAAACATCTTCCCTCCCTAACATAAACCCTCAACCGTATTTACTTTACTTGCAAACAAAAGTTTGTACTTAGAGATCATACAATAATAGTATAAGATCTAGTAAAAAAGAATTTCCATAATTCTTGTGTATGAATCTCTGAAGATCAAATCTTCCAATAAATTTAATTTTCCTTATCTTTTCTAATGATATTAACTTTCCATCAAATATTTTTCTTCAAACCTATGATGTAAGCTTTACATTAGAAAAACTAAATGTCATCACTCTTTAGTCAATGGTGCTTTTAAAGAAAATCTATTGCAAATATTTAAGCTACTTGATAAGTAAGGTTTTTTCCACCACCAGTAGGCATCAAAAAAATGCATCATGTCCACTCATTGTTGCGTTGATCACTTCTCTTTGATTTGGTCAAAAATAATGATTGCCAATTTTTTTTCTATTGTTTACCTGAAACAAGTTATCACAGTGTCAAAAAAATTATCATTACCCAGTAAACTTGCCATGATATATATTATAAACTACCAAATACCTCTATCTCTTAGGTCCAGGGAAAGTCTTTTCTGATCCACTTCTTATCACCAGACCCTTCCTTGTAGTTCACTTCAGTGAACTTGGGTATGCACTATTCTCTCCCAATATGTTGTAAGTGGGTTCTTTGATTATCAAAAATCTCATATGAAGCACAAGAAGTAGGTAATCTACATAAACCTATAGCTTCCCCAAATGACTGGTTGTGATTCCTGATATCTGATTCAAAGATTTCATGACTAGAGCTAGAAGTATTGTGATTTTTCCTTACAAAAGGTGAACTCGCAATAGTCTCATGTGTCCTTCCTCCCTCACCATTGACTTGCTGACTAAGTGTAGTTGCAGAAAAAATGGTCAAAGGTGCTCCGAAAGAGCAACTTGCAGGTTCTCCAGAAGCTGAAGACTAAAATTCACACTTCTTATCATCTAAAGGAGGGAATTGAAGTTGCTGCTCTAGATAGCAAAATTTCTTGCTCAAGTGAGATCTAAATATTCAAGGACTTATAGGAACATTAGATATCATCCTCAATTAATGATACTATAGCATTATAAATCATTAGAAAATTCAAAGTTAACTCTCTTCACTAACCGTTCTAGATGAAGCTTTTCATATTTTTGAGGACTGAGTTGAACAACATTATCAAGTAGCTCATTTGATATTGAGATTAGCTAATCTTTCAGCTCCTGAAAATGTATTTTGGATTCCATACAATGAGCCATATGAAGCTTGGAAATATAAGAGCTCCAATGCCAATAAACTAACTAAATCACAACAAAATAGAAAAATCTGCAGACTAATAATGAGAAATCAGTTTTACAAGAACACCATGATCACAAATATAGTATGTCTAATTTTCTAATGAGCTTTTAGGCATACAAGTTCCTTGAAAAATTGGTTTCTTATAAGCAGGAGCTACATTGTAACTTGTACTTGAGAATTTCAAAACTGAAGCCTTCGGTGTGACAGTTGATTGGTAATGATTGGATACAATTTGATCAATATCAATGCTCTGTAGTTAAACAAGAAAATGAGTAGGTACACATAACAAGATACTTAAGTATCCTAAATAATATCCCATCATTTCCACCAAAAGAATTAAACAATCATTGTAAGAGCTTGATATGTATAAATTTTCCACAACCTTCAATATGTCATCATCCTCCCCCAGATCCATGAAAGTTTGTTATGTTTCTGCACAAATTTGCTTGCCTGATCCTTGAAAATAGTTTGAGGTTGCTTCCATATCATATGTGTTTCTAAAATGAACACCATTCTCTTCATTTGGCAAAACATTTTCTCTAAAACCTTTAATGTTGTATTGATGAAACCCTGCAGTTTAAAAAAAATAATTATTCGTTCAAACATCTTCCCTCCCTAACATGGTTATATGTATGGTTTTTGCTCTAAATGATGTAAATTTATGTTTAAGACTTGGGGAAGGCGAGAAAATTGTGATCCATTGTAATCTTGAAGAATATTTAATAAAATTAGTACCTTGTTTCTATAATTTATGTGTTTTTTCTTTTTGTATTTAGGCTTGTATAGCAGTTGCATACTTAATTCTTCATAGTATTTGGTGTAGTAAGGAGTTATCTTTCATTTGAAATAATTTTGAGGGAATTTGAATAAGTTAATAGTTGTTGGTAGGATAGGTGAAGAGAAGAAACCAACGTTGGATGACTGTTTCTCAGAAGTTTCTGAATTTTCCTCATGTAAGTTGATGGCTCCAAGTTGAAAATGGTAGAAAATGCATTCAAGAAGGCATGGAAAAAGTTCCTAGAGCTTGTGCAGACATATCCCAAGTTTTTTGAGGTAGAGGCAGAGCATCTGGAGGTGGGGAACATACTTTTTTAATAAACCCTCATCTATTTGTGCATTATTCAGCCTACAATCAAGGTTTGGCAGTTTGGTACTTGGTTGGACTGATTAGTCCCTAAGAGTGATTTATTTAATGGTTTTTTGACCTAACTCAATGCTTCCTATGGTTTTTTGATGAATTCATGTTGATTTAAAGGTAGTTGCTTTGTAAATTGGACCTATTTGGTGCACCTAAGTTGTGGACAAGTTATTGGTTCTTATATATTTTCCAAAACAAGTCTATCTAGTTTTGAAGTATGTTAATATATGGAAAAATGGGTTCCTTAAAATGTATGGAGTGTGTGGAGATTGAAGATGGGCCAGGAGTTACACCCATTTTTGTCCTAAAGGAATATTACTAGCATTTGATGCCTTGAATATGAAGATTGAAGGAATTGATTGATTCTAAGTTTCCTAACATTGTTCTTGCTTTGATACAGTCATATTATGGATGTTCAAAATGGTTTTGGGCCTGATGTGTGTTTAAAAGTTAATTTGGTGATATGGTGTGTTGGGAGTCATTCTTGCTATCAAGTGAAATAGTGAAATTGACTTTATGAGTTGTTGCTGATCAAATTGATGATGTAGTTGTGATTCTTCAAGCATCTTAATCTTTTTAGATGCCTTTAAAAGATTGGATAAGCATTTGGAGTAGTTGGTGAGTCTTGGTGTCTTTTGACAGGAGGTGATTATGCTGAAAGTTGAGTGAATTTTGGCTTGAAAAGCCTATGGAACTTCTTAGTTTGAGTTTGGGGTCTGAAGTACCCTTGTGAATGATTGGAGTTGGTGGTAGCTTATAAGAACCACATGTGTGAACAATGGGTCTTGGATACATATAGTGAGTAAATAGCTTATAAGAACAATGGTAGAAGACCCAACAATGAAGACTTGGAAAAAAACTGTCATAGAAATTGTTGGATACGTCTCACATGACCTGCAATAATGCAAGTCCCAAAGCATATGGGCATAGTGTTGAAAATCCACACATGGAAAATAGGGACCCAAATTTGTGTCTTAAGGTTGTGGAATCCCTACAAAAACCCTCATTAACCAATCAAAAAGTAAACAATTGTCTGCTAATTTGAAAGGATTAATCAAAAAATTGATTTTAATAGTTGAGATAGGTGTGAATGAAAAAATGGAAGACTTATGGTAAAATTTCAAATATGTGAAGATTTCCTTGGGAAAAAATCTAATAGTCACCTTCTCTCATAGTGGAATAAAGTAAAATATGTTCTTAACATTTTACAGGAAAAAGTTAGTGTAAAGACAACATACAAGTATCCTGATGCCATCATTGAACTGGACACCAAGCTCACAAATCAAAACAAGTATTATTCCCACAATGTATGAAGCCGTGCTGATTACAATTGAGTTCAAATATAAATTAAATCCACAACTAATGACTTCCAAATAATACATTCTATTTTTTGTCAGTTGTGTGTGTGAGAGAGCGAGAAAGTGAGTGTGTGTGTGTGTGTGAGAGAGAGAGAGAGAGAGAGAGAGAGAGAGATGTGTTAAAAATTAAAATAAGTACAAAGGGTAACATATTGAAGCAAAGAGAACTAATGAAAATCACATAAGCTTAAAAGTGCAGCATAATAAAATATTGAAAAGTGCATTACCTTATTGAGCTTCTCTTTGTTTCAAGAATAGTTTAATATTCTCTACTTAACAGGGCCAATCGCATGATGGTGGAAGCTCATCCCCCCCCCTCCCCCTCACATCACTCTCAATTCCCCATACCTGATCATATAACATTAATCATTCATTCATTAATAACATATAACATTCATCCATTAACATATAACATTCACTCATTAACATATTCACATTCATTCATTAACATATAACATTCATTCTTCTAGTTTTTACATATTATCAAAAATATGTTTGTCAAAAATATCAGTTTTTAACATTCATTAACATATTATCAAAAATATGGTTGTCATAGTATGATTACAATCACTTTTTTTTTTGTTTCTTTTTTGCAACTAAAAAAAGAAGAAGTGGAGTATTGTTTTCTAAATCATCTATCCCCCCTTCAGTTGTTCTTCCCTCTACTCATGATCTTAATGTATGTCTAGTCATGTACTCACGACGTGGAGGCTGTTGCAAGGGGGGGTCTATTGCAATAACAAAAAAATGTTAAATTGATATGTTTTATTATTATTGTTACAAGTATTTCATTAATTAAATGAACATTAGAGTGGTGTTGTTTACTTGATGGGGCCACATCATGTTCTTGATCTTGTCTTATAGCCTCATGCTAAACATGTTGAACACCCTCTAAATCCTCTAAAGTTGAAACACGAAAGGTTACATTAATTAATACACCAATTGCAATTAACTATGTTGAAAAGAACATTAGAGTGGTCCTCTTTACCTGATGGGGCCACATCTTGTTCCTAATCTTGTCTAACCTAATCATGCTCAACATGTTGATCACACTCTACATGCTCTAAAGTTGAAACATGAAAGGTTACATTAATTAATACACCAATTGCAATTAAAGATGTTTAATTGTATTGATCCATACTGTGTTTTGTATAGCACATGAATACATCCAGTACTAGGATGCACACCATGACCTTCATCTATAGGTTGTGCTCCACCCTCACCAGGCTGCATTCCAATGTCATATGTATTATTATCATTACTTGTTTGTTTAAAACAAATAGGCACATAATCACTTTATGGTGGAAATTAATATTGAATAGATTGCACAAGTATTCAATTTTAAATAAACTTCATTGAGTTTATTTACGTGCATTTTGGATGCAGTGGAAGCTTGTGTTTTCCCAATCAAGAGTCTTAGGCATTCAACTAGGGCTCCATAGCCTTGCTAGAAGGCAATCTTCAGGTCCTATTCAGTGGCACTCTGTTGAATTCAGAGCCTTGCATTTTTGCATAAGATCATGAATTTTTCTTCTATGGCGTGATAAAACCAAAATTGTTTGCAATTTATTATTTGGATACGATATTTCATTTATTGATACTTACAATTCATGCGGCTAATTTCATATAACCACCAGAGCCAAGCCTGTGATGCCCGTGTTTTTCTAGTCTTGCCTTTGTTGCCTTTGATATGTCAGGAAACCTATGAAAAGTTTGAAATATGTTAGATTATGTAAAAAGAAAGATTAATCAATATATAATTATGTTGTTGATAGTATCACATACCTTCCTTGGCCCGATGGTGTCTTTCCTTCTTTTCTTTTTTTTCAGCCTTCTCCTTTCCATCCGACACCAGGTCCTTCCACTCCCTCTCTGGAATCATAGGGGATGCTCGTACTTTTTGTTCTTCTCTAAATGTGACCTATATTGGTCCCTCACATACTTTAGATAGGTACCAAATTTTTGAAGGACCTTGGTTCAGTTCAATGTGTTATTACCGAACAACACAACTAAACAGTTAATGAGTTCATCTTTTAAATCTTGATTTTGGGCATTCCATCATGTATGTATGGTGGGCTCGAAGATCTCCAATGTAATATAATTTAGAGGTTTATAAAAAAACATCATTTCCTGCAAAATGATCATGGGATCATTAGTCTAAAAAGAGTGATCAATAAGTAAATTTCAATTGGATTATATATAATAATAATTCAAACATTTTAAAGTATCTGGGACCTTCTCTTTCTTTATGGGAATGAAATCCTCGGTACCAAAAATGTGATCGGTAATGTTCCTGTACTAGTAATACGGGAAGATCTAGGAAATGTTGTTAAAAAATCCCCAGTACTAGTGGCCTCTATATCCCCAGGTACATGTCTTGACGCATGTTCTAGCATGTGTTCGCTGCCAGAGGGTGTACTACTCGATGCCTGGATGCTATGTGTTGCTGACATTTCAGTCGACAATAGAGGCATGGATAATGGGGTCGGATGATGTGATGTATGGGTAGGAATATCAAGATCGACACTTGTACCAACCCCTACTCCTGAGTAGCACCGACAAGACCCTGATCATGGCAAGCAACATCATGAGGATGCAAAAAATCTTGTAAAAAGAACACATATTTTAGTTCATGACATAAAAGAGTACAAAATTTAAAACCATGAATGAACTTATGTTATAATTAAATATCTCATGACAACTTACTTGCAAGTTCTGTGCTCTCTTAGTCAATATTTTAACCCTTTCTCTTATCTCATCTATTTGAGGCACTATGAATAACAACTAAAATATTTCTTCATTGCATTTTTTTTGGGTCTTCCTTATCATATCCAAAGGGTTTGCAGAATATATGTGATGTCATCATCACATAATAGTGACTATGCCTCCCTATGGATGGTCTCCTCTACTATTGGTGCCTTTCCCTGATCATCCGACTCTGAGAAGAATATTAAAAACATTATCGAAATTAACCCAATAAACTTATGAAAAAAACATAAATAATTAAACATTTTGCTCGTATCTAATTTGTAAAATTACAATGAGGTAAACCTATCGAATAGAAGCACCTGAAGATGCATCACGATCTGTTCTCTAGGCTAGAGCCTTCCT